>OY015311.1:63355609-63709614 GCA_955612985.1 Cheilosia scutellata
CGTTCACACAACACGGCAGATAGGATCTTGTAGGCGATGTTAAGAAGACTATTACCTCTGTAGTTGGCGCAGTTCAGAGGGTCTCCTTTCTTGAGGATCGGGCAAACAATGCCCGATCAATGTTCAATTCATCGGGGATACTTTCCTCCGACCATATTTTACAGATGAGTTGGTGTATGTATGCTCCTAACCATTCGGCGGTTAGGCCATCTGCACCAGCGGCTTTGTTGGTCTTAAGCTTACATATGGCTATCTTCACTCCGTCCAGGTCGGGTGGACGGAATTGTTGGTCTTCATCGTACAGGTTGAATGGTTCATTCTGCCTGACAGCGGCAGAAGTAGTTCTTCCATATCCTCAGCATCGTCTGCGATTCTACTATGATATTCCCTTGTTCGTCCTTGCAGGCTTCGGTTCGGGCTCTGTAGCCTTGGCAGGTTTTTCTTACCCTTTGGTAAAACCTCCGAACCTCATTCCTGCTGTAACATCTCTCTATTTCCTCGATGGCGCGCTTCTAGTGCTCTTTCTTTTTTTCTCCTGAGAAGCCGGTGTTCGTCTCTTCTTTTCTGCGCTGCATGTGCTTGCCGGCACTCGTCGTCGAACCAGGGGTTTCGTTGTGGTGGTCGAGTGAAACCAAGCACATCAGAGGCGGCGTCTTTGATAGCTTTTTGGCAGTGTTACCACTGGTCTTCAATACTTGATGCTGACTGCATAGTCCCTCTTGAGAGATTGAGAGAGACTCAATCGGAGAAGGATCTGGTGATCTCTTGCGATTTTAGCCGTCCGACGTCAAACTTCCTCACAGTATTTACTTGTCTTGGCGGTGTTCGGGATATCCGAACCGAAGGCGTACCTTGGCTACAACAAGGTAGTGGTCCGAATCAATGTTGGTCCCTCGGAACGTTCGGACATCCATAATACTGGAGGAGTGCCTTGCGTCAATCGCAATGTGGTCAATCTGGTTGACGGTTGATTGATCGGGAGATCTCCATGTGCCTTTGTGAATATCGAGATGCGGGAACCGCGTACTTGCTATGACACCATTTCGCCCCGCCGCGATGTCGATCAGCCTAAATCCGTTATCGGAGGTGGTGTCATGTAGGCTGTAGGTACCTTCCGACAGTACTACCAGAGATGCCCTCTCTTCCTATCTTTGCATTAAAATCACCTAGGACAATTTTAATATCATAGTTAGAGCACTGCTCGTATGTCTTGTCCAAGAGCTCGTAGAACCTATCTTTGGTGTCGTCGTCTTTCTCCTCTGTGGGCGCATATTAGGCTAATGTTGGCGAATTTGGCCTTGATGCGAATTGTCGTTTACATACTTGAAACTTAAGGCTTCTTGTCTAAATATGCCACTAACGACGAATCCACATCCAAATAAGCGATGTTTTTGTTGCCGATATAGCAGTCGCCATAGTAAATATCGCAGTTTTTCATTTTCTTTTTTCCCGGTCCATCCCATCAACCAATATTATTATACGACAGAACAATTAACATTCAAAAATGCACAAATAATGTACACACATTTCTTTTATTTTATGCACTGGCGCAAGCGCTTGAATAGAATTATCTTGTAATGCAATTTCAGCTGCACTTTGCCACGCCATTCAGTAGGACGCACAGCCCCATTGGACGGAATTTGGTTGCAGGTACTTTTAAGGACATTTTATTATTCCAAGAGGAGGATAATTAATTATCCCATGAAAATGTATTAAGAAAACAAGTTTATAAATAGTTTAAATAACGAAATTTCGAATACCAAACTGTTTGCTGCGAACGAAAACACCCTGGCGCGAATTGTTAGTCTATTCGCAATCCACATCATTTAAATCGCGTTCCACAAAGAAGCGAATAAAAGATTCGTTCGAACTTAACCTTATGCCAAGAGGATAATATCTTGGAATATCAAAATGTGCAATTTTCTGTTCATAAATGCACAAAGAGTGGTTTGTTCGCATTTCATCAATTCGTTCGTTCGCTCCCATGTGAATGGTCCTTTAACCCTATCGCTCGCTGGGTTTTTGCAGCATCTGGACTTCCGTCGCCAGTACTTAATGATATTGTTCATGAGAATTTTATGATTTTACGAAAATTTCATTTATCACCACTGTCTGGTCATAATTTCAACTCAGTCATAAATAAAACAAGGAAATAAATATCTTTCAAAATTTCCACCAACCATCGAAAAACAAAATAAAAATTATTTTTTAATACACTCTATTTTCATAAAAACAAGTAGGCTCTGTGCAATGATTCGCACGAAATACAACAACAACAACAAGGAAAAAATATCAATCGAGGCATATTATGACAAAGCCGAAATTCGTGCACTGTCAAATGTGGAACGCTGTCAATCTCCGACATCCTGTCACAATGAATCGGTCATTCAGTCTCAACAGTCATAATGACGTCAGCATGTAAAAAAATTGCACGATTTTTGACATGTGTGATAGCAGCCTTAGAGTGCGCAGAAGAAGGCAGTTATCTATGGATGCAGCGTTGCCGAAGTGGTACGATCGTGCTTTTTGGACACGCAAATTTATTTGTGGCGCGGTGGCACGCAAAAATTGAAAATGACACGCTTTCTTCATTTCTGTTACCTTAATCAAATAATTAAAGCTCAGTGTAAGCACACCATTACATTTCATTAACAAAGCTGGATGCGACCTTTCAATTCAATTCAAAATTTAATACGTATGAACGCACCCATTCTTCTAAATCCCATTGTTGAGAATCACGGCAACATCGGCGACATTAGCGCTATTGAGCAGTAGATGGCGCACACTTATAATTACCTACTTGAATTGATTCACTTGAAATGTCAAAAAATTATTTTTTTTTCTATTAAAGCAGCGAAAGCGCATGGTCATAAGTTAACCTTTTAAAAATTAAAATATATAATTCTGCTAAATAGCTTCTAAAAATAACATTGTTTAATCCAAAGACGAAACTAAACGTAAGAATTATCATATTAGAAACAAAAAGATATTGAATTTATGTACCTTCTTAGGAAATTTTAGCATTTAATAAAGTGCTCAAAATTCGGAAATTTCTATACTTCATTTGGATCTAACAATCTAAAATTTCGTTTAACGAATTTTCATCAATCAAGATCAACTACACTAGAAGATCATCAATATTAAGCGTTCGAGACGCCTTAGAGTTATAATTCAACTCAAATTCAATTTACCTAGTAACGGAGCACGTGCATAACCTACACCTAGCCAATCGTAGAACCAGGTGAGTACCTTTTGATTTTCCCTTACCTGTGCCTTCATAAAACCAGCAAATGCAACGTACCCCGCCGCAATCACGTCGTGTTGACGATTTAGTCGTCAGTATTGGTCAAATATTACCTCCAATTCCATCACCGAGTGCGCTACCGATTGCACCACTGATAGCACCACCAGTTGTACCGACAATTGCACCCCCAATTGTACCCCAAATCGCTCCTCCAATCATACCACCAACTGCATCACCACCGCCTCAGTCAGGTGCACCACAGGTCCGCATTCCAGAACAAGCTGGTTATCTGCCAGGTATTTCTTCATCGAACGTTAGTCCTCACCAAACTTTGGCCCATCAATCATCTGGGATGAATCAGAGACCTCAAAAGGCGATGTCAATAACATCAAAAGCTTCTTCACGCAGAAGAGCCTCCCTTCAACTGAAACGTCTCGAAGAAGAACGACTCCTGCACGAAAAGTATCTTTCGAAGAAATATCAAATTCTTGAGGACAACCTTTCTGAAGACGATGACGACCTTGACGATGATACCAACGGGAACGCAGAAGAACTCCCCACAACCTCGAAAAACCACGTGGAAGACTGGTTAAAAACGCAAAGCAAACAAAAAAATGCAACTTTCATTCCAGATTTGCCTAATAATAGCACAATAAATAATAACTGGCTAGGTCTTAGTGTTAAACAACACGCCGATAACACTTTATTGCACACAAATAATGAAAGAAGGCAATTTATTCCTCAGTCTAATAATATTAATCCAATCCAACAAGAAGTCTTAAATGATTTCCAAGATGCTCCCACGTTGACACGGCGGCAGTTGGCAGCCAGACAATCGACACCAAAAGATCTCCCACGATTTAATGGCGATCCCGAGGACTGGGCTTTATTCATCAGCTGCTTTGAGAGCAGCACCAGGATGTGTGGATTTTCAGCAGAAGAAAATCTTGGACGTCTAAGAGCGAGCTTGAGAGGGAAAGCACTTGATGCAGTTCGCAGCCGGCTGTCACAACCCGGTCAAGTGGACAGAATTATAAGTACACTACAAATGATGTTCGGGCGCCCTGAAATCATAATAAACACGTTACTTAGTAAACTTAAAAACGAACCGCATCCTAAAGCAGATAAACTAGAATCAATTCTAAAATATTCACTTGAAGTTGAAAACATCTGTGCCACAATGGAAGTGTCTGGTTGTTCATCGCATTTAAACAACCCAATATTACTGCAGGAGTTAGTTGAGAGACTTCCTCCCACTCTTCGTCTGAACTGGTCTATATACAAACAGACACTTCCCGTCATTAACATTTCTCAATTTAGCACCTGGTTGTTCGAAGTCGGCCGAGCGGCAAATGATGTCACATTTTCAAGTCATTCATGGCAAGAACAAAAACCACGACAAGAGCGATCGCACGTGAATATCCACAATGAAGTAATTTCTAAAAAATGTAAAGTATGCGATAAAAACTGTACTTCATTGGCTAAATGTCAGATGTTCCTTGACTACACAGTACAGCAACGATGGGATATTGTAAAAGAAAAACATCTCTGCCGAACATGTCTTCGTCGCCATAACAACAAATGCCAGTCGAGCCAGCTGTGTGGAGAAAATAACTGCGTCTATCGTCACCATAAGCTCCTTCACAATTTTTCATATAATCGTACGAATACGAATACACACGAAAACAATGTTGATAACTCTCTTACGTCAGAGAAGACTACAGTTTCCCCAACTCAGAATGCTCCGAATGCTCCGAATTCAAGCCCCTCCACCAACATGCCTGCAAATAATCAACAAACTATAACACCATCCACTTCCATCGCAACACCAACACCCTCGAATTGTCACACTCACTTGAATGAGAATGCAATCCTCTTCAGAGTATTGCCCATCACCTTGTACGGAAAAGGTACACAAGTAGAAACCTTTGCATTCCTTGACGACGGATCGTCTACTTCGTTGATAGAATCGCAGTTAGCTGATGACCTACAATTGAAAGGGGAAAATATACCGTTGCACTTAAAGTGGACTTCGAACGTTGTTCGCGAAGAATTAAATTCAAGAAAGGTCGATGTGGATATTTCTGGAGGAAATCTTAAGCATAAATTCTTGATTGAAGGTGTGCGAACGGTAGACGATTTGGATTTACCCCAGCAAACCATAAACGCAACAGATTTAAGCGAACGTTATACGCATTTAAAGGGTATTCCACTTATGTCATTCGTTAATGCAAAACCTCGTATTTTAATAGGTTTAAAGCATTGGAATTTGGGAGTTCCACTTCGAACGCGCTTAGGGTGGGTAGTTTTCGGCCCATGTGACATAGCTGCAATCAAGAATTTAAGTTTAAATTATCAATTGGACATTTGCCCGTGCCGCACTGGTGATGATTCGCGCTTGAACGATTGTGTGAAAGACTACTTCGCAGTTGAAAGTATGGGAACGAAGAAGATCTTACTCATGTCGTCAGAAGAGAATAGAGCTCAGAAAATACTCGATACTCATTCCAGAAGAATTGAAGATAACTTCGAGATTCCATTGCTTTGGAAAAACGAATTTGTTAAAATGCCTGAAAGTGAAACTTATGCATATAAGCGTCTGCAGTGTTTAGAGCGTCGGTTGGTAAGAGAGCCACATGTTCGAATATTAATAACTAATTTAATCGAAGATTACATTAAGAAAGGTTACGCTCGTAAGATCGATTCTAAATCTGAAAAAACAGCAAAGACGTGGTATTTACCAATTTTCCCTGTGTTCAACCCGAACAAACCGAACAAATTACGCATCGTGTGGGATGCAGCAGCTAAGGTCAATGGAGTTTCGCTCAATTCGGTTTTGTTGACTGGTCCCGATATAACCTCTCCTCTGCTTGGAACTTTGTTTCGTTTTAGAGAACGAAGGGTAGGTCTGTGTGCGGACATTAAAGAAATGTTCCACCAGATCCGAATTAAAGGTGACGACCAGGAAGCACAACGATTCCTTTGGCGAAATGCTGAAACCAACGAAGTCGAAACATATATTCTTCAAGTCATGTCCTTTGGTTCGACGTCTTCGCCTTTCTGCGCACAATACATTAAAAATCGAAACGCGGACGAATATAACCTTCGATTCCCTGATGCTGCTAAGGCTATAATCAGAGATCACTACGTCGATGATTTCATTGCTAGTTATGATAGCGAAATAGAAGCAGCGATAATCGCCAAGGATGTTATTTATGTGCATAGCAAAGGTGGATTTGAGATACGAAACTTTCGATCAAATTCTCAAAGTTTATTGGACAAATTGAAGTGTCACACAGCTGATAACTTCGCCATTGTATCCTTGTCGAACGCTGAAAAGGTTCTGGGCCTATGGTGGTCCCCAGTCGATGATGAGTGGTTCTTTATATTCAATAGCGATCGAATGAGTCCCGAAGTAGTAACCGGTA
This sequence comes from Cheilosia scutellata, assembly GCA_955612985.1. Classification (NCBI taxonomy): domain Eukaryota; kingdom Metazoa; phylum Arthropoda; class Insecta; order Diptera; family Syrphidae; genus Cheilosia; species Cheilosia scutellata. The sequence continues at coordinate 63,362,282 of OY015311.1, forward strand.
AGCAGAAACCAACAAAAAGGGAAGTTCTTCAATTTTTAATGAGAATTTATGATCCATTGGGACTTATTGCTAACGTTCTGGTAAACATAAAAATTTTACTGCAGTCGATTTGGAGATCTGGTATTAACTGGGACGAGAAAATAAAAACTGAGCATTTCGACATTTGGAATAAATGGCTGCGACTACTACCTGAGATAAACAATATAAAAATTCCTCGGAGGTATCTAACGGTGCTAAACTTTGCCGATGCGGATAGTGTAGAGCTACACATATTCTGTGATGCGAGTGAAGAGGCTATGGCTGCGGTCGCGTATATTCGAGTTACATGTGGAGAAGAAGTCGAATGTCGTTTAATAGCAGCAAAAACCAAAGTAGCACCTTTGCGTCACATATCAATTCCACGAATGGAGCTTGAAGCTGCAGTTCTTGGGAGCAGATTGGCAACTACAATTATCGAAAGCCACTCCATTAAGTTCACACGGGTAGTATACTGGACTGATTCTAAAACCGTCATTTACTGGATAAGGTCACCAAGTCGCAAATTTCAGCAGTTTGTTTCGTTGAGGATTGGCGAAATAATTGAAAACACTCATGCTGAATCCTGGAGATGGGTTCCATCTAAGCTTAATGTAGCAGATGAAGCTACAAAGACCCGAATGAATTTCGACTTCTCATCGCAAAGCCCGTGGAACAGAGGTCCAGATTTTCTGTGGTCAAATGAGCAGTTGTGGCCAAAGTGTGAACTTGATTATATCTCTCCAGGAGATGAAGTAGCTGAACACCATCATCATTCCGCTACAGATGCCTGCCAACCATGGATAATTGATTTTCATAAGTTTTCAAAGTGGAGAAAGATACTTAATACCATGGCAAGAGCTTACCTCTTTATTGATTGGTACTTTAATCGAAACTCAGTCCGTAGACTACAACATTTCATCGAGAATGCAGAGCGTTGTTTGTGGAGGCGAGCACAGAGCGAGGTATTCGGTGAGGAGATCCGCCTTCTTAATGCATCGCGTGTTGGTGACGGAGTCTTTCTTCCAAAGACAAGTTGGCTATATAAACTATCACCGTATTTGGATGAAAATAATGTGCTGAGAATTTCCGGAAGAATAGATGCAGCAGTCGGAGTTGACTGGGGAACAAAAAGGCCGGTTGTACTTCCAAAGGGTCACCATATAACATTCTTAATTCTCGACCACTACCACCGGAAATTTAAGCACCAGTATAATGAAACAGTTGTGAACGAGGTTCGTCAGCGATTTTACATTTCCAATTTGCGTGTAATGGTTAAAAATGTACAACGCAAGTGTCAGGAGTGTCGCAATAAAAGAGCTGAACCAGCAATACCTGTAATGAGCGAGCTGCCACTTGCAAGGCTTAAAACGTTTACTAAGCCTTTTTCCTACGTTGGTATTGATTATTTTGGACCAATGGTCGTAGCAGTGGGGCGAAGAATGGAAAAAAGATGGGGTGTACTTTTTACCTGCCTTACGGTAAGAGCGATTCATGTGGAAGTTGCCCATTCTCTATCCACCAGTTCCTGCATCCAAGCCTTGAAACGATTTGTCTCCAGAAGAGGTACTCCAATACAAATCTATACTGACAACGGTACCAACTTTCGGGGAGCAAGTCGAGAATTGCGAGCAGCTGTTGAACAAATTAATGGTAAAGAACTGGTTGAAGGTATAGGTGAGGGAAGGGTCAAATGGTCATTCATTCCTCCAGCAGCTCCACATATGGGTGGATGCTGGGAGCGATTGGTTCGATCGGTGAAGCAAACGCTTTCACAAATAAATCATACAAGGAATCCGAGTGATGAGGTGCTGCAGACAATGATGGCCGAAGTTGAAGGCATAATCAACTCTCGTCCATTAACTTATGTTCCAGTGTCTTCTGAAGATGACGAAGCCCTAACTCCTAACCATTTTTTGTTGGGTTCCTCGAACGGATCAAAGCCGTTAGGAGTGTACAACGATGACGGCGTTATTTTAAAACAAAATTGGATGATGGCTGAGCAGTTTAGCAACTCTTTCTGGCGAAGATGGATTCGTGAGTATCTACCCAATTTAACAAGAAGAACGAAGTGGTTCCAGCATTCGAAGCCTATCTCTGTGAACGATATAGTCATTGTAGTCGATGAAAAGAGCGCCAAAAACGAGTGGCCTAAAGGACGTGTGTTAGAGCTTAACACCAGTCGGGATGGAAAAATAAGAAGTGTCGTCATTCAGACGAAAACTGGAGTCTATGTTCGGCCTGTCTCAAAACTGGCAGTACTTGATGTAGCCGATTCTACAGTTTCAGGTAAGCCGGACCAACACTCCATCTTACCGGGGGGGAATGTTGAGAATCACGGCAACATCGGCGACATTAGCGCTATTGAGCAGTAGATGGCGCACACTTATAATTACCTACTTGAATTGATTCACTTGAAATGTCAAAAAATTATTTTTTTTTCTATTAAAGCAGCGAAAGCGCATGGTCATAAGTTAACCTTTTGAAAATTAAAATATATAATTCTGCTAAATAGCTTCTAAAAATAACATTGTTTAATCCAAAGACGAAACTAAACGTAAGAATTATCATATTAGAAACAAAAAGATATTGAATTTATGTACCTTCTTAGGAAATTTTAGCATTTAATAAAGTGCTCAAAATTCGGAAATTTCTATACTTCATTTGGATCTAACACCCATTATACATACAGTCTGTCACGAAATTGTTTTTACAAATTTCTTGACAAGCTCATTTTTGCGTATTTTTTATTACTTTCATAATGTAGTATTTTTTGTAACTGAGCGTTAGTAGATATATTAATAAAAATAAATTTATTAAAAAAATGAAGTAAAACATAAAGAAGCTCTTTTGTTTTATAAAGAAACTGTCTAGGTAAATTACCAGTTGTTTTCCTTTGTAAAAACAATTCCTTGACAAACTGTAAATGCACTCATTTCTTTGCAATCAAATCAGAGAATATTTATTTTGTTTTTCTTTTCTCTTGCGACCGTATGGAAATGGAAACAACTGTTTCTTAATTTTTTGTTTCGGTTTGGTGTGAAATGTGAAAAAAATATCTAAAAATTAGAAATGGAAAAGTATGTTTAATTGTCATTTAATTCAACTTAATAAATTCTACTTAAACTAAAAAGCTGGAGCTCTCAGGTTTGAGCACTGATGAAAAATGTTTTGTCTTAAAAAACTGTCAAACATTTTATAAAAAAACTTTCACCATAAATCGAAAGAAAACTCCACTTAAAAGACTAGATACTAAACGCTTTTAAGATTATTGACCCTGCAATTATGTAGGTATGTCATACAATGAAATAATTAAGTCAAATAATTGTCAAACCTTCCAAATAATTTAATTATTTAATTTGTGTGTATGTACATATTATGTACATATAGGCATATTTATGTTTTGTAAATGTAGTACATATTTATTAAAAATTTGTTGTTTTTTCATTATTTAAATTATTATTTAACCCAAACTAAAAACAAAAATGAAATAAACATTTTTTTTTGGTTTTGAAAAGATCTTTAGGTACTTTTTTATACCCTCCACAGGAAGGTATATTCACTTTGTCATTACATTTGTAACGCCAAGAAGGATTCACCGAATACCCTATAAAGTATATATATGATCACATTCTGAATCGATCTAGCCATGTCCGTCTGTCTGTCTGTCTGTCTGTTGAAAACACGATAGCGTCCAAACGAATCGACCTAGGCGAATGCAATTTTGTAAGCGGACTTTTTTTTACCGTCGTCAGGTTGGTATTGAAAATGGGCTGTGTCGATCAAGTAGTTCTGGTACCTCCCATACAAAACCACTATTAGACCCATGTGTATCTCTGTCTGTTGAAATGACGATAGCGTCCAAACGAATCGACTTAGGAGAATGAAATTTTGGGAGAAGTATTATTTTTATGGTCGTCAGGTTGGTATTAAAAATGATCCATGTCGGTCATGTAGTTCTGTTACCTCCCATACAAAGCCAATATTTGACCCATGTGTCTCTCTGTCTGTTGAAAACACGATAGCGTCCAAACGAATCAACTTAAGTGAATGAAATTTTGTGAGAGGAATTCTATTTACCGTCGTCAGGTTGGTTTTGAAAATGGGCTATGTCGGTAAAGTAGTTCTGGTACCTCCCATATAAAACCAATATTATACCCATGCGTGTATACAATTATACATAGGTACTAGCTCGCATGGCAAATATGTTGGATGACTTTTAGGTATGCAGTGGAGGGTATTAAAGCATCGGCCGGACCGATGATAACACTTTTACTTGTTTTTCTTTGGACACGCTAAGGGCACACTCCTCTGAAAAATGTGGAACGCTTTATTGTTTTTCGGCGGCAACGCTGTATGGATGTATGTATATGCATGGATATGGGACCATGTATACATACTAACAGTGATTTATATTTAGAATAATGAACAAAAATCCTATTTTATCTACCCAGTAATACTTAGAGGCCCTCGCCCCTTTTGCGAGTGTGTACATGTACATGTACATTGTACAACCTACATTCCAATACTGAACACTTATAATCAACCCAACACTGCAAATTCTAAATGTGAATCACTATACGGGAAATACACAATGCAAATCATTTCTGTGGTAAGGAAGGGCATAGGTAAATCGTTGTGGAAAGCGGACTTAATTAAAATTCATGGCAATTAACAAGAATACATTTTTATGTGCGATCACAGTTTATCTGAGTCGTCAAATCATAGCTGGGTTAATCAGATGACCTAATTTTGTTATTCGATTCGTCTAATACGTTCCTTTTTATGTCAATTAATTTAGTGATGACTTGCCAATCTTCGCAAAAAAACGGGCTACACACTGCCATCAACTATACTGTGTAAGTGTGTAATCCAATCGATTAGCCTCCAATTCAAGTTTGCGATGTAGTCGATGACCGATGTAATTCAAAACCAACATGAACTGTCTGTCTACGAGTAGAACTAATCACACGTAATTTAATTATTTCACCAATGCAAATGTCGCAGAGAAGCCGTTTTTTGCTTACTGAACTATGTACCTTGGTGTAAGTTCCGCATGTTGAACTCCGATTACTGAAAGATTTTTTGTAAATATTTACAAAGCCACAGTAAACAAATTCATACTGCGAAATAATAGCCAAAAATGGGAATGCTATCACTGTTTACTGAATGATTTGGACCTTATCCAATGTCAAGGCTATTTTAAATAGGTATGTATCGGAGTCTGTGTGCGCAGTAGCGCAGTGATTAGTGTGCTGGACTACTGTGCGAGGGATCCCAGGTTCGATCCCCGGAAAAACACAAAATTACATCTTAAGGTTTTTTCCTATACCTACTGCGCCACCTCTCGCGAACGTCTGACAAACATCCGAGAGTATAACTGTCCTGAAAAAGATTCTCAATTCAGCCGTTCGGACTCGGCATAAAATTGTAGGTCCCTTTCATTCGTCCCAAAAATTGAAAACTCACACAAACGAATGGTTGCGAGAAGCTAGGCCTAGGGTGTCTACCGCCTGTTGCGCCACCTATTTATTTTTTTTTTTTTATGTATCGGAGTCTATGATTTTAAACTGAATGTCGCATTCGAATAGACGTACTACTACCTAAAAGCTTTGATCTGGGTGTTTACGACGAACCTACCACCTACAAGCTACACCTACAAACATTCATCCATCAATTTAATTACGTTACGTCATTGAAGCAAGAACTGAACTGGGAAGGAGACAGAAGGGAGAAGGTTTAGTGATATAGAAAAGAGTGCAGCGCCATTATTTAGCAAGGCGAGCAAGAAATAAATACATTTTTCTATTTTTAGAAACAGATCATCGCCACAGAGTTTTTCCCTTGGGTCCACTTGAATGGACTGCATTTTCTTTTCGGAAATTTCTCGTGGTTGTCGCCAGATGAGAATGTGCAAATGGACTGAGGGAGGGCTGACGTTTTATTGGCAAATCAAAGGAAAGTGAACGAGGAATGCAGACAAAGTGGGCATTGGGCAACCATGATTTAATTGTGTGATGGAAATTTTCCACTTCTCAGAGTTTCGAGATAAGGCAATGTGGTTCGGATCATTACAATACTTTGACCAATCAGTTTGCAATTGTTTGCAGTGTTCGAATATGCTTTGCATTCGCATTGTGATGTCAATAAAGATATAGTACATTCTGTTCCTATTTTGCAGTTCAAGCTATGTTTTCGATATCTGCTAGGAAGAAACGGTTCCTGTCATTTCTTTACCTACAAACAGAACAAGAACAGTTCCCAAATTGCAGCATTCGCGTTTCGCGGTGGTTTGTTTGAGCAGACCTTTAAATTGTGTCTGCATAGAACTAAGTTGAGCAAATAGACACAATAAAGACGGAGAGACATAATAAGGACCTCGCCTGCCCTATAAGGCGCAGACAAATATAATGGTGACCTGAACCAACTTCTAGTGTGCAACTGAAAGCAATTAGTACCGCACTAATTGGAGAAGCGTATTGAATAAGGACCAGGTTCACCCCGAAATGTACCTATAGCGTCACCAAAAATGTATAGTTTAAAATAAAATAACGATGTCAGGAGTTACTTTTATATGCCATTTTGCGTTGTATAATAGTGACTTGCTTTAAAAGAGTTTTCCAGTTTTAACTCTAAGCTTCTCTTTGCTCTTAAATTTAATTAGATAGTTGTTTGTAAACTGGACAAAGTCGTGTCACAATCCATATCACAATACCCAAAGAAAAGAATGATGACGCAACCAGGGAAGAGGCTGTCAAGAGGAAAGCGCAGCTTGAAGGACGACACCTCTGGAAACGGACTCAGGCTATTTAAAATCTGTGAAGCTCAACTCGTAAAAAAGGAATTAACGACCATTCCTCCTAACAGCAAGCACGAGCGCATTTCACATCGTCGCGTAGCTACAACAAATAGAAGGTGAAAATATGAATTGCTTAATGGAACTGGAACATGAATGAAATTATTGGGCTAGGTTTTATTACTTACACAATTTGTCAGACGCTATTTCGGACACGTTCACTTGTTATAATGTTATGTAGTTTATTGAACTTTTGAATGCAATTTACAACGTAATATGAATTGGTTGGCATCCGTCGTTAGTTGTTTTTCTTAGGTCAGGTGTGGTCACTTAAAAAGGCTCTAATTGATTAAAAAAATATTTTTGCTGCAGGAACTCAGTTACTTGCACTTTTACTCTGAGAATGATTGCAAATTATTTCAGAATACTATGTAATGAACTTGGAGATGGAGGTTCGCTGGCCGTCTTGATAAGCGCATTTAAGGGGACGAATGAAAAATTGACGACGCGTTGCCAGGCAGTTGAATGAACATGGTCTCCTCAGAGTCCTACCTCGTCCTGCCTCCTGACTGTGAAAAAGTTAGTTTGTTAAACAAATGGGTAGGTACTTTGGTATTTTTCTTTTTATCCGGAAATGTGATCAAACCAGTGGAGGCCAAATAGGTACAAACCTGGTAATGAAATTGAAAGTCGATTGTAATTTACATAAATAGGCCGATAACTCAAAATCAATATAATCAGTTCTTTACCAGTCTTGTTTTAATCTTCACAGGTGAGGTAAGAAGTGCCTAGAGGTGGAAAAACCGCGCAGTGAACCATACATTTTTGCAACTACGCTATCTATTTATAGTCGCCGACAGAGTATTATTAAATATTATTCCTAAGTTTTTGAACTTCGACACCATTTGAACCTGGGTTCCGTTTAACAAACTGGGGGAGGGGGGAAGTCCGCAAAATCTGGTTGGTGCCTATCTATGGCTAATCATTTTTTTTAGCATGATTTTATAGCAGCTGGTTTTGGATTGACCACTTTACTATCGATGCCAGGTCCTCGTTCATTTTCACCACAACATCTTCAACAAGACCTACAGGAAAGTGGAAATACAGCTATTGACATCGTCAGCATAAATGTGGAAGTTGCATAATACTTAATAGCAGATGGCAGGTCCTTTATATATAGGGAAAAAAGTAAAGGTCCAAGAATAGATTCTTGCGGTACACCGCTTCTTAAGGATAGAAAGGAGGAAGGATTCTTTTTATATGAAACGGCCTGGACGCGATTATTTAGATAGGATAAAATCAGGTTAGTTGCACTCCTAGATTAAATAGATTAGATAACTTTTGACATAATATATAATGTAGTCGGTTCAACTGAATCAAAGGCCTTTGAGAAATCTAACAGAGTGAGTCGTGACCAATGTTACATTTTTATTATCTATTGCTTCGCGAATGTCATTGAAGACCTTCATCAAGGCCGATATGCAGCTGTGACCAGATCTAAACCCAGATTGAAGAGAATTTGATAAATTTAAACTATCAACATGCTCTTTGCTTGTTTGGCTGACAATAAGGTACCTCAAAGAATTTCGACGAATAAGACAGAATGGCTAGAGGACGAGGACGATAATCATTCACAGTTTCTGAGCTCTTCGGCATTGGTACTATCTTAGCCCGTTTCCCTAAAGTCGTGCTACAGTGGTTAAGATGGAATTAAAAATGTAAGTAATATAATGGAGTATTTCTGGGACTAGAGTTTTTATAAAGTCGGGGTGAATATTGTACAGCCCAACACACTTTGACTTTATTGAGAAGATAGCGCTGCAAAAAGTGAATACACCCCAAGTACGCCAAGTAAGGTTATCGCACTGAAGAAATAAATTATGAGTGTCAATGTGACGAAAGTCTCGATATTAATCTATGACTATCAAAATATCTATAGGAATTTTGAGTATAAAGTACCTAGGTATTAAAATAAAAATTAATAAAAATGTTTCATGTTATTCTTGGTGAAAAGGAGATCATATGAAAAGAGAACGGTATAACAGTTGGTTATAGAATTTTAATAAAATCGGGTCACTAACCAAAAAGACATTTAGGAGTAATGGAGACTTATTAGGTATAAAATGCGTTGCATCGTTGCGTAGTGAAACAGCGGGGCGACGTATCTGTCCTCGGCAACAGTGGATGCACCCCTAACAAACTCAATGATACCTAGCCCAAGCTCTCAGCAGCCTTTCCTTGGGATACTTCAACGGATATCAATCGCACCTGGCGAGCTTTTTATTATGCGCATGGTTAACAATTTCTTTTTAAATTTTGACATAATCTTAAAAAGTTTTGTATAACTGTGTTTATCTGCCAATTTCACGTTCAAAAAGGCCACAAGCAATTTTTGGCAAAGTGCATTCCATTATAAAGGTCCAATCTTCAAAGAGCGGAAATAGAGGGAGTGAGTAACTGTTTTATACATTCTTATGAAATTTGGTTTCCTATGTGACCATCGACTTTGCATAAAATAAAAGCAATAGCACAAAATACATACCAAGAGAACCATAGAAATATCACAATCACAAACCGCTTAAGGGAAAAGAGGGAACTTAGTGAAAATGGTTGCAAAATGTCAATGCAGGCGGAAATCATATTCCTTTTGGTGGAGGTACAGATGTGTTTATGCCCTCGAAAAAGTCAATCCTTTATTCCTAAAAGCAGGAATACCTTTTATGTAGTTGTTACAGCGAACACCAAATCACCGTACACAATAATTCAAGTCAATTATACGAATACGAGCCTTTAGTGGAAGGTCTAAAACTGGCTATGACAACTGACTTGGTATTCAAACTCCCAAGTCAGAGACCTCCAGATCGAGGGAGAAATTACAATTTAAGGGAGGTCGGTCTTGATTTTCGCTAAAAATATTTTTATTTTGTTTCTTTTTTACTAGGTTAGGTAGTATGTATTTATTAATTTATTACAACAACTGTATTGTTTAACAATAATTCTGTTTCGCTTCTAAAATGTTCTTAAATTGTGTGCTTTGTCAAACCCTCATATTGGACGAGTAGATATATTTATCAGATCACTGTAATAATATCGTTTTAGCCCTTCATATCCTGAAACCTATTGGAATAGTATACAGAATTTTCAAGTCGATAGATACCTACCCTTTAAAATCATTTCCACGAAAGCTCAAAAAATCAAGAAGAGTATTGTAATTAAGCTCACCTATCTTGATTGGAATTTACAAAATTCTAATAATATCCATCCATTTATAATTATTGTAGCCGTATAACTTGCCAAAGTAGAAAAAACTTCCCACTGCTGCAAGAATGTTTGAATATACAAAATTCAATACATACGCTCATGTATTCAAAAATTCTTTCAAAAATAAAAAAAAAATTAACAAATAAAGTGTCATTTGAATAGATATTGTTTTTTTTTATTATTAAGCAAGTTTTTGTTTAAAAAAGTTTTTTATGTACAAATATTTTTGTAAAATATAATTTACTATTTTCCTATGGTCTTTAACGGAATACATTATGTAATATGATATAGTATATGTATTTGCTACTCTAAATAGATAATAAAAAATATTTAAAATATAAATCTTTACACTCTTGTATATAAACAATTTAATATATTATGTAGTAAACAATTTACGATATTACAATCACCTGTTGGTCAGACAGAACCCTACATTTTTCACATCTTGTTCGTCGTAGTTGTTTTATAGATAGTGTATGTGGAATAATGTAGGTGAGTGGTTGCAACAGATACTTTGTGCCAACTCGTCCCTCCGCTGGTATACACAATCAGAAGCACGTAAAGCGAGCGTGACTTATTACTTTCTCCATCACAAAAGCGTCGCGAAGCGTTTGGGTTTGACCTTTGCAGACTGTAGGTATACGGCCCGTTTCTTATCCTGGAGCACTACATGAGCTAAAACGGGATGTGGAGCGTCGCCGTCGTCGGAAAAATGGTCTGCGTTGCTTTGACTTAGTTAGGAGCTGACTCCGCTCGGCAGTATTATTGTTTTCACACCCAATCATGCTATTTGCTTCCGAACTGGAACACAGGTCCCCCGTGGATGATGTTCCACAATTATCTACTCCTCCCTCTACTACACCGGCCACCACAGTGAAAGAACGTAAACGACCACATCGACAATCGGCGTCCATCGCCAAACGACAACGCCGGCAACGCTTTGCTGAATTTCTTCGTCCCATCAGCGGCGCGGTAATGCGCCTCCTTATTGTTGCAAAGCGACCTGCAACGTTGTTAGGCTGTTTTTGTATTGTTATTTCGTCTGTGTCGCTATCGGCACGGATGCGAAGTGCCCGCGTTGATTGAACAATTGAAAATGGTGTGGCCGTTGTTGCTGCAGACTGTTGAGTTGGTGGCGCCACGACTACCACAGTTGTCGTTGTTGTGCAGTTATTGTCAATATCGTTAAAGGTTTGGTTAGCATAGTATTCGCGAGGTGGCTCTCATGAACGTTTGGCGGTGTCTTTACGAAACGATTTACGTAGTTTGTCGACCAAGCGGTTGTGAAACTTATTCAAACTGGCTTGACTACCTGTTTGGGTTTTGGGCGGGCTTGACGCCTGGCTGTAGGTGCGTGTAGGCGAAGTTGCAAATGTATTCGAAGACTGAGATGTGCGCGAAGAGTTCCTTGGGAATGCGGCACGCGATGATGCGGACCTGTTCATTTGCATGCGGTGATGTGGTGACATGTATTCGAAACCGTTACCTGGCGAGGTAGAGAAACTTTGACTTTCCGATTTACATTCAGAAACCTTGCGGGAACGTTGGCCGGCGGATGTGCTGGCATTGCTGCATTCGGACACTTTCCGGGTTCGGCTACCGTTGTAGATGTCAAATTCATTTTTCATTACGGGCATCATGAAGGCCATTTCGAAACTGTTTATATGGTTACTGTGGCAAAAATTAAAACCAGTGTAATAAAAAGCAGATTTTGATAGAGCGAGTTCAACAATTTGTTGCTATAATTTAATTAATATACCACGCTATGCACTCTGTTTAATCGATATTTGATATGAAACTATAAACACTGAAAGTCTTTAAAAACAGTTCAAGGCACTTGATATGTCTTCGTTTATTATTTCGGCACTTTTTTTTTTATTTATCCCTTCTCTCGCTACTTCTCTCTTTAGTAGGTAGGTATCTCCCTTAAATTTTCTAGAAATTTCCACTGTTTTTGTTTTCTAAGAAATTTTCAGATAAAGTTGGATATAAGATTTCGTTGTCACTGTTTCGGCAAAATAGTAAAAAAAAATGTTGGAACTGGTTTTGGATGTATTTATAACTTTAAACAATAAGATTTCTTGTTTTTTTTTATTTCTGTTGTTTCCGACTATTTTTGAGTTGTTATCCGTTCAAAATTTTTACTCACAGTGATTGAGATTCCATAGTGGGCTATGATTTTATATTAAACAAAACGAACCGTGAGATACACTGCACACTCGTTTCATTGAATCGCACAACGAACTAATTCGCCGCGCGCCGTATGCTTTTGCTTAATGAATGACAGAACAGACAGCTAGCAATAGCAAGCAGTTAGCTTATCACGACGCAGGCGTTGTATGTATGGGTATGTACCATTCGTTTTTTGCAAGGGGTTGAGGAGACCGAACGGTTCTCTTCGTCTACAATTATAGAACTTGCAGTCAGCGGTGCCAGATTCCACGATTTATCGTATTTTTACGATTTTAGGGCTTAAAACTTATTCCAAGATTTTTGAGCTAAAAAAGCATAAAATTCCAAGATTTTTTTCAAATTCATTGTATACAAAAATTCATTTGCAATTTTCCAAATATGAAGGTGAACGAGCAGCCACAAATACATAAAATGCATTATGAAGTAAAGCAATTAGTTTTTACAATTTTAGATTTTTTTCTTAAACCCGATATTTTAAAGGTGGTAAACATAAAATACCTTAATGATGAATTTAAATTGCCTTCGAATATTGTTTCAAATTGTATCTCCGTGTAGAAGTTCAAGACCAATTGGATTCTTTAAATCTAAACAGGAACGATGTTGAAGCATTCAAACAGGCTTGCTTGGGTTTCTATATAGCGCTTGTCCATCAAATCTTAAAAAAGATTTGACTTCAAAAACCAATTGCTTCAAAGTTTAACCCTTCTAAGTCCACTAAACATAATTGAAAAAAAAGTAGATTATTTTTATCCATTATTCAAAAGTTTTCCAAATTTAATTCTAAATAAAGATATTCAAGACGCCGATGCCGAATTTCGTGAGATAAGAAACCTCAATTTTGAATATCTTTTTTCTGCACCTCGATCTTCAATAGATGTAACATTTTTTTGGAAAAACGTTTTACAAACAAAGCAGGGTAATGAAAGTTTACCATTTCCGTTAATGAAAAATTTCATTTTTGAAGTTTTATCACTTCCGAAGTCATCTGCTACTGTTGAACGTATATTTTCTATATATATTTTTATTTTTTTTATTTCCAACAAAATCGTATTTCCACGATTTTGAAAGCTAGTAATTACGATTTCTGGGGAAAAACATCTGGCAGCACTGCTTGCAGTATTGTTGAAATGGCATGCGGCAGCGACCAGCAGTCATCAGGTAGTACAATAACAATATAGTGCAGTGCACTGTGCAGCAACTGTGAAATGGAGGGAGGGGAGAACAAAATTAGAAATTGGGAGAGCTACAGATATTTTCGCCGCGAAGGGGTAAATATGTGTAAAGAGAAGAGCTATTCATAAAAATATAGGTGTATAACTTGTTCTCTTAAACTAAAATTAGTATTGCCATTGCAATTTTAATTTGAATTTTAACCCTGATTTCCAGCCCCAAATTTAACCGATATTTGGAGTATTTACATTAGGTACCTACAGTATATTGTGCTAATATTCATTTGTTCGATGCGACTGGGTTTCAACTTTCAAAAGCTTGTTCTGGTCACTCCACATTACCTTCTTTATTGGTCACGTTAATGACTCGCAGGTGGTGTTTATGTTAGTGCGGTCGTTAATTTTGGAGATTTTGTGTGACCGTAGTCAATTAGTCCAATGTGTAGATAGTATTTACGTTACTTTTTTTTCAAAGGTTGAAATAACTTATATATTATTAATATCTCATATTTTTCTTATTAGCTATATCTATCTCTTCTGTTCTCTATACAAAAAAAAAAAGAAAAATAAATAGGTGGCGCAACAGGCGGTAGACACCCTAGGCTTAGATTTTCGCAATCATTCGTCTGTGTGTGTTTCTATTTTTGGGACGAATGGAAGGGACCTACAATTTTATGCGAGTCCGAACGGCTGAATTGAGAAGCTTTTTCAGGACAGTCATACTCTCGGATGTTGGTCAGACGTTCGCGAGAGGTGGCGCAGTAGAAAAAACCTTAAGATGGAATTTGTGTTTTTCCGGGGATCGAACCTGGGATCCCTCGCACAGTAGTCCAGCACACTAACCACTGCGCAACTGCGACCACTCTATACAGGGGGTCCCAATTAAGAAGGACAATCTTTTAAGGAAAGATTCCTGAAGTATCTATAATAGTTTAGAAGTTGTAGCGTTTTAAGTGGTAACACCTCCAAATTAAAGGTCACCTACTTTGATGGGGTATAACGGGAAATACGATGACTATAGACCCCCCCTTGCCATACAATTTTTTGTTCGGCATAACTTCAGGAATCTTGAGTTTGAGTTCTAAACCTCAAAAATGACTGCAGCTGCAGTATGTTATAAAGGAATCTTGGAAAGACATTTTCCTAAAATTTTCGGACCTTTTTGGAACCCAAAATTTAACTTTTTAGCAGGACAACGCTCCCATCCACACGGCGCGTATAGACAAAAATTGGATAGACGAGCAAAATCTGGAATTGCTTCAATGGCCGCCGTACTTTTCTGACATGAACCTTATCGAAAAGGTTAGGGGATGGTCAGTACAAAAAGTTTATGTGTCTGCCGTCAGTTTGTGGTCAGAGAATCCCATTAAATTAGCCTGGAGGGACATTTTGCTGGACTACTATAAGATTCCATGCTGGATCGAATTTATGAAGTCATAACCAATAAAGGTGGCAGTACCCACTACTACCCAATAAAAGGTGAAAAAAAGGTTTCTTCCGGCTGGTCTGCCAAAGGGTTGCGGCAGGGTTAGACAAGGCAAGGTTTGATATCTGCTCGCCACACACTTTTCATAAATATGCAACTTTTTTTTTGGTACCCTATGACGTAAGTGATTCGACGGTTTCTTCACGAATCCTAAAATAAAGCCTAGCCACGTGCTTGAAGTGGTTCCATGAAATAACGCCAAGTGCAAAAAGGCCAGCTTTTAGAAATTGGCCTTATTTCGCTATGCAAAAGCGTAATAGGGCCAGCTTTCAACAGTTGGTCTTATTTCACTTTGACCATGTGCAATAAGGTGCAGGGAAATAAGTCCCCGGGAACTAAGTCCACTGAGGGACTCAGTTCCCACCTAGTGGGAAATAAAACCACTTTCATGAAGTGGACCTAGTTCCCGTGTGAGGTGGGAACTAAGCCCACTTTCTTATGGGAACTTAGTACACATTCAAAAGTTAAATACGTATGGGGGGCCATGCTGCCCCCCTGCAACCCCCCTGCTTGGGTTTACTGTCAGACTTGCAGTATATGGGCGAAATTGGGTATATTAAAAGGGAAATAAAACCACTCAGAGTTTTCGGAATTTATTTCCCACCTTACATGGGAACTAAGTCCACTTCACGAAAGTGGTTTTATTTCCCACTAGGTGGGAACTAGTTCCCTCAGTGGACTTATTTCCCTGCACCGTGCAATAACGCCAACAAAATTTTAGTAATAAGACCAAGTTTGACGACATAGCTATCCTAATCAGAGGCAAATTCGAAGACACAATCTCGAATCGTCTCCAGAGGGCTCTAAACCTAGTTGCTGAATGGTGTACAAAAGTTGGTCTCAAAGTCAATCCCAAAAAAAGCACCATAGTCGCATTCACCAAGAGAAGAAAGCGAGAAAGACTGAGAAATGCTACACTCTTCGGCGAAATAATAGAGTTCTCAACTGAAGTCAAATATCTAGGAATTACACTAGATGAAAAACTCACATGGAACTCTCACCTTACCAAAACTATTGACAAAGCCAGGTTATCCTTATGGACCAGCAAAAGTCTACTCGGTAAAAACTGGGGACTTAACCCCAAAATGACACTGTGGATGTATACGGCAATAACAAGACCTATTATCACGTATGCAGCCGCCGTTTGGTGGTATAAAGCAACGCAGAGGTCAGCACAGGCTAAACTCAACAAAATACAGAGACTAGCATGTGTCTGTGCAACTGGAGCAATGAAAACTGCACCAACAGCTGCACTCGAGGTTATCCTAAACATCCCACCACTTCATCTAGAACTCATGAAAGAAGCAATGGTCAACGCCTATACGCTCATCACAGAAGATGAATCAAATTCCAACATAGTCCACACTGATATCCTACAAGAATTCAGACAAAATGAACTACTTGGAATACATTTGACAGACAAATGTCTACCACGCTTTAACTTCCGACACAACTTTAAGGTTACATTCCCAGACCGTCTAAACTGGGAACAGAACAGACCAACATTTGCCAACGGTTCAACTGTATGGTATACAGATGGATCCAAGACAGATGAAGGAGTTGGAGCCGGAGTATACGGTCCGTGCACTAAAACGTCCCTATTCGCTAGTATGGACATAAGCAGTTCCGTATTTCAGGCCGAAATACATGCAATAGAACTCTGCATTCGAGAGAGTCTAAACAGGGCTATAACAAATAAGCACATTTACATTCTCTCTGATAGCAAGGCAGCTCTACTTGCAATTAACGCCTTTGAAATAACTTCAAAAATGGTCTGGGACTGCCTCCAAATCCTGCAAATACTGGCCACCACAAACAAGGTTCACCTGATCTGGGTGCCGGGACACAGTGGATATGAAGGCAATGAAAAAGCAGACGAATTAGCCAGAAAAGGATCCGCATCCCAATTCATGATGCCAAGACCATTCTGCGGGCTACCAATCAACACTATAAAAAGTAGTGTGAAAACCTGGCTGAACGAAAAGAAGCTGCATTTCTGGAGGACCACCGAAGGAAACAGGCAAGCCAAAATCTTCATGCCAAACAGTTCCCACAAAAAAACGAAACAACTACTACAATTAAGTAGAAGTCAGATTCGATTGGTCACAGGCTTTCTCACAGGACACTGTCGAGTCAAAAAACACCTGATGACAATGGGTATAGCACAAGACGACACTTGCAGAATGTGCAACGAGGACGCAGAAACAGCAGAACACATACTATGTGACTGCAACTGTTTAACCAAAACACGTCAACGTTATCTAGGTAAATTCTACCTCGAAGCAGCGGATATAGCTGCCAGCACACCCAAAGAGCTAGCCGCCTTTATAACAAACTGCGGCATCATGGATGAGCTATAATTGGAGGATATCACAATAGGCCCACTTGTGGCCGCAGTGATTTGGGACTTAATATACCACCTCCCCCCCACAATCTACAATCTACAAGTTTGTCTTATTTCACTTTGCTAAAGCGCAATATGACCAACTTCAAACAAAGCTATTGAATTTGTACAAGACAACATCCTATTTCTAAGAAGCCTGAGACGCTGTAGTCTTCCATCCTCTACGATCCCGGGCACGCTGATTCCAGTTGTCGAGACCAAGCGCTCTGGCATCCGCGATGGCTTGGTCTTTAAAACAGAGGTTCGGTCTTCCTTGTCTTCTCGAACCTGGGGACTGGGATTCGAAGATCCTCTTAGCTGGAGCATTATTGTCCATTCGCTCGATGTGGCCGAGCCAATGTGGCCGAGCCAATGTAGTCGACATGTTTTGGCTTTTTGGACTACATCCACATTCGCCCTCCTCGCACACAGGACCAAAAATCCAGCGAAGTATTTTTCTTTCGAAGGAGCCCAGTATCAGCACCTTCTTGCTTATCGTCCAGCACTCGGCGCCATACAGCAGAACTGGCAGGATAAGGGTTTTGTAGAGCACACATTTCGTCCTTCGAGTTAGGAGTTTTGAACCCAGTTGTTTTGCCAAACGGTAGCAACGGTTTCCTAGGGTAGTTTTTCGCCGGATCTCCACTAGGGTGTCATTCGTGGAGTTCATGTTTACTCCGAGGTATGTGAACTCCTTAACTACCTCGAAATTGTTGCTATCAATAGTGACGTTTAGTCCTAGGCGGTGGACAGATGCTTGTTTGTTTGTTGATAGCATGAACTTAGTCTTGTCCTCATTTACTTCAAGGCCAACGGATTTCGCCTGTTCTTCAATCGCCGTGAACGCTTCTATCACAGCACGCTGGGAGCGACCGATGAGTTGTCGACTTAGTTGAGTTGAGTTGTCTTCAATTCAACTTAGTTGAGTTGAGTTGTCTTCAATTCAATAGGGACAATAATTTTTTTTTTTGTTTCTTCCTTTTCTTAGTATATAACATTACATTTTACTTTCCTAGTTTTATTTTTATTTTTTGCTTGTTCATTTTTATAGATAGAACGACTTTGAGAAGTTGGCCTTATTTCATAGCACCGCTTGAACGTACGAGTCTCTATTCATACTGACAAACAACTTTTGGTTTAAGATTTTTGGAAATTATTCTTATGAGTAACGATAAAGAAAATAAGTTCATAACTCGTACACTAGGTATAATCTGTGACATTATCTGGTTAATTTAATGTTACAATAACATTATTGCACCCAGTCATGGGACTTTTGTTAATCAATAAATTTTCGTGCCAGAGATTCAAGTCAATTTCAATAAGCCACTTACAAGTGTGTGCCGCTCATTCTCCCTCCAGTTAAACTTTTTCTTTATTTCTCGTCTTCGTTCGTTTCGTATACAAAAAAAAAAAACGGGTACCTTACCTATCTCTTGTTGTGAATTTACAAAGCAAAACAAACAGAGATACGAATCCATTCTATTTTCGACTACATAATACCAAAATGTATACTCGTACTTATAGGTACATAACATAGGTATGTACCTTTTTTAAAAAAAAGAAAACATAAATAACCAAAATTTGTTCAGGGGGTTGTAGGGAGCATGTGGTAATAGCTGGTTATTTCCTTTGTTGGGTATCGTTGGTTTGAGGTGGCTGGGGGGGATTGGGGTTGGGATGGGACTTGGATTGGAAAATAACTTTTTGTCTTTTAATTGAATTATTTTACTGCAGCAGAATTCAAAGACGACAACACCAACTTTGCAAAAGAGATAAATTCGCCGCAATTCCCTTCGAATTGCTCTTCCTCATTGTTATGTCTCTTCCGGATTTAAGAGAATGTGGGTATCAAGTTCAAACTCTGTGTTGCCATTTAAATTTAAAGGAAGCTTTTCTATTATACCGTTTCAGCACGGACTTTCACCCCCCCCCCCCCCCTCTAATTTCGGAACCTAATTATGGTGATATTTTGTGGTACTTTTAAGCTTTTTGACCTATGCCAACTAGCATTGAATCTATTGCAGGTGTCATCAAGTCACCAAAATGACCGCCAAACGGACTTGTTAATGATTATATTATAGTCCAGCAGTTTACTCCTACGGTCAATTTTGTGTAGCCCGAGGAATTCAGTCAATTTTACGAGTTAATTTTTAAGGTAAGCCAAGCCTATCAATCAATTTTCCGTAGACTAGCACTCACCGGAATTTTTAAACCAATCACACACGACTAGCAGCAACTTTTCACCCAAAAAATCAAGTTTTCAATTCATACTGTTCCTATCTACTACATATATCTGTCAAAATTTCGTTTTATATGGCGTTGAAAAGAGGAGAAATAGACGCTTCGTTTGAGGGGTAAACGATTCCTGTGGCTCTAAAACTGTGACAGTGGTGCCACACTGCCAATTCGAAAATAAAGCTTTGTTTTTCACAGTCCGATTGATTTTAGTGCTCTAAACACAAATCTGAAAAAAAAAGAAAAATATTTGGTGATCTCTTACCGTGGCACGCCCCCAAAGTTTCGAAAATACATTATGAAATAGTTATTATTTCTTAAGCCATTTTTGCAGTACACCAGTATAATTATGCTCGTTGAATTGCAATTTACAATTTAAAAAATAAAAAAAGATGTGCTCTACAATATTTCTTGATATAGCACAAGCTTTCGATAAAGTCTGGCGCAAAGGTCTGATCCACAAACTGCAAAGGCAACTGCCAAAGCAATGTTCGATAATTCTGGAGTCATATATATCAGATCGATTCTTCAGAATTAAACAAGAGACAGAGTACCTACTCAACTTTAAGAGAAATTAAAGCTGGTGTACCACAAGGCAGCGTGCTAGGTACAGTTTTATACGTTCTGTTCACTAGCGATTTACCGCAAAGTGGGGAAACCACTTTTGCAGATGACACAGCTGTCCTAGCTGTGGGAGCAACTGTCGAAGTAGCAACAAAAAATGCTTCAAATGACAATAGATAATATCTCAGATTGGACAAAAAAGTGGCAGATTAGATTAAATGACCTTAAGTCAGTCCATATTAATTTTACGTTTAAAAACGTACAATATATTCCAGTATACATAAACAACAATGTAGTGGAATACTCAAATACAGCCAAATATCTAGCCACGGCTCTAGATCTAGATGCTAAACTGCGTTGGAAAGCGCATGTAAAGAAAAAAGAGATGAGTTGAACATGCGATACAGTAAAATGTATTGGCTTATTGGGAGATATTCATCTCTGTCCAATTACAATAAATTATTGCTATACAAGCAAGTTCTAAAACCAGTATGGGCTCCAGTTGGGCATGCACATTGCACATTCCAAACAAATTTGCAAAAAATTCAAGTTTTCCAAAATAAAGTACTAAGGAACATACATAGTTAATGCGCTTGGTACGTGGGCAACGCTGATCTGCATAGAAATCTAAACATTGAAATGGTTGAGGAAGAAGTTAAAAAAGTTGTCCAAAGGCATAGAAGTAGACTTCTTAACCATGTTAACTTAGAAATAACAGAACTTTTAAAAACTGACAATGTAATTAGGATTTTAAGGCGGGTAAAACCTCTTGATCTATAAGAGTTAGTTAAGACCAAGAAAGTAGGTAATATTTTCAATCAAAAAAGTATAGAAATTTTTTAAAATGAATCAAAAATAAATTGCCGATTAGTCGAACGACTAGGTGCAATCCAATTCGGGATGACGAAAGTCAGTCCCCTCGGGATTTTTTTTTAGATCGGGTTAAAGTCCCTCACTATAGCAGAAGCATCCCTCGCGTAATAGCTCTGCAAACAATTTAAAAGATATGGTTGAGTTTATAGTTTATTATTAATAACTCGACCAGAGCGGGTCCAGATTTTATAATCTTAATTTTTGGGACTAAACCAATAGGTACATAATAGGCGCTCAAGTTTTCCATACAAATAAGCAATCCTATATAGAATTCGTTAGCCGGGATAATCATGCTATCGATTGTGTCGTAAACAGTGATGCCATTCTGACCGGATTCCGGTCATATCTGACCGGAATCTGTTTACTCTGACCGGAGAAAATTTTGAAATCCGGCCTAACCGTTTTTTGACCGGAACGAAAAATGTTTTTAACCGGAAAACCCTTTTTGACTGGAAAAATAAAATTGCCCTACTGACTATAAATAAAGATAAATTTCTATAATTTGAATATAACTTTGCCATACATTACGAACATGCTTCATGCTCCCAAGTTCAAACAGAAACCAATTTAATGCGAATAATAGGACTACAACATCACGCATGGAATTCTGTTCCGGGAGCAGGATAATAAATTATCTTATAGGCTAATTTTTTGGCGTTTTCTTTTGCTACAATTTTGAAGAGGAAATTAAACAATGAATTTCAATTAATTAAAGTGTGAAATTCGATAAATCTCAGATTGGAGTTTGGTGAACTACTCTTTTCAAGTGTCAGAAAATTATAGAGAATATTTAGCCCAATTGACACACGGCCTTAGTACATGGCCTGGCCATACACGCCATCCCATGACTTTCATTTCCATTAACGATTTGGCTACACACAAAAACCAGGCGTCATTGCAATGAAATCAAATTTGGCAGGTAAAATAATAGTGAAATTGAAAACAGCCCGTTTTTGACGTCCTCACTCTATCAACCCAAATATCAAATGAAGATTTGTATCGAAAGCACAATGGTGCGAAAAAGAACGTGCCAGAATTATTTCTGGAAGTAGATTTTCTATACTATCTACCTTTCTGCTTTACTCACTCAAAATCTACTTGACACGACGTTCATTGGAAGGCGTGTATGGCCATGCACTAAAAGTGTATTTCAGAACTTAAGACATGTCATATAAAATGAAAAATTAGTTTCAGTAAATTTTAAACAAACGAAATAAAAAACAAGTTCATAAACTCAAGATTCACATATTATCTGCTAGGTTCCACATTTCACTTTCACTCGAAATGAAATCGTAAATGAACTTTTGTATTCTACATTTCACTGTATTCGATTTCAATTTCAAAATTTTCGGAATTGAGAGAAAGTGAAATTGCGATTTCGAAAAAATTTCGGAGTTTCCGAATCGCTCGAAATGCAGAACACTGAAAACGAATTCACTCGATTTGCAATTTCGATTTCACTCGATTTCTAGAACCTAGCTGTATAAAAACGTTTTCTAAACATCGATAATGCAGGTGAACATAAAAATGTGAAAGTGTAAACATTTAACGGTGAGTTTTTCTTATTGTTTAAAATATAAGGCACAACTTTATTTGAAACCGTATAAAGGTAGGTACGTTTTTTGTCAAATATGAAAAATGTAATTATTTAAGTACATTTATCTGTCGCTTAACCTATTGGGCAGGTTTGAACAAAACAGTCGGGACACGTTTGAATAAGTGGTCTGTAAGTGGCATTCAAAAAAGCTACATAAGCTATAACCACCAATCAACGGTCCGGGAACATCGACAACACCGAAATTCCTGAACAGCTAACTCATTTTTGTTTTTATAAAGTTTCGTCAGACATTTGTAAAATAATTTGGAATTTTTGAATTTCAGTTTGCTTTTGGTTTTGTTTTCTTTATTGAAAAAATAAAGTTAATATATTTTATTCAAAAATATTGCTGCCAAAAGCCAAAAGCAATTACAAATACACCCGATCAAAAGTGCCCCAGCCTAGTTCAAAACTGCTCAGCATGGGGGGGTAATCATCCTGAATCATGCGGTGAAAGTGCAAGCGCATCCATTACGTCCTGCAAATCGCTGTTACGGCTGAAACTTGCTGTTGCGGCAGAGTTTTATAACAACAAATAAAGCAACTGAAAAAAGGCATTTCTTCTCATTTGTAAAATATTCTAATATAACCTACATAATATACCTACGTGTTCCTCGTCATTTATCATTTTGCAAACCAATTTACTGCCCGCAAATTTTTTTTGTGAAGACAGAAATAAAACAGCTGAACAGCAACCCTTTTCAAAAATTCAGCTTTTTTACACTTTTAAGGCTCCGCCCAAAGCCCAACCCATATACACCATCAGAAAACTGCCAGACGTTGATTTTTGTGATCATTAGCTTAAGTTGGAAAAAAGAAATTATAAATTAGTTTTGCTAAAATGACGTTGCACAAACGTTCACTAGCTGATATTTATGGTAGGTAGCTTCTTGTTAAATAATAAACCTATTAGTACAGCTTTGTTATTAATAAATACCTCATACGAGTAGACTGAATAAAAAGCCTTCTCACCAGAGATGATAATTTACTTCATATGTAGTAGATCTACTTCATTTTTGAATTATTGTTCATCTGCTACGTAGCAACTTATTTCTACTTCGTTTATTTATGGTTCAAAATATCATTTAAAATAGACAATATGTAGGTATTGATCAATTTGACTCTAAATAAATAATAAATATCAAAAAAAAAAAATGTGTCATGTAATGCACTATAGAATATCATTTATGTGCTTCTGTCATACTATACATCCATCTATAGATCGCATTATCCCATTGAAGACCTAATTTTATCATTTTGAGCATTTCGCCAAATGTCTGCTTCGTTTTTTGTAAATCTACTTCGTTTTTTCGGGCAATTTGCTACCTTTTTTGGGTTCAGCATTATCATCATAAACAATGACTAGCACATAATATCCCTGATGGAAGTCTCTAACGCCAGCTGAAAAGTGAAATTAGATTAGAACCAGTTTGAATTTGTATTACCTACTTAATCTTAATCGAATCAACAAATTTTTCTGTGCTCATAATATCGTGCCGCATATTTATTGCTACACTATAATTTAAATAATCAAATGTAAAGTGTATTAATTACATTGAAGTTTGAATTCCCATTTGACTTACCTTATTTTCCAATTTGACTTCTACACTTCCAATGTTGCTTTTTTTTATCATAGATATTAATTTTAGAATTATTTGATAAATTTGGGCAAGATTTTACTTTACTGCCCATTAAAAAAAAACTTTTTTTTTATTCCGATTAACTTTAATGCGATGAGCTCAAATTTGCAAAAAAAATATGGCGCTCTCTTACCGTTTGGGCGTGGCACACCCCCAAAGTTAAAAAAATACCATATAAAATAGTACCAACTTTTCAGGAAAGGAGTGTCAAATTTTTACAAAATTATTATTTTTTATATTAACTATAACGCAGTGATCTGGTTAGTGTGCTAGACTAATGTGCGAGTACCTGATGGTACTATTTCATCTGGTATTTTTAAATGGGCAGTAAAGTAAAAGCTTGCCCATTTGTTTTAGTGGTCAATTGTGAAGTTGCCTTAAGGCGAATGGTTGCGGAGGCTGCCGTTTACACGGCATGTGGCACCGTCTTGTTGAAACCGAATATTGGTCACATCCATATCTGGTAATTTATTAATTTTGTAATGCATCCAGCACAAAATCCGCACCAAACAGTGGATGCAGTTGTGGATGCATTTGTTTCTCAACAATTACTCGTGGGTTTTCTGAATCCCAAATGCGACAATTTTGAACATTAACGAAGCCATCAAGATGAAAATGAGCTTCATCACTGAAGATGATTTTGTTCGAAAATTGCGGACTGTAGCTGACAAACCTTCATTATTTTTGAAATATTGCTCAACAATGAAAATGCGTTGTTCTTTCGTATAGTGCTACATTTTTACTAACCCCGAACTGTCAGCTGTCACATTGTTATCTTTTTATACCCTCGACAGGAAGGTATAATCACTTTGTCATTACATTACACAAGAAGGAGTCACAGAAGACCCCACAAAGTATAAATTCTGAATCAGGATCAAATCCTGAATCGATTTAGCTATGTCCGTCTGTTTGTTGATAGCGCCCAAACGAATCGACCTAGGAGAATGAAACTTTGTGAAAGGACTTCTTTTTACCCTCATCAGGTTGGTATTGAAAATGGGCTATGTCGCTCAAGTACATAGTTCTGGTACCTCCCATACCAAACTGATGTTATACCCATGCGTGTACAGGTGCCGTGAACGAAGGCCATATGAACTAACGCCACAATGGGGATAGTAAACTTTCAAAAGCGAATTATAACGCTATAATACAACTATGGCTTTAATTCATTTTGAAATGAGAACTAAAGCCATCACTTAAATGAACTAACGCCATATGGTTTTCATTCACATTCGAATGTGAACTAATGCCATAAACGCCGTAAAACCAGTAAGATTGATATGGAGGGGCATGCTGCACCCTGCAACCTCCTGCTTGGGGTCGCTGTTGGAGTTGGGAGTAGGTGCCCCCCATACCTACCTCACTGTTTATGCGTGTGTAAGTTGGTGGCTTATCACTTTATTAAAAAGTTAAAGTAAGGTTTAAATATATTTCTTTTATGGATCTTTAAGCTAACGGTTTACCGGAAATTCGCACCGGTGCGAATATCCGACAATATATCGGAAATTCGCACCCAGTGCGAATTTCTTACTTTTACTAGAAATTCGCACCCGGGGTGCGAATTTCCGTACTCTTTAAAAGAATTCGGAAATTCGCACAAAAAAATCCGATTGATCTGACATTGTGGCACATATATATTGAATTTATTAATATAAAAAGAGAAGAATAAAACCATGACTGCTTATTGAAAAATATCACAGACACAATAACACCCTCTTTCGTCAGTTAGCTTAATATCGTTGTCCAGGCTTGATGGTCCGAGTTGATCTTCTTAAAATATAACTTCCTTTGATTCTGTTGTGATCTAGATTCTAGAACATTAAGTTGAAGTTCTTGATTCAGAGGTTCTCCATTAGTGTTGCATTCTCATATCACTTAAACATGGAACACTTATCGTTGGTGAACAACCGAAAGCTGAACCTTCAAGTGAAGAGTCTAGGACGAAAATAGACAATTTCATAAAGTCTATCACCAAACAAAAGCACTCAATTGATTGCTTTTGGTGGGGGTGCGAATTTCCGATTTCTTTTAAAGAGTTCGCAGTTCGCACCAGGTGCGAATTTCCGAAGTAAGTATTGTCGGATATTCGCACCCGGTGCGAATTTCCGATTTCTTTTAAGGAGTGCGGAAATTCGCACCCAGGGTGCGAACTTCTAGTAAATCAAGCTAACATCCCTCATCCCTATTTCTTAAGACCATATATTTATGAAGTATGATATGATCAAAACGACACAAGTCCAAAATACAAGTTTTGAGATTATGTTGTTTTGAACACGTTATTATTTAAAAAATTTAAAATGTCTGTTCGGGCACGCAACACATTTGTGTAGTTATGTCATTTTTACCAAACACAATATTCAAAATACTTGTAATGTGTGTTTAGAACCACTCAATAACTCTGGATTCGGTTTGCTGAAACTTATGCTGTTAAGACCAAACGAAAATAGATTTTTTTCTGAATAGTTCTTCATACTCAACTTAATTTCACAAAAATGGACTTATGTCTTTTTGTCCAAACATCGTAGATATGTAATTCAAATTATTGAGAATAATTCTAGTGACTTTAATTCACATTCAAATGAGAACTAAGGCCACTTTATAAAACGAACTAACACCATATGACATTAGTTCTCATTTGAAAATGATTTAAGGCCATATGACGTTAATTCTCATACGCCATAATGGCGTAACTCACATATGGCAAACATTTTCCATGACTTGTATGCAGTGGATGGTATCAAAGCATCGGCCAGGCCGATGATAAATTAAATTTGTTCGCGAATTTCGGGACACCCTTTATTTATGTATTTTCCTGACACGCAATAGCAATG
This sequence comes from Cheilosia scutellata, assembly GCA_955612985.1. Taxonomy (NCBI): domain Eukaryota; kingdom Metazoa; phylum Arthropoda; class Insecta; order Diptera; family Syrphidae; genus Cheilosia; species Cheilosia scutellata. The sequence goes on from OY015311.1 coordinate 63,389,325, forward strand.
TCGTTCAGGAGTTCATTGACCACCAATTTTCCTTGAACCTTGTGGGGTTCCTTTACTGACAGATCATTTGACAGATATCACCCAAGTCCCAAACTAGAATTGATAATCCGTATTGATTGATCAGATTGATCAGCTCACTAAGCGAGGTATCTGCGTTCAAATCTGCCAGTGTATTAGCGATTGCAGAAATGCGGGTGAGTCGACTAGGACTCCTATACTCCTTATGACGAAGAGAATCCTCTATGGCCGTAACGTATATAAAGCCATTTCCAGCGATTTACCCTTATATTAAGCGTGTTGAGTGTTGAGCCGTTGAAGAAAGTGTATTGCCAATGCAATGCTTAACTGTAAATGGATTTCAATCAGTCGTTCTAAAGCTTGTAGGAGACACATAGGTCTGAGATATTTTGGGCTTACATGGATAGCATTTCCCTGCCTTGGATATGAAGACAACTTTAGCTTCTCTCCATACGTATTGCATAATTTTCGTTAAATATGAATGTAAGTACTATCTACATTCGTAAAGAACTAAATTGAATGTTTGCAAAAACTGAGCATCCCAAAAAATAGCGAAACGACAGCAAATACGTCTGTACGCCAACTCTAATCCACCTTTCGAAATTTATTGTTCCTTAATTTTTAGAGTATTTGCCTGCAACGATTTCTACATAATAGCGTAACGATTACAATTATTGGCACCCCTAAGGGAATTTCAACTTTGACCAACTATAACATTTTCGTTTATAGAGTTATTTGAGTTTAGTTATTCAAAATATATTTAAAATGGCAATTTAGTAAAAGCTTACAAAAAACCACAATTATTGGCACCCTGACATAATTATTGGCACCCCCAAAAACTACAATTATTGGCACTCTTTAAACAGAAAAACGTCATGTTTTATATATTATTTTATTTACATATGCTTTCAAAATGTTTTATTTAAAATTATAAAATAAAAGATAAATATAAATAAAAATATACATAAATGTTTTTCAAAGACAAATAAACAAAAAGATATTATTTTCTTCGTTGGAAATTTAATTAATTTAAATAAGTATTATAAAATTATTATTTTGTAAAGGAAACAAACAAAAATTTGTTTTTAATATTATTTAAATCATTGTAGAATTTAATAAATTCAAGAAAGCAAAATAGTATCTATTTTTTAAAAAAAGCAACCTAAATTTACCGTTAAACAATATCTATGTATGAATATCATATAAGATGTTAAATCTTTTTGCTCTGAACAAACCTGAAATTGGTGCAGAAAAACGCATTTACCCCAAAAATCAATGAATAACGGTTGCATGATAGAACTATTGGCACTCACAAAAGTACAACTATTGGCAGTGCCAATAATTGTAGCTACATAGGATGTAATTATTGGCACCCCCTGCCAATAATTGAACTCCAGTTTTTTTTAACCCAATTATTGGCACCCCTTTTATTAATAAAACAATAACATTTTTAACAAAATATATTTACAAACGACTTATTTAATACATTCTTATAGTAAATAAATAAAGTTTTCATTAAAAAATATAAAAGGAAGTAGTGAAAAAACACTTACAAAATTATACGTAACCGAAACATTGAAAATTTTGAAGTTTTAATTTTTTTGTCGCACGTGATTTTACTTTCACTTATAACACAGAACTGGAAAGGAATGTCTCCAAACTAAAGACACAGAAATATGAGAAAAATGTGCACATTCAAAATAAAAAATAAATTGACTTATTCGAACAAAGGGTTATTGAGAAAATCACTGTTGAATGATGGGGTGCCAATAGTTGGGTCAAAAATTGGGGGTGCCAATAATTGTAGTCGTTAGGGGGAGATGGGGCACATTGATACATGGGGCACATAGATACAGTCGACATTATTTGAAAATTGACCGCAGCAGGCCGCTCAACCACGAACACAACGCAACTTGTCTATCAACGCATACACATGTCTGTCTGACATCTCTGTTCAGTCATCGTATTTCGCCCAACGAGAACAAATCTGTTTTCCCAGTCTGTAAGTATTTTTTTGTACTTTCTTTCGAGTGAGTTTTTGTAAAGGATATTTTGTTTTATCAATTTCATATTAAGTTAGATTTTGACAATATGTCACTAATAATGTGGTATTTACCTAAAAAGTCGTTTTTAAACGTTGTTTTAATTGCAATTAATATTTCTATTGTGTGAGGACAGGTGGGGCACATTGATACACCCCACCTCGGGGTAGTTTGATACGTATGTATGTAATGTAATGTAAGTAGATGTGTGTCAATAATAAAAAAAGCATTAAAAATGCTAATCAATCAAAGTTATTTGAAGACTTATTGTAACAATCTGAAGACTGTTTATTTTATACATAAAATTCCTTATTTATATTTTATTTAAAGCCTAAGAAAGCATTTAATTTATTAAAACTTATTTTAACATGAATTACAAAACATTTAAATACTGGTTGTATTAATAAATGTTATAAAACTATTTAAAACTTGTTTTAGTAACTAAAAGTTTTCATAAATACTAATTTTTGGCTATGAATCAAAGTGCCCCTGATATGTATCAATGTACCCCGTGAGTGGGGCAGTTTGATACAAATTTAATTTTTTAGTAAATAGTTCTTAATTTTTTTTGTAGATGAATTTAAGAGTACATTCGTCTAAAAAAAGATAGTTAGAACGACATTGAACACAATTAATACTTTACTTTGTTATTATTGTCAATACGATGCCTTTTTTTTGAGTTCAAATGAAAATCGTATCAATGTGCCCCATCTCCCCCTACGCTATTTTTTTTTAATTGAAAAGCATTCCCTATTTTTGAAATTGTTTTAAATATTTTTTATTGGTATCATAAGTTTTTGTTTTATTATGTATTATTGCGTACGTGCATGTTTTTCATTGTCTTATAGAGATGTGAACAATATTTATATCTTGTACCTAGTAATTTCTCTTTAAACATTTTCAAAAATTGATTTTAATGTTTTGCTTTGTAAGCGAGACAAATGAAATTGATTGAAGGATGAATAATACTAGTCTATACAAATTCAATAGCTATATAACATAAACGAACATAAACAAAACGGAACCTTAAAAAGAAGACAAATTACTGAAAATAGATATACATACAATATATTACCTACAGCACAGATCTAAGAAAATTTAACAATTAACTAATCTACTGAGAATGGTGGCAGTTTTCTGTTTTAATGATTTTGTTTTATTATAGTTTCAGTTATACCTAAGTTTAAAAACAATTATTCAAAGTGAGCGCTTTAAAGACTAAACTGGTAGGTAATGAAACTATGTATTTGAACCCATGCACAATTGTTTGTGTTATCTTTCTTACTACTAATTAATATTTTTTTTTAATAATATTAATTTATTTTATAAACAATCAATGCGAACAAACTTTTAAATGTCTGTTTAAATAGAACACCTTAATTACTTAGTTGATCGCAGGTCCGTTTTAATAAAATCAAGGAGTACAATATGATCCTTTACATTCATAGAGTCGAATATCGAGAATAAACAAATTACAAAAAAAACCTACTAGATTACCTAACTAAAAATACTAAATATGCTATATGTAAAGAAATATTGTTGTTTTACATTTTGTAAGCCATAATATAGAGAGAATGGGTTGTGTGTATATTTATAAACAGGCTAAACAGAACTTAAAGTTTTTTTCATTTAATCTTTATTTGTTTTACTTATGTTTAGTAATTATTAATAATTTATTGTGATTTAGTCCATAAATAGGTTATTGTGAAATGATCTTAATTTTTGTGTAACGATTTGTATTTTAAATGAAGAGACTTTTTTAATTTCCCTACCTGCAGTGTTCGCTAGAAAAAAAGAACATGACAATTCAGTGGTTAGTTACGATAGTGTTACTTCAACTTCCTTATGAAAACAGCAATGCTAAAGTAGTAGGTAGAGATGGGACGCTAATTGATTGCATTTATTACGGCCATCACTATTAGAGAGCAGCGAGCAGCGACACCTTATATCGTCCATCACAAATAGTGGGCCTGTGAATGCGGCTACATCACATAGTCAGAGATGTGAACAAATTAGTTCTCTAAATGATGATCTGGACAAAATCTTGAAGTGGGCAAAAGACAACTTGGTTGTATTTAATGCAAACAAGACACAGCTCATAACATTTTCTAGGAAAAATGCATCAACAGTTCCTCAGATCCAAATGGATGACCATCTAATCCATCCCAAGGACTCAATGCACCTTCTAGGAGTCACAGTCAATTCAGGAATCACATGGGAGGACCATTTTTCCTATATCGCAAGATCGGCGTCCCCTAAGTTGTGCTACCTATTTAGAGCAAAGAGGTACTTTAGCCCGAAGCAACTTCTCCTTCTCTACTAAGCTCAGGTTAGACCAGGCCTGGAATATTGTTCCCATATATGGAGCTCGGCCCCAAAACATTCACTTAACCTACTTGACAGCATACAGAGACGAGCAGTTCGACTTATTGGAGATCCTACACTCACATCGAATCTACAACCGTTGGTGCACAGAAGACAAGTCGCTGACCTATGCTTGTTCTATAGGTACTTCCATGGTAGATGTTCCGAGGAACTCAAACACATTATCCCTCGAAATGCAAATTTTGGGCGCCCCACAAGACAGGCTGCTAATGTTGGTGGAATGAATACATTTTGTGCTTGCCGCGAACAACAGTACCTATCCCATCGGTGGAACGAGTCTTTTCTGCGATGACCAAGTCTTGGACCAATGAAAAAATAAAAATTGGACGATTTCAAATCATAACGTTGAAAGCAATTCTCACAGTAAAATATAATATTCAGTACTCAACTCATGCATTGAATTCTACAAATTTCTGAAAACGAAGCCTGAATTGCTTCGTTCAATCGCTTCAGAAGACAGTATAAGAAGAAAACCAAAAGTGGAGAAATTATTGCTATCGAAAACGATTCAGATGCGAATGACGACGACGGCGATGATGGCAAGTTGGTTGTTTATTAAACACATATGTAATTTAAAAATAATAATAATTATTAATTTTTGTATTGATACTATTCTTGAATTTCATCAATTTCAGTGCGAAAACAAATTAAAAACTTATCCCCTACATATCATCTTTTTTAAATTGCGATATCCCTTGAAATCTCCAAATTTCGGGCATTTATCCCCTTTTCTGTCCGCAAAAAGATACGAGCGTTACTCATGAGTCATGACCATACAGTACACTTGACAACCGCGAGGACATCAACTTTCCAAAACTCCTTCTGTTACAGGACAAGTAAACTTTGGAACTCGCTTCCTGGGGATATATTTCCAGAAGCACACAATTTGCAGCAATTAAGTGCAGAACTAACATACATCTGCAAGCATCTCGGGCGCTGTTGAAGCGTTATAGGTTCGCCTTTCCCGAGAGAAGTATTTAAAAAAAAACGCTGATTTGGATTTAAATTTAGACAAGAGGTTCGAGATGTGCTTATGAGGCATCATTTTGCATTAACGCAAAATTTGTCAATCACGCTCATGAGCAAATCACACTCTATAGACGAAAAATATGCTGCTACCAAAGGTTATATCTTCGAGCTGTTCGACCAAATATATGAGCAATGACCAGGGGCATGTACCACAAAACAACAATTTAACTTAGTTAAATTTATTATTTAACATATAAATTTAACAGGCGAAGTTAGTTTCTGTACCACCAAATTATTCGGTATGATAGTTAACAAGTAAAATTTCCCTTAACACTTGTAGAATTTTGCAAAACTAAATGGTGATTCAAAGAGTGTGCGCGTTGGGAAAGTAGTTTAGTTTATACTAATATACATATAGTTCAAAGCAGATTACAGATTATATGCACGATTAAAATGAGGAATTCTCTAGAATAGTGAAATTTTCATAAATAGTAGTCTGAAAATTAAAGCAAACGACAACCTAAAGACAAAAAATCTAAAAAAAAAACGGTTGTCAAATACGCCTGCCGGTCGAAAAGCACATAGATATCCCCAGGGGAACAACGATGTTGTATGAGCAGGACCTGCGACATGCGATAAGAGTTTAAATCCCTTAATCACATGAAGCGGGCCACTTAGGTACCTACTGTTTAATAAAATAATTACCTACCTATAATCACCTGTTTCACTACTTGATCAGCCTTGGAGTTTTTGCTGCTGGAAATTGCAGTTTGGAAACATTGGCTTTGGGATTTTTGTCTTATAAAAGCAAAACAAACATTAAACAGTTTATAATTATGATTCGAATTTAATAGAAAATAAAAAAAAAAAACACTTGAAAATTTCGAATACCAAATCAAGAAATATAACTTGTTACGAGCTAACAATTTTCTATTCATCAGTTAGAATTTTGCAACAATTTAACAGACAATTTTAACAATTGTTGTTTTTTGGTACAGAAACCGAGAATTCATCAAATTTCCCACTTGTTAGAAATTGTGTTAACAAGTGTTAAGACGATAGTTAACTTATGTTTTGGTGGTACAGAAAATATTGTTAAATTTTTGAAAATCGATTTATTAATGCCATAATATTAACCGATGCATTATCCACTGCGAAAGAAACTCAATTAACAATTTTGAGATTATTTCATACGATTTCCGATTATTTTTTGTAAACGCTAAAAGAGTCCTTATTTGAATCCTCGTACCTATAAGTCTAACACTTTTATGCCCATACCTGACTTTATATTAAAATATTGCAATTAATAGGAAATAGTTTACTATCGGCCTTGTTAGACGCATCTTTTGCCAATGAAAAAGGAACATACCGTCCTTTATTGACACCAAGAAAGTTTAGGGTTGACTTAATACTCAATGGCTACAACAAATGTTTACCAATTTGCGTTACGTTTTGGCGTTACAATTATAATGTCAAAGTGAATATATATAGATACCTTTCTATGTAGGAAAGGTATAAAAATAATATCTGGACTAACCAATTTGCTGGAGCTAAATGAAGCAGTTCTTGAATGCCGCTGCTCCCGCAACAAACTGACTGAAAGTTTGGCGATCGCGTATCCTCAAACTACCGAGAATTCCTATGAAGCTATCAGAAATATTCTAGCTCTTGGTTTGATTTAGAGTGAAGTCAAGCACATGCAGCATAACAACTCGCCTATAAAGTGGCGCTGCACAGAAGCACGAAAGCGGATCGTAAGTTTTCCAAGCCAAAAGGAGGGAAGAGCATTGGAAGGAAAAAGAAAGACTATGAGAAGCGTGCGATCAAGGATATAGAGAAGTGCCAGGCAATTTTACAGTATCAGAACCCTTCAAAAACTAACTTAAAACTTATAGTGGAGTCACAGACACAGTCGGTGTTTTTCTGCAGACCGGAAATCCCATGTCAGGCGGAGCGAGAAATTAAAATTAAGGCAGATGGAGATGACTCGCGATGAAAAACATACTCATCTGCCACCGAGCAAAAAATCGCATCTCATCCCCAAGATTTGGTCGAAAGAAGTCTGAGACCATTTGCAAATGGGGTCTGGGTCAACAAACGCCATGTAACACTGAATCTTTCCCAATTACTAAGTATTTACAATTCTAACTGTTTGCATTCAAATTGGTACAGTACATAGCATGGCTCTTTAGTTGCTTGGCTAAAAATACTGATTGGCAGAGTGACCAAATGTGCTGCTGTGTGCAGGAGCATCAGTGCACCTCTAAATCCAGCAACAGAAACCTATAAGGTGACTAAATGTTTGATAGTTGTACATAATATATGGAGAAGAAACTGTTCTGTAGCTATTTAGTACGGTTGATCAAAATTGGGAATTTTCAATTCAGTTCTTTGGGCGGCCCAAAAGTAAAGTCTTTCAGTTTTACTTACGCATGTTTTACTATTCAAATGTATAAACAATTGACCCAACCAAGGATATGTTTCGCGCTAGTTGCCTTTGTCTGTGCTCTTCATTGTCATGTTTCGCGAACACTGTATAGTTTTGATTTTCAAGTTATAAAAAAAGTAACATTTATATCTTTCTTGAAAATGAGCGCTCCTATGTAGTTCTTAGTCGGTCTTAAGAGTACCGGTTGTCAGGGAATTTCTTGTTTCTAGGGCTGTGCACACCACGTAATGGGAATTCTTCGTTCTGAAATAAGGAACGATTTATTTAGTTCTGCTACTTAAAATATGAGAGACTAACTTGTGTTCGATTCAATCGAGGAATGTCCACCTCGTCATCTGTATAACAACTGTAGTCTCGGGATGAGTCACTAAAATTATAGGAAGTTTATTCTAATAAGCTGCACCACATATCTTCTTACTCACCTAGGATCTGCGTTGTCCAAGGGCTCTGGCTCCAGGAGGGGCTGCATGTCCTCCCCCGACTGTTGCAGTAAATCGACAGAAGCTATTGACTTGTGGGTAACTGCCGACTCCCTCTCGACTTCATGGCATTCGCACTGACATTCCTCTGGTTTAACGTAATTGTAATGCACCACAACCCCCACAGTCTTACCGTCCGGAAGTGAATCCTTCGGCAGAGTGGTTATCTTTTTCGGTGCTTTCCGCTTCTCAGGGATATTCTCAAAGTCTATCCATTGACCGGATGGTTTTCTATTGATCGGCAGTGGAACTGGAGCCGTAGGTAATGGCGCCTGAGGAACGCTATCATCGAACAACTTCGTTGTTGCAGTTGACTTGTTGTTTTCCACAGGCGGTCCACGAATCGCCTCTTCGGCGAATTCGAACCAACTCTTCCCACTGGAAGTAGATGTTCGTCGAGGAGATTTCGATTTTTGTGCCTTCTCCTTGGTGGAATCCTTTCGGGGCAGGCTTATTCGTAACTTCTCACCCCGCACTGGGGCGCGGTGATCTGGATCTCCGGCTTCAGGGGTAACGATTCCACAGTACTCCTCGAGATGTGAGGGATTCAGGGGTGTGGTCGATCGCGGACGATCCAGTGGGCATGTTTTCAATTCCATGTGGACCCGTTCTTTCATGGGTATCAAGGCAACACCGTGAGCACGCTCTTCGGGTAGTGTTGTTGGTATATACGGAAGTTCATCGTCGAATGAATCTTGTGAAACCAGACCAGTACTCTCATGGTCTTCAATAGCTCTGACTACTTGTCGGGGAAGATGACGCTTCAAGCGGTTGGGGTCTGCTTCTGAGTCGCGTTCACTTTCGGAGGACTCAGCGGGTTCATCGGTAGATGCGATTGATTGTCTATCGGATGGGAGGTGATGACGATGGATGACTGGTTGAGTATGAGCCGGAGGCAGTGATGTTAATGATGAAGATGGTATTGGTTCAGTTTCCTCCTTTGATACTGGAACCGGCTCCTGACCGTTTTTTGTCTCCGTTTCTGAAGCTTCATCTGTCGATTTGAGATCCTCTTCTTTTGTGGCAACTTTGTTGGAAGATTTCCGTGCGGCGACATTCTCATGAAACTTTTTACGAACATCGAAGTTCTCAAGGTATCTTGAGTGCCGGTGAGTTGCAACGTCATCTTCCTCAGACGCTGAACGGGAGGATTTCCGTCGACAATCCTCCTTCGTAGACTCTTTTTTACGCATCGTTATTCCGAGAACTGCCGGTGGTTGTTTCTCGTCTTCAGAAGTTGAGCGAGACTGAGATACCGGAGCTATGGCTTCGTCAATTGAGCCAGGCTTTCGCAAAATATTCACCTTGCGACCGGTCACTATGGTCCTCTGGGTGACCACGTCATCTGGTCTTCGGAGAACAGTGTCCTTTCGCTGTAGGTGTTCCTGAGCGGGGCTCTCGGGAATAGAAGCCTGCTCTGAGAGTTGGCTTGACAGACTCTCCGTTTTGGAAAGGCTGAACTGTGTGCTGAAGATTTGTTCCTGGCTACCAGAGCCTAGTCTTGTTGCGAAGAGGAGTCGCTTTTTCTCCCTCCCGGCATCACCATCCATTGGCTGCGGCAGCGGTGTAATAGATTCCGATTCTGAAGGAACTCGATGAACTTCGGCTGCAATTCCATTCTCTCGAATAGGACTCTCGGTGACGTTTTCGAGATTCGTCGGAGCGCTCACCTTAGGTGCGCAGTTGTTTTGTAAGGAACTGTCCGAGATATTTGTTTCTTGGCTGTCCTGAGAACTGTGGCGATTTACTTCGAGACTCCATGTACGCTCTTTGTCGTCGACGTCCTGGGGAAGGGTGTAAATTGCATCAAGGTTTTCAATTCGCTGGATTTTGTCCACTTTTTCTTGAGGTATTGCTTTTGGAGACACAGAGATCAGTTTGTCTGGTTCCACCTGAGGATCAATTGTTGTTGCGGGTGTTGGTGGTTTGGGAATTTGTTTGTGAGCCGATGACGTTGATGGGGTTGGTGTAACTGCTGTCGGCACCGGTGTTGGTGCCGATTTCGGTCTCGTTTCTAGTGATTGAATCAGCTTACGAGCGTCTTTTTCTTCGGGAGGTGTGTGCAGGGGAATGTGGATTCCCTTACCATCGGTTGGAGTGTCATAATACCTCAAGCGACTTGAAGGTCTTGAACCTGCACTTGAAAATGTTTCCAGCGCAGTGTCTGTCTTCATGGAGGGGGTGTGTCGCCCCAATTCCGGATCTATAGGTGAGGAACTCTTCGATTTACCTTCAGATCGTTTCGGTTTGAATATGGCCAGCACGGATTTCTGTTTACTCGGAGTTGGGTTCAGCGATTGAGGTGTGGATCGATCTCTGCTCTTACTTCGCGAACGAACACGATCTTTAGGAGAATCTGGAGAATCCTTCTGTTTAAACAAGGAACAAAACGAGCTCTTTCGAGAAACAGACACATTGGCCGGGGATGGCGACCGACTTCCTACGGTTTCTTTAGCCAGTGCGGAGTGTCTTGATGGCTTCGGACTTGAGCTCGGTGTCAAACGTTTCTCATCGATAGCCGCATTCCGACCAAGGCTGAGAGAGATTGGCTTTTTGTGTCCCGCTTTTCTGGTACCCGGCTGCAAACCTTCGACCACCCTCTCGTTGGGTGCAACTCCCATATCCTCATACATATGATCTGGTTTAAGGTTGATGCGAATATACTCAGCTCCGCTGGGCGTTGTACCTACCACCACTTGGCCTGGGCTTTTACTCGGTGTAAGACGAGTATTTCGCGTGACACCGATTTTCGTTGACGATTGCCTACTTGGCCTACTTAAATCGGTTGGTTTTTGCTTTGCTTTTCCATTGCTAATGCTCGTTGGCGGGGCCCTCTTTCTCTGCGGTGAGCTTTCAATTTTAATTCCTTCTGCGAATACCGCTTGCGTAGGATCATGCTTTCGAGAAAGTAGAACTTGTTCGAGAATTTCTGCTGTTGGAGGTTCTACTGTGCTGCCAATACTACCATCGACAACGTTTTCTAATGGTTTTGGTCCACAAAAAGATGTCTCGAGAAGCATTCGATGAGGAGATGGTGACCGAGATACACCAGATATGGCCGACAGTCTACTCACTGCTGAACCTTGACTTCCTACACTAGATATGCGACTTGTGCGACCGGATATACAGAGTAGAGCGGCAACCTCGGAACTGGCAGAGTCCTTGCGCTGGTGCTGTTGTAGGTAAGTTTGATGTTCGTCGAATTTGAAAATGAGCGGCGAAGAACGACGGACTTGCTATAAAGAGAGAGAACCAAAATTAGTTTTATTAAGAAATTGTAAAATATCTACATTTGTTAAATGACGGAGTCTTCTTCTCATATTGCTGGAAGAAACTTAAACGTATATATACTAGCGCAGCTCACAAAGTTACAGGGTTGGTAAAATGGCATGAGTATCTAACCTAGGCTCCAACTTGTCGACGTTTGTCGACAATTATCACCAGTTTTTCTACCTTAATGATTGCAGTGAATACGAGTAGTAGATAATTTTTTGATTTGTTAATTAGTAATTTGTAGAATAATGTATTATTCCATTCCGTGAAAAAAAAAAAAAAAACAAAAATATACCCCGGGTGTGATGTAATAATCACAAGAATACACAAAAACTTTGTTTTGTACTTATTTACCCAAACAAGACCGCACTTCTATTATCCTTAGGTTCCTTCTGATGGAAAAACTTATACTTGAAACAAATAGAACGCGACAATAACTCTACTATCACCGTTTTAAGTCTATTTCTTAGCGCGAATCGCCTGGGACTAAAGGACATGCCTTTCGATTTGAGCCATTTAAATCAAAAACCCTTTTTTGCTTAGTGTGCATGTGGTAAGTGATTCACGAATTCACGATTACTCATATATACGCCTAACACACACTACACACATATTCTCACCAACAAAGACAATACAAAAAACATCGAGTACGAAAATAAACTTTTCAATTATGTATTAACAACAATTCGCTCAAATGCAAGTATATCGTTCAAATTGCGCGCCTATTTACAGTATCAGTTCAACTATTGAATGTCAAACTAATAACTTACATAATATACACTTATCTACATGGCAGACTTTAGTGGGTACAGTGAGTTTCATTGAAACTACAACCTGTCGGTCGCTGCTATTTCTGAAACTGTCAATCAAAAAACTAACGTCGGCGGAAAGTGGCTATAGGTATTCAGTTGTAGAGCTTCCTTGAACTGTTTAATTAAATTCAAAAAAGAAGGACAAAAATGCAACACCACCCAAAGGAGATGAATAATAGTAGTCTCTTGTGAGGTACATTTCTATCTATAGTGCGAGAGGGGAAACATCATCTCACATCACGTTCACGACATTGTAACTGTAAGTGTTGACATTTTGGTGAATACTGATTGTTTGAAAGTGTGGGTGTGCACTGCCAGTGTATTGAAAAGGGATACGACATTTCCCACCATGACTAAAGTTTCCAACTAGCAATTCTAATAGAATCTACTAGCTCAATTGAAGTTCTTTATGAATGGTTAGGTTGGGTAGAGTAGACATAAACCTACAAACGTGTCCTTGGACGCTGTTGGATGCATTTAATAAACTCTGTTAGAACTTTAAGGACGTAATTTCATTATAGAAGACCTAGTAACTTGAATGGCTATAGTAGACAGTATCATGAGGCGACTTATTTATCAGTGATTTTAATTACATTATATCTATATATTTTTGACGTGAGTTTTGAACGAAAATGATTGGGTCTACTTAAAATTCGGTTGATAGGTATGGATTTGCTAATGAATGCGACTGCATTTTATATGTAGTCAATCATTTTAAATACCAATCGACGAAATCCAGACGATATGGATATTGGATATACAAATACATACATACAGCATACATCATAGTTCTAGTCCTAGTGGTAATGTTGTTCACACAAAGCCCATGAGGTAAAATCCTGTACCTATTCGTACAATTTTTTTCCGGTATGATAGTTAAGCCAGTATTAGACGATATGTTGAATCAGCATACCTATGCTGAAAATTGTGTTCCAATCACAACATATCGTGCAAACTTGATGACAGAAATTTATTTTTTACACGATATGTTGTGATTGGAACACAATTTTCAGCATACGTATGCTGATTCAACATATCGTCTAATACTAGCTTTACAGACTGAGGCTCAGTTTTCGATTATGAACACTAAGAAAATTTATTTTTTTTATTATTTTTGTTTAAATTGATTTTTTTTTAACTTTAATGTTTTCAATTTTCACAGAAAAGTGCATGTATTTTTATTGACTACCTACTGCTAACCCCAGAGTAAATATAATTAAACTTTAGTTCCAGGCGCCTGCCAGACAGTTGTTCAAATACCCTTAGCGGAGCGACGAAGTCGCGTGAGCGGCTAAACCGTGCGAAAAAAAAGGGTTAAAATCCTGTTAGCGAGCGAAACGAGCCATCCACCCTTTCACCAGACTTTCTTACAGGCGCCTATCTGACAGTTTTTGGTATAGAATTATCCAGCTATCTAACTGGGAAGAAAAAAAAAATTAAAATTTAGACAAAAAAAATTTAATTTCCTCAAAAAAAGAATATTATATTTATGTTTTTTAGGCCATTTTAAGCCAGAAAAAAAAAATTGTTTGCTCAGTGTTCATAATCAATTTTTATCGTGACATTGTCATTTACACGAATAACGTTTTTTCTCGAATTTGCTGTGGAGCTGCCCCACTCGCCAATAAAACTTTATAGAAACGTGAAAATGTCGAATGGAAAAACGCGTCGTGTGAAATGCTTTTTCGTACTCGATAAAACCGATAGTTACTCATTGCGACTGCTATATTCGATAAAATCACGTATGCGGTATACCGTATACCATATTATACGAGGAAAATATCGTATACATATATAATCAATTCGTCTCATCGCTGTCGCATTCACGGAAGCTTAGAAATTTAGAACTTGTGACACGCGGCATATGGGACAATTTCGACAGCAATATGACTTTGATACTATACCCAATAAAGGCGACTCCTTTAATTTGACTATCACCCCTATCAACTATCAATCGGTTGACGATTGACAAAATTTATCAATTAAGATTGATATTGGTATTGCGAAATGCAATTGATAAAAATGTAAGCTATTGTGAACATAACGCAAAAAATAAAGTTATTGTGAATGAAAACTCAAGTTTGACAGTTCTAAAATATTTTTAATTTGAAGAGTGATTGTTACACAATAAACAATTAAACAATATACATAATTACCAGTGTTACAAATCTGCGATTGTGCAATTTATTTTAAAACATGTCATCAGTGGAATTACTTTTTGATGATGATGGCGAGACAAATTACGCGGAATTGGCTTCTATACGGAAGAGTTTGTGAGATGCATGTAATTCTAATCCTTTGGAACTAGAAGACCGAAGGTAGGAATGAAATTTCCAAGGAATGAAATTTGGCTTATTCTGTCATGTTGTTATAACAGTGTTTTTGAATAGAAGTTTGATCTTCTAAGAGTGTCATGCGATTCTATTGCAATGCTTCAAGGTGTTGCTTTTACTTTTGTTTGAGCTGTTGTTTGATCTGCTCTTTGGATCACATCATTTGGGGATCTTCGCTGACTGCAGCTCGCTATGTGCGCTGCATCTGGTACGTTCAACCCACGCAAGTATTCAATTCAAAGATACGAATCACAGACTCTTCCATATCATTAATCTGGTCAGCGATGCCAAACCTAGCCCAATTGTGAAATTCTAGCACTTTCTGATTCGATCTAGCCCTGAAAATTTGGTGTCTGGCCCTGTGTATTTTTTTTAACAAATAATACATTTTCTTTTAAAAATATTTTTTGTTCTATCGCAAATGTGAACATCCCTTAATGACTAGTTTTTATAAATCTTTGAATCTGAACGCATTCATTTCTATTAGCTACTAGCTGTAAGGAACGCCATTTTGAATTTGTATTGTAGAAAGTAGAAGCGTCATCGTCATGGGCTCACAGCTTGTGGTGGTTGTGCTGTACTGCTGTGCTTTTGTCCATTTGCATTTTTTAACTACAGTACCGTTACCGTTGGCCCGCCATAAAATTTTGTTCTTATATGTAATCGTATCTCGTTCTCACGCAAAACAAACTGCAAGCTGCTTTAAATACAAAAAAAATATATTTGGCTTTGGCTAAAATAAAATCTTATAGCAGTGAAGCCAATGATGGTGATGACGATGAGCGTTGCTCAAATATTTTATATTTAGATTAAATATAGTGTGATACAAGACATCATGTGCAATTTTATTACTAATAATAATTAATTACTAATACATACCTACTATAATACATATAAAAACACCTAACCAATACATTTGGAATTTAATCTAGCCCTAATCTAGCCCTGAAAAAATTTTTTTAGCTCTAAATCACATTTTCGAGTTGGCATCACTGAATCTGGTGACATTGGTTTGGGCCACCACCAGTCGCAGATATTTCGACTTTATTTTCAACCTTTTTCTTTTTTGTTTTGCATTTCAGGTCGATCCATACCTAAACAAATGTAGAAATTTAAATTGATCATAAAGTTATTGGAAATGTTGTACAAGGTAGGTACCCTTTGCCATTTCTGCCAATCTCGCAAATTGTTCCCACTTCGCCTGCGCACCAGTTTTGGAAATAAACCCTTTCGCGATATCGGGATTCTGCTCCATCAAATCAACCAATCTATTAACCCGCCAATGGTGACCTGTTGGTCTGTGAGACCGGGTGTGTTAAAAAATTCGAATAACTTTATTCCCCGTTAGGTATTGTTTTTTGTTGCAATTTCGAGTAGCGGCCGCATTGCACGTCTCCTACCATCAATTTACGTCGAAACTGCTTAGTGAGCACAGGTTGTGCATTTTTTTTTACTAACCCGGTGCGTGAGACCGTGTGTCACCGTGTACGTAAGTAAAATGCTTCTTAATTATTCGAGTATTTTACCTAGTTTATTATTTTTTTATTGTTTTATTGTGTATTTTGTTCATTTTGGAAAAGTTCCATATGTCGAAAGACTAAAAAACCTTATTTTCGTTTATGAATATGTGTTTTTGAATTTTTTTTTTCTTAATTTTAAAAAAATGTATTACTAAAAACATTGTTATTTTTAATGCTCTAATTAAAATTGTTTGTGAATTGTAATATTGAAATAAAAGAGCTTAAATTAATTAGGTTAAGTTAGGTTTGTGGGCTGGCGAGAATTTCTCCGTGCCACACTCAGGTCAATACTGACCCATTGTGATAAATTAATTAAATATCTTTGATTTATTGTCAAAGAACATAAATTAAAAAAAAAACATGAAGTATTAGTAACACGTTTCGAAAAATCTTCAGTTGAAAACCCCGGTGCGTGAGACCGGCGTCACCATTGATCAAAGTCAAATTCGCGTCACCATTGGCGGGTTAAGTTGCCTTTTGTTATTAACTATTTTAGCTCTTAAAAAATAACAATTATCCATTTTTTTACATACAAACCAGCTACAAAAGAATACCTTTCCAGCAAAAAAAGAATCATAAAATTTGGTGTTGACAAACTCGAGAAATAAACGTTCAAACATACATGATGATTTCTTGCCCCTCAAAAAAAGCAATACACTAAAATAATAGAACAGAATTGAAAGCTGAGCGACGTCGCTCTGCCGCTCAGAAACGTCGTTTGCCGCTCAGCGACCGCGTTGAAATATTTTTTGCCGCTCAGAGTTTTGCCGCTCGGCCGCTTGCCGCTCAGTGCGTGACCTAGGCCTAACTGTGAAAATACGAACCTAAGCAATCATTATCTATGTTGTGACTAAACCTCGTCTATTCAACGACGAACAGCATTAGCCTAATTAAATACATATGACGATATGACTCTTATAGTCCAGGAGGCAGGGGTCCATTTTGAGCACCGTTTTTATGCCGATAGATTATTATCTTTACTCATTGATAGGCTTTTGTTGATAAGTAAAGTGAAGGTCAGCTGACGCACCCGCGGTGGGTGCGGTTGTGGGAGGGTGTGGAACTTGTCTAAAAAAAAAATTTTAAACTCATTTTATGCCGACTGATTTTTTTTTAAATAAATTCTTGACGTCATGTAGTGTTGAAAAAACATAGTCAGTCGGGTCGTGGAGGGGGGATTATACGTCAGCTGGTCGCTGGATTTTTGCATGAACCTTCCTTTTGTGGTTCTAAACATTATCCCAAAAGTTCCCAGCGATACAAGTGCCGCTAAAAATGTTACGCGGGGTCAAAGGTCATGAAAAACAGTTTTTCGTGAATATCTCGTTAACAGATACTTTTATCGAAAAATAGTGTATATCGAATTTGCCTACTAAAAAGATCAGAGTATTTTTTTTCGTCAGACTAACGGTTTTCGAGAAAATTTGATTTAAACATTTGAAACATACGTGCGCGCGTCCAGATTTTATTTACGACCCATTCAAAAATAACGTTTTTTTTACACAGTCCGATTGATTACAGTACCCTAAATACAAATCTGGAGAAACAATTTTGCGTTCTCTTACCGTTTGGGCGTGGCACGCCCCCAAGTTTCAAAAATACCATATAAAATTGTACCAAAATTTCAGGAATTGAGTGACAAATCTTTCCAAAGTTATTTCTTTTATTATAACTACACCCAGAGAAAAAACAACGTAAAATCAAAGAAAACCACTTTGATATAAAGATTTTTCGGAATGATTTAGCTTCGAAGACGACAATTTTAAAATCAAAGTGTCATAACATGAATTCAAATCGTTTCCTTCAAATTTATCCATCTTTAAAACAATATTAATCAATTTAAATCCAACCATAAGGCATCGTAGATTCAAATGCATTCAACTTTGAAAATATTATGCCTTGACTTTCACTTGACAATGATTTGTACAATCAAATGCACCTGACTTTGAAAATAGTACAAATACATTTTGATATAATCATCCTGCATTGTAGTATCAAATTTATCCAATTTTGGAAAAGGCATGTTTCAACTTTAAAGTATTGATTCAAAGTGAACGCATTTAGAAAAAGTATTTTTTAACTTTAATCTTACCATGATGCATCGTAGATCTTACCGCTTTCGACTTTGAAATATTACATTTAATATTTGATAAAATCATAGTTCGCTGTAAAACCAAACTCTTTAAGCTTTAAGCAACTTTTACAATCTCCCGAAACTTTCCAACCAAAAAAAAATACACCAATATCTACAGAATTCATAAATTTTATTTCCAACATACACAATTACACAAAATTCTTAAATTTATTTACTACAATATCTTATTTACTAATGTAGGTATCTCTTCAAAAAGTATATTTTTTGGCCAAATAAAATTAATTTCTGAAATAAAAATCTGTTTAATTAAGTCATGTAAAACAAAAAATTTTATTTCAAATACTTACCAAAGAATTAAATTCAATTACCACGCCCTCTTGACACTTTTAAGCGAGAAACACGAATGAGCTTGCCTTGCCATCGCGACATATAAAAGTTAAGAACAAGCATAGGTAGTCTACTTTATTCTATATCGCTGTCACTTTAAACTGAAAATGCAACTCCTTAAATTAACGTTGATCCAAACTTAATTTAAGATTGTGGGAAAAAATTGTATGTTAGTATTTTAAAATAACTTTTTAAAATAACGTTCAATTAACTCTGCAATACTTTGAAAGTACGTAAATGACACTTTGAACTTAATTTTGGACAAATATTAGAATGTTCCACTTTAAAACTACGTTAAGAGTACTTTAAATATCAGAAAATATGGTTTCAATGTAAAAGTGAACACGTTTAAATTTGAAACTAGGTTGCATTTATTTAAAATGGCATTGCCTATTCAAATCAAATATTAATCAACGTTAAATTAAATATGATTCAGGGAATTTTGTTCAACTTAAAATCAAATGCGATCATATTAAATTTTACGTTGCATTTTTTCCCTCAGTGTATGTGTGCAGTTAACTAATAAACAAAATTTTATCAAAATCGGATCTAAACACCGGAGATATAAAATAATTATTCAAAAATTCAGTGGTTAAATTTTTATTACCTCATATCTTAGGTCTTAGGTAAAATTTAAAAATAATATGATATTTGTAGGCAATTTCCTAAGCTACAAATTCGACATACACTATATTTCGATAAAAGTATCTGTTAACGAGATATTCACGAAAAACAGTTTTTCATGACCTTTGACCCCGCGTAACATTTTTAGCGGCACATGTATCGCTGGGGACTTTGGAGATATTGTTTAGAACCACAAAAGGAAGCTTCATGCAAAAATCCAGCTTTCCCCTAATTTTTTCGAAGTGAATATCTTTATTCCCCGTATTATTATTCATTTTTTTGCAAGTTCATGCGACCAGCGGACGTATAATCCCCCCTCCACAAGGCGACTGACTATGTTTTTTCAACACTACATGACGTTAATAATTTATTTAAAAAAAAATCAGTCGGCATAAAATGAGTTTAAAATTTTTTTTTTCGACACCCTCCCACAACCGCACCCACCGCTACCGGAACAACTGACGTTCGGTTTCGTCATTCTCTACATAGTATCTGTTATGTCCATTAAAATCAGCCGGCATGCGATGAGTCGGTCAAAAAGACCCCTGCCTCCCGGACTAAAATGGTGATAATCACCTTCGTTCAAAGTGCAACTACTTATAAAGTCAAGGAGCCCCGTAGTCGAAACACTTTAATTGACAAAATGGTTTTTTTTTTTTTTTGCGGAAAAAGTTTTGAAGGACATTTTTTAATACAATAGGTACATTTTTAAATGTTTGATCTCATATATTCAAAATATAAAAACATTCTATTTTTGAAATTTAACAAACATTTTGGGAAATAGAGGCAAATCCACTCTGATTTACCCTACAATATTATATTAATGTTAAGAAACTAAATAAATATTTTCAAATTTCTTTTTCCCTTCTGAAATAGTCAGAAACTGTCGCACAATACTCAAGGCATTATGCAGTCAGAACCGAGTGGGATTGTGGTAGGTAACAGGACACTGCGTTGAGTTGGAAATAAGCAATCTGACGACCTTGCGAGAACAGGCCGCTACTGTAATGTAAAGTCGAATAATACATATTATATCTACTGTGTGAATGCGAGGCAATATGTCACTGTCGAAGGAAATTTCTGAGCAGGAACTTCTTCCAAAATTTAGAGGAGATAGACCATACCAACTGCAAAGGTCTACTTGATCTTTGCAAGGTAATTGGGTGTTTTTCCATGGCACGTGTTTAGGTGTTTTTCCATTGTAGTTCACTGCAATTGGCTCAGTTTAGGGAGCGCGATGCGCCCTGATGGTGCCTAGTGCCATATGCCCATATGAGACCTTTCTTTCATACCGTATTAAACCCAAAGTTAAACCTTTACATGACTGACGAGGACGACGAATGCCATTGTTAGATATTGTGATTTTATAAACATCGACAACGTTTTGTATGAGTTGAGTAGGTGTAATAAAATTTGTTTACTATTTTACTTCTATACTACTGGGATTAATGGAAGTGTATAAAAACTCCAGACTTAGAATGCGAGAAGTTCATCCGAGTGAAAGTTTTGAATTCGAGGAATAATCGATTCGATCGAATCTCAGAAAAAGCGTGATTTTTGAGCAGGAGCAGAGTTGAAGTTAGCCACAAAGAGGTACATATCTATTAAAGGTTGATGTGACATCGACATGACCGCTAACAGAAAGTCAAGTTTTTACAATGCACTCACCTGCAGTTCTTGCTGCAATTTCTCCCGTTCCTCTTTTTTTGCGTCTGGATCCATAAAGTACAGCTCTTCTGTTGAGCTGCGCAATTCCAGGGCACCTTCTTCACGAAAACCAAGTCCGATTGTTTCCTGCAGTGTTCCAGTGCCAACCTTTATATGTATTAGTTTCATCATTTCATAACAATATTATAACACCAAAGTATTGTAACTCAAGTCTACTACTACATAGTTATATGTACATATATACAAATACTATAGTTTAGAAGAAGCAAGTGGTTAATTATAGCAAGGTTTAGCGTGCATGGGTAGTGTATTGATTTCGAAACAGAATAAATTTTGAAAGTGAATATATAGCTTGCAAATGTGAACTACATTGACTGATGGAAATAAACCCCAAGATGATTTTGCAGTTTAATACGTATGGGGGCATGTTGCCCCCAATGTTTCTATGCGGTACAAACTCGCGACTTCTCAAAATCTAACAAAAACCCCAAGCAGGGGTGTTGGTTACTTAAATGTTCAAAAATGAAATTAAATGGTAAAAGCAATTTTTTATAATCCCGGGCTCAAAAGAGCCTACATAGACATAGTACACGTTATTGCAATTGCTCATTGGTCAATTACGGCATAAAGTTATTATGGAACCACAAATCGTTTGAAAAATGTTCAATCCACTGACGCATTCGATAACGTCATGCTTCCTAGAGTAGCACCTAGGCTGTTTAATAAACTGCCCCCTGAGTAATTCAAGTCTTTTTTTTTTTTCATTAAAAGAAATTTTGTGGGCACAGTGGCTCAGTGGTTAGTGTGATGGACTATAACTGTGCGAGGAGTCTCAGGTTCGATCACAGGAAATACAGAAATTACATTTTAACGTTTTTTTTACGGCGCCACCTCTCGCGAACGTCTGACAAACATCCGAGAGTATAGCTTAAATATCATGGAAAAGCTTCTCAATTCAAACGTTCCGAATTGGTATAAAATTGTAGGTCCCTTCCATTCGTCCAAAAAATAAAAACCCGACCCAAACGAATGGTAGTGAGAAGCTCAAGTTAGGCGTAGGTAGCCTGCTTATACGGACATGTTGAGCCATCTTTTTTTGTATATGTATAGGTACATATGCAAATTTTTAATATTGGTATCTCTATTTAGCAGCACCCTACAAGCAATAAGTTTTCTTTAAAAATGTAATGTTGCTGCTGCATATCTTCCATACATTCGATACTAGTTTCTTTTAACTAAAGAATGCATTTTTATTTATTTATTTTTCTACAGATAGCTAGCTAGTAAAAATTCTGTGAAAAAATCTAAAACGAAATTATACTTGAAATTTTAAGCCATCTGAGTTGTTTGTTGACGACCAGGTAGTGGTCTAAGTCTAAGTTGACCGCACGGAATTTTCGACCATGTTGAATTGCTATACCAAATTTTATAATTTGATGGAAAAAATGTTTCTTCATAAATATTGAAATGAGGAAATTGTATAATACTAGCTAGTACCGTTACGTTGTACCTCATAATCTCGTAGTCCTCCATTGCACTATCAAGTTTACATAGGTAAGGTAAAGGAAAGGTTATTCCGTGTCCCGTGGTGTCAAATATTATATCACTGATTTGTCTTTAGTCGAGAGACATCTATAGTTTTGGCCAGATCTGTTTGTCGCTAGAAATGTCGTGCCACTTGTCCACCTAAGGTTTGTTCTTTCGATCGCATCAAAGTTACCCTTGTTTGATAGTATATATGTAGTGTAGTTCCAAGTTTGGCAAGTTCATCAGCCTTACGGTTTCCTGCCTGCGATTTCGCTATATACCCCGGCGCCGGCACCCAGCAAAGGTGAATATTGAACTGCTCCGCATTCTCCCTTGAGTGATGTGCGACATTTTAGTGATATATTTATAGAGATGGTAGGCACTGATTCCAAACATCTGTTTGGAGCTTGGCTATTCGAGAAGATATTTTTTTGTTTTAGCCAAGATAAGATTTTTTTATCGCCATTATTTCATTCTTGGAATACGCTACAGTGATCCGGAAAACGGAAGGAGAGACTGAGATTTTTTATATCTGAGAAAACACCACCCCATTCGCTTTTGATCCATCTGTAAAGAATTGGATCGTTTTATCATCCAAGAATGCCTCCTACCTCCCATAATAATCTAATAGGATTGGAAACTTTGACGTTTTTTTTAAGTACCGGCCATAACAGACTCTGCTTGTTGTACCTATAATAATGATCCTAATTTGCTCGAAGCGATTTATTGCGAATGTATCATAATTGTCACTAACCTAACCTAACATAGTGTCCAGGTTAAAATTTATAAGAGTGAAATAATTCTCAATATTAAATCAAAATATTTAAATTCTTTACTGTTTAATTTTTTAGGGTAAAATAATATTCCCAAATGTAAAATCCCAGAATCTCTGAAGCCAACAAAAGATTACAATTTCTCAAAAGTCCTACTAATTTCATAATAAAATTCTAAACTTGCATTTGAAGAGTAGCTTTGTTGAACGTAGATACTTTGTAATTAAATGGCTAATGGTTCTTTATTGGTTATTGATCCTTTTTGTAATACTTTTTAGAATTTGTCTCCGAATTTGTTACAAATCATGCGATATGTTAATAAATCAGTTCCCATGATTTATTAACACAAATTCAGTGCCTCATGTTCCACTCCAATTTCATTCAACTGAAACAGTCGGCACTGTCTATATGCAGCCGCTGACGACATGCAACAAACAATATTCAATATATTGAAGGCCTACATACATGCCTCCTTCATAATAATTAACACTTTTTACCCTGACTTTGGTTAGACGTTCAGACCCAGATTCGTATCAGAACCAAGACCGCGCATGAGTTCATTATGTGAAATTTTGAACTACACATAAAACTGACACAACATTCTATACAGCCGTACCCAAAACTTCCGCTATAGTGCATCATCAACAAACAACATTAAGTACACTAGTCAAATCTAAAGCTACTTCTAAAAACACAACATCACCTGTTCGAAAACATTCTCCGGGCTACTATCGCGGCTGTCCTCCTCGTGATGCGATGAGCTTGACGCCCGGCTTAGCTCAATCCTCGGTGTTGATGGAGTGTGTAAGGTGGCACTCTTAATGGGCTCCGCGAATCCGCCAACGACAGTCACGTTGGTTTTAATCGGCGGAGGCCTCTTGCCACCAATATCATGAAGTTGTTTTTTCGAAGGAGTTGCTTTACGGTCACTTGCGGCCTCAGCCTGTTTTTCTGCATCATCTGTTCCTCCTCCTCCAGTTGCATCATCCCCACCGCTGCCAGAGTCCATCATCTAGAAAAGTGGACAAGACGCTATAGCCATAATATAATAAAAATAATTAAATAATTTAATTAAAAGCTTAAGTTTGTCACACACACACACATGCACTGAACAACACACTGACACCATTATGTTCGTTTGCTATTTCTCTGCCACTCTTCTCGGACCCCCACTAGATTTCCGCTTAAGTGGAACAATCGACAGAAAATTATCCTTCTTCAAAGGAAGGAAGAAAGGCAGATGGTGGAATGGACTCACTGTGAAGAAAGCCCCACAAACAACCTTGACGATTTAATTTTGACATACAGAACCGCGAGAGAAAGAGAGAAAGAGAGAGAAAGCGATAAAGAGCTAAGAGTCGGTCATGCTCATTCCCTGACAAGGTAAGGAGCAAGGACTGAACTGAGCTTGCAGTTGCAAACACTATTTTTAATTGAATATTTAAATAATTGTTGATTAGAAAATTGCCCTCTAAATAATTGATAATCCGCGAGCCAATTCCGTTGCCAATTTGCCATTAATTGAACACAATCACCCATATCCTTGTAGCGCTCTCTCTTTTATCGATAGCAGTGAATATTTTCTATCCCTGTATACACACACGAACACGAAACTGATTGGCACCATTTGAAGTAATCTCAAATAATTGACTTTTTCACTAATTTCAGGGTGATGAATGTACTTTCAACACTACCAGTACGATAAGTCGAATTTAATTCACAACCCAAACAATGTGTTTTCAACCTGGAAAAAGGCGATAGCTCCTATAGCAATATAACTCACTCGATAATTTTCACGAACGGACTATAAAATAATTTTGTATACTAGTGGTACAACCGCAGCGCGGAAGAAGAGCAGAACGTGACAGAAGTGGAAAATGGAAGTTATAGACCGAGACGAAAATGTTGTCCGAAAGCGCTTTCGAACTGTCAGACGCAGTAGCTGAGGGAGGCAGAGCAATGTCAGTACCATCAACACAGCTGGGCGCCATTTATTAAAGTTTTGTCGCTTACTGTAGTGGGGGTTAGGGTGGTTGCTGAAAGCTTTTCCTTGACTGTCAGTTAGATGGGGACATGCGCATGATATGTTTTCGCCACGTGACGATGATGGGGTTGATTTACATGTTCCTGCTTTTGTTTATGACAGAAGGGGGCTATACAATACTGGAAAACACTTCTAGCTATGCACATTTAGATTGCGGAATGCTGATTTGGTGGTTTACTTTGTGGTTTGCTTTCGACTGGAAAGTAATGGATAATTTAAGTAGGGGTGGCTGTTGTTGATATTGTTCGGAGTTATAGTAGTTTTAGGATAGAGTGCCAAAGGGGGTTTCTAGGGCCAATGCCTTTAAAACTTTTGTGCAGAAATGAGGTCGTTTGGTGAAGTTATTTTATTTTTTGTTCACTGAAATTATTTGTGAGGTGCAACGGTTTTAACTCTTAAGAAATGTTGTCGATTTAAGATCAAATTGAAAGGGCATGACTTGAAACAAGTAGTAACTCATGAAGACATGAGTTAACAGTCAGATACTGTTACCAAAGAGCTCATCTTTACAGGTAATTCTAAACTGAACTGTAGAGTAGGAGCGGGTGTCTTATTAACAAAACTAAATATTCGAAACTCTTTAGCCAGTCAGAAGTTTTGTAAATTATTATAAGTGAGGCGTTAGCGGTTTATTCCATTGAATTGCCCGCTCTTTGCGTATTATCAACGGAGAAAGCCTATTTGCAATTTGCAATTTGCACATGCAAAGTAAACTACTAATTGGGTTTCTTGAAGATTTGGCCAGCTTACAACAAGACATTAAATAAAATAAATAGGCGGAGCAACAGGCGGTAGACACCCAAGGCCTAGCTTCTCGCAACCATTCGTTTTGTGTGAGTTTCTATTTTCGGAACGAATGGAAGGGACCTACAATTTTATGCCGAGTCCGAACGGCTGAATTGAGAAGCTTTTTCAGGACAGTTATACCTACTCTCGGATGTTTGTCAGACGTTCGCGAGAGGTGGCGCAGTAGAAAAAACCTTAAGATGTAATTTGTGTTTTTCCGGGGATCGAACCTGGGATCCCTCGCACAGTAGTCCAGCACACTAACCACTGCGCTACTGCGCCTACACAACAAGACATTATGAGAACTAAAAAAATATTTTTAGCTAATCTTAATAATTATGCAAGCGGCAGTTAGATCTGCCATAGGATTAGTTAAGGCAACTCTGTTTTAAATACTATTTGAGGTAGGCGTAGGAGTATTGCATCTAAAATATGTAGAAAATTATGTGGTAGCTGTAGTATTTGGGTAAGCGGTAAAAGAATTACTGAATTTCAAGGTGAAGTATTGATATTTGATATGTGAGCAAAAATATATTTTCTTCCAGATAGTCATGCATAGCTAGGCTCTATAACTGTCAAGTACCTACTGTTACGATGTTTTGCAAAGGGAAGTTATACTGGGTTGGGTGCACGGTCAAAGGAGTACTTAAGCAATCTGACTTACAAGAAAACCCTTATGATAAACAAGCAAGCTGCTGAGCTTTTTCACAGATCACTTACTTACTTACTTAGACGGCGCTACAGTCCGGGGTGGACCTGGGCCTCAACCAACACGCCTCTCCAGTTAGCACGATCTTTGGCTAACCGCCTCCAGTTGCGCACTCCAAGTTGGTTGAGGTCCCCTTCCACTTGTGCGCGCCACCTAAGGCGAGGTCTTCCTCTACTACGTTGTCCCTCCGTGTTGGAATCGAAGACTCTTCGGGCCGGAGCGTTGGTGTCTATTCGCTCTACATGTCCTAGCCATCTTAGTCGACTGATAAGTATACTTTTCTGACCAGTTCGATGTCGCTGTATAGCTCGTAGAGTTCGCTGTTAAATCTCCTCCTCCAAAGCCCGTCAACGCAAAGGGCACCAAAAATCACTCGAAGCATTATGCGTTGGAAGCGACCAAGGAGATCTTCATCCGCCTTTGATAACGTCCATGATTCTGCGCCATAAAGCAGGACTGGGATGATGAGGGTCTTAGAGTCTCCTTTGTGTTTCTCGACAAGGCCTTACTAATCAATTGCCTTCTTAGGCCGAAGTAACAGCGGTTGACAAGTGTAATTCTTCGTTTTATTTCTGATGTGATGTCATTTTCAGAGTTAATAGCGAGCCGAGGTAGACAAAGTCCCGAACTACCTTAAAGTTATAGCTGTCTATCGTGACGTTTTGTCCGTTTCGTCGATGTTGTGTGTCCCTTCTTGTTGACAGCATATATTTTGTTTTGCCCTCATTCACCACTAAGCCCATTTTTGCCGCTAATACTTGCAAACGCACCAGTGACAGATCGCTGTGTTCTGCCAATGAAGTCGATGTCGTCAGCGTATGCAAGTAGTTGCACAGGCTTTTGAAAAATTGTGCCCCTGGTATTGGCTTGCGAGTTTCGCACAATTTTCTCAAGAATGATGTTGAAAAAGTCACATGACAGCGCATCACCTTGTCTAAATCCTTTTTTGACATCAAAGGTCGCGGTGAGATTGTTTTCGAACTTTACGGAGCAGCGAGCGTTCTCCATCGTCATTCTGCATAATCTGACAAGTTTGGCAGGGATGCCAAAACTAGGCATGGCTCTGTATAGCTCGTCTCTATAAATGCTGTCATAATTATGAGGCTTTAAAATCGATAAATAGATGGTGAGTATCGATTTGGACTTCTTGGGTTTTCTCCAGGATCTGCCGTAGTGTGATTATTTGGTCGCTTGTGGACTAACCGGGCCTAAAACCGCACTGATAGGGTCCAATCAGTTCGTTGACGAATGGTTTCATGCGTTCACACAGTACGGCAGACAGGATCTTGTAAGCGATGTTAAGGAGACTGATGCCTCTATAGTTTCTTTCTCCTTTCTTATGGATCGGGCAAACAATGCTGAGGCTCCATTCATCAGGCATACTTTCCTCTGACCAAATTTTAGAAACGAGTTGGTGTATGCTCTCTACCAAGTCATCTCCCGCTGCTCGGCAGATAAACCGTCCGGTCCTGCAGCTTTGTTGGACTTCAACTTGGATATTGCTATCCTTACCTCATTTTGGTCAGGTGGACGGAAGTCTTGGCTTTCATCGCCCAGGTTGAATGGTTCATTCTGCCTGACAGCGGAATATGTGTCGTCTTCGCCGTTTAAGAGTCTGCAGAAATGGTTTTTCCATGTCCTCAGCACCGACTGTGACTCCACTACAAGGTTTCCTTGTTCGTCTCTACAGGTCTCTGTTCGGATCTTGTTCCCGTGACACGTTCTGTTTACCTTTTGGTAAAAATTCCGAACATTGTTCCTGGAGCTTCTCATGCTCTTTCTTTTTCCTCCGGAGAAGCCGGTGCTCTTCCCTCCTTTTTTGCTCGTAGAGCTCGCCATGAGCTGCTCTCGTCCTTCTCTGCAGCGCCGCTTTGTAGGCCAGTTGCTTCGCTGCATGTGCTTGCCGGCACTCAGATCACTGCACACTGAAATATTTTCCTCCACTCCGTTGAAGAACTCTACCATGAAAGCTGTAGGTACCTACTACAGCATTTATCAGAGAAGTGTTAGGACAAATACCCATTGATACACAAAGTACCAGAACCCCAAAAATAACCAATTCGCGCCTTTTTAAGGATATATCCATGATTCTGCCTATTTACAGCTCTTCAAATGTAAAATAATTAAGTAGACATTGTCCGTGAAGTTTGATGCCAGGACTATTAATTTTGTGTCTGTTCTGTTCCCTTCGGAATATGAGCCCCTAATATAACTTATCGTATACCTACATAATAAGCTATCTTAACCTTATTTCGTATTATTATTGTAGTCAATGTATTAGTGTTTATTTAGGTCATATAGTTTGCAATTTCAGTAGCCAATTTGAAGGGATTTACTTTTTGGATTGCATTGGGGAAATACCTTGGCAAAACGAACTATCTCATCACATATGGTTGTTCGTTTTAATCAAGGTCATGTCTCTATAGCTGACTTAGGGCCATTTTATTCACTATTGTTCAACTTGCCGAAAACTCCAAAGTTTGCCAACTTCGAAGTTGATCTTAAATCGAGAGTTGAACGGCAAGTTGAAAATTGCTTTTATTCACTACATTAATTTGCAACTCCGAAGTTGAAATCCTAAAGTTGGCCTACCTGCAGTTTGTAAAATATCCCTGGGATATTTGTGACAAATGACACACAATATGTCAGTTCAACCTCAGATTTGCATTTCGCGCGTAATTTCAATTGTGTTTTAACGTTATTTTCCATTGGGCAGATCAGATTTGAATTTCAGATCTCAGATTTTTCGTGCTTTTGTAAATGTATAAGTTATTATTAGTGCGTTATAATTAGACAGTACATCAGCTGGGCAAATTGTTTTCGTTTGTCGATGAAAACATATGAACTTAATATGAATAATTACATATATCGACGAAGAATCGAAATCCATAGATAAAGATGAAGAAGAAGATGACGAAGATGATAGTAATTGTTCCTTATTAGTTGCAGCGTCATCACTGTCGTCCGCTTTGAGAGACGAAAACGATAGATGAAATCACGGTCATCCCATTTTTCCAGTCCAACACGTTGTAGCATCTTGTATTACCGCCTCTCACACTCACGTACCAAATTATCTATCTCCTCATCATCTTCCCTGCTCGAAGACAATGGCCAATTCTCCTAAAAATAGTTTGCACGCTACATTATTTCAATTTTAAAAATGAATTATTAATTATTTTCGTCACTTTCAGAACTGAACTGCCAAACATAGAAATAAAAAATAAAAAAAAATCTGAAGTTTGACATAAAACCCCAAGTTTGCTTCATAACTTCTACTTTTTCGGGGAGTTGAGCGAATCCAAAGTTAATCAACTCTTGGTTTTCTCAACTTCGGAATATCCAAAGTTGAGTGAGTCAACTTCGAGTGAATAAAAGCAATTTCTCAAGTTGAGAATAAAAATCCCCAAGTTGTGTTCAACTTGAAGTGAATGGCCCTTAATTGATTTGATAGTCTTTGGTCTATAGCCAAAATGTGTTTTTTGAAGTGAAAATATATACATACACAAATACCTTGCTACAAATGGATGTTTATACTTTTGCGATCGTGCGACACGACAAACAAAAACAAAACCACACTCGCAAAAAGAAATCGAATTATTGTTGGCTTTCAGTGCGTGCTAATTGGATCAGTCGGTTAGAAAAATAAAGAAAATACACAATAATATTTAATAAAAAAAAAACAAAGAGTACCTATGTTAATGTTAATATTATCAATTTGGTATTATAGTTTGAAGGCACCAGCAGAAACAGGGTACTTCCTTAGTAGTAGTACTGTGTTTTTAGATTGAAAAGAAGTACTCCTTTAATTCTTCACGTGCTTCACCTATAGGTGGGTACCTAAAGAATGTATATAATAACTGAGTTTTTTCCCAAGCGTCTATCCTTTTTCAGTGGAAGGAAAGTAGTTCTTTTCCGTACCTACATTTTTCAGTAGTTATAGTAGTACTTCTTCGTTTGCAGGGAATTGATTCCTGATTTGTTTTCGCAGTAAGGGCTATGGTCAGGTCAGTTATACATCAACTAAATGATTGATAGCTAGAGTGTGCAAGTGAAGTGTTTTGGGCTCGAACGCAGACAGCAGAGGCATTTTAATAAAGCTAACACGATTGTCAGATCTTACAATCACTTACAATTTTGTCAGATCTGTCAATGCTCTGACAATGACTGACAATGAGCTTAAAATAGGCAACTTGTAAGATTTTGTCCCAAAGTGTATGGCAATGGTCTTAGAATGACAAGGTTGTCAGGTTGAAAATTGTGTGTTCACACGGTTGTCAGATATTTGAATATGAAAAATTGGTCTATCCGTTATCAAACATTGTCATAGACAAATTACCATTTTTGTTAATTGTTAATATTTGTCGAGGTGGCTTTTGAATGTGGATCGCGTCGGCGGCCTCTTACCTCAGGGCTTCTTTGGGTAGTTTATACTCTGCGCATCCAACAACCAAACAAATGATTTTTGTTTGTTTTTTTTTTAGACTTTTCTAATTCCAATTGCAATTTAAGTTCAATTTTCCACTTTTGTTTGTATCAATATCTTCTGAATTATTTTCCATCGTTTAAAAGCTAACTTCGATTTCGCTCCTAAACCAATGGTTGTCGGACAATAAAGAAATTGTAAGCAATTGTCAGCTTCCATAAAGAACGACATGGAATGATAAGTCCTAATTGTCTGACAATAATAAAAATTGTGTGTTCCGATTTGTTCAGACGATGGTCTGCAACCTGACAATTTCATTTTCAGATGGAGGCTCACAATATTGTCATTCAAAATTGTGAGTTCAGACGGTTGTAAGACATTTGGGACATATTTTTCACTGACATATCTGACAATATTGTAAGACATTTTGATTGACATTTGAGCTGTCAAATGTAGTGGTCTTGTTCTATATTCCTCATAGTAATACTTTTTGAAATTTTAAATAGTAATATCAAAGTTATCCACCAAATTGTAATAAAATAGCTAAAGCGCAGTGTAATATTCCTTGCAAGATTGAATGGTGAGTCGAATATTAATATTTGCATGTCAATCAATATAAAATATGCAACGCTCGCCAATTAACAATTGCAACAACAAAACCCCTATGCAAAACAGTAAAAAACGGCTAATTGAAAAATCTCCAGAGCTACAGTCTGGAAATGATTCAAATTCAAGTATTGCGGTGGGAAACATGCAGGTTACCGATCTAAAATTCCTAATTGTTAACACAATGTCAACTCTTCTGGACGATAAGCTACAAAATCTGCCAACGAAAGCCGATCTCGAAAATATAAATCAGCAAATGCAAACACTGCAACACAACAACAAAGCCTTGGAGGAGCAATTACAAAAAATGGAGTCGCGATGCACCTCATTGGAACGTCAGGTCGAGTTGCTAGAAAAGAAAGCAAATGAGAGGAACGTCATCGTCCACATGCCAACCGAAAAAGGCGTAGATGCATCTGAAAAGGCAAGAATGTTATGTGTACAACTATTGAACACCACCGATACATCTGGTTGCTGCAGCGCGAACATTGTATAAAGGGGACAAAATAACCAATGTTGTTGTGGAAATGATTAGCAGAAACGATGTCGAACAATTATTGAAGACGCGATCGAAATTGCAGAATACAGGAATATCAATGCATTTGGACTATCCGACAGCAGCACGCGAAAGAAGAAAACGGTTGTACAGATTGAAAGCAGACTTAGTAGCTAGAAACAGGAACTTTAAAGCACAAACACTGCAGTTTGGAGGCAAATCATTTTATTTCGATAAAAACAACATTCTTAAATGCGAAGGTGAAAATGGAATGACAGTTCTTGATCAGTTGTTGAGTGACAGCGATGGCGGACATCTAACTTTAATGTCAGCTGGAGAAGGTGTTAGCGACAACAGGAGTAGGGGCTCCCAAACTGTTTGTACCAGTACAGCGCAAACTTTAGTTAAACGTAATTTTTGATTGTAATGCCGTCTGTCGTAGTAGAAGCAATTTAAATAAACATGTTAATTTGAAAACTAATAATTATAGAATTCTCTCTTACAATGTAGCAGGTTTAAAAAATAAGGCTATTTATAACGAATTTTACAACTTTATAAACCAATTTGAATTTATATTTTTATTCGAAACCTTTTTAATGA
Source organism: Cheilosia scutellata (assembly GCA_955612985.1). Classification (NCBI taxonomy): domain Eukaryota; kingdom Metazoa; phylum Arthropoda; class Insecta; order Diptera; family Syrphidae; genus Cheilosia; species Cheilosia scutellata. The sequence goes on from OY015311.1 coordinate 63,422,343, forward strand.
AATCCGATTTTGAGCTCGCGGAAAAATTTATTAACTATGAATTTAAATTGATACCAGCATGCAGAACATCTGTAAGGGGACGAGCAAGTGGGGGGTGTTATTTCGGTTACAAAAAAGATCTCATAGGTATAGAGTGCGATTTTATTCCCTCACATGGAAGCTTTTACATCAACCTAAAAGCGGAAAAAATAAATCTAAGAATTATTCCAGCTTACGTTAACTGCAACCATTGGAATACAGACTTTGAGAAGTTGCAGGAGATAGCAGTTTCTGACAGTAATGGAAATTTAATGGTTCTTGGTGATTTTAATGCAAGAATTGACAACGAAATGGGATTTGAAAACATCAAAGAGGGTATAACCAGAAAATCGAAAGATACCACCTGCAACACCAACGGATCCAAACTGCTTGATTTCTGCAGCTCTTTTGGGTTACGTGTATTAAATGGAACAAGTAATTCAGACAAGGACGGTGAATTCACATTTATTGGGCAGCAAGGGACTTCAGTTATTGATTACGGACTCATAGCAGGTGATTGGGCTGATCTGGTAACGGACTTAGAGATAGGAACTGTTCCTTATTCGGACCATCTTCCTTTAATTTTATCTTTTAACCTAGCTGGTAACGAGCGGGAAAGAGTGAGAAATATGAACCTATTGCCAAAGCTACGGTGGATGGATAAGTACGCAGTATTATACAGGAGAAACTTAAACCACCAGTTATCCAGAATGCAAGTAGTCAACTTCAACTCTCTAGAAGAAATTATAATGAAATCTAACCCAAACCGCACTACTGGCAGGATAAGTCCTCCTAAATACGCTGAACCCTGGTTTGATATTGAATGTGAAAGAGCAAGACAAAAATCTTTTACCTGGCTAAAGTTTTTTCGCAAAAACGGGGGATTTTTCAAGCAACTATACGTTGACGCAAAAAAAGATTATAAGTTGTTGTGCAAGAGAAAGAAAAAATGCTACTATGAGGCGGAGGCTAACCGACTAGCACTTTGTAACAACGCAGCGCAATTCTGGAAACTAGCTCGAAAGCTCAACGGTAGAAAGTATTCCATCAGCAGCGACTTGTCCGCCAGTATACTACTGACACATTTTAAGAAACTGCTATGCCCAGAAGTAAGCAAAATCGTTCTTCATTACGCGGCTCCAGGACTACAAAATGATTTATTGGATGCACCGATAACTTCTGAAGAAATAGTTACAGCACTGTGTAGGCTAAAGGATGGTAAGGCTGCAGGATCGGATCGAATTCCAATCGAATTTTACAAATATGGATCTGATGAACTTGTGGAAACACTGAAAATTCTTTTTAATAATATATTGGAGTATTGCGTAATTCCGCAACAGTTTAAGGAAGCATTAATTTTTCCGATTCACAAGAAAGGAAGCAAATCGGATCCAGGCAATTATCGAGGAATTTCCTTCTTAAACGCCTCCTACAAAGTCTTTACTGCGGTACTTCAAAAAAGGATAACTAAATGGATTGAGTTAAATAAGCTATTTAAGCAATATCAAGCAGGATTCAGACCCGGATATTCAACGGTTGACCATATTTTTGTCTTAAGAAGCATTGCTGAGTCCTTTCTCGTTAAAGGTAAAAAGCTCTACGCGTTTTTTGTCGATTTCAAGGCGGCATTTGATACGGTTGACCGAAACGCTCTTTTGCTAAAACTTTTTAATATGGGACTTTCAATCAAATTGGGAAGAGTTCTCCAAAGCTTATATGAGGAAACTTGGGCAGCGGTGTGGAGTGGGGACACTCTATCAGAGTGGTTCCAGACAAAATCAGGAGTCAGGCAGGGTTGTACCTTAAGCCCGGTCCTTTTTGCGCTATTCATCGAGGACATTGGTGATGTTTACCAGGAGGTATTGAATACGCAGGCACCCTAATTAAGGCTCTTCTGTTTGCTGACGATATTGTGCTCCTAGCATATTCCCCTGCAACTCTGCAGCTGATGATCAACCGATTAGCCGAATATTGCAGTTTATGGAGTCTCGTAGTCAACTTAGAGAAATCCAAGGTGATGATTTTTAAAAATGGCGGAGGAAGATACTGTCTTAACGAACACTGGACATTCAATGGGCAACAAATCGAAATTGTGAACGAGTATAAGTATCTGGGGATGTATTTGACAAAGAATTTAGGTATGGAGAAACACCTGAAGGAAAAACTTACCAAAGCAAAAACAGCTATAAATACGACATGGAAAAAATGCTTTGCAAATAAAGATATTGCTCATAGTAGTAAATACAAAGTATTTGAAGCAGTCGCCGAGTCCATTCTATTTTATGCAGCTCAAGTATGGGGAAGTAAAAGATACGATACAGTTGAGAAACTGCAAATATTCTATATTAACCGCATTTTCCACCTTCCCCCCAGTACTCCGAACTACTTGCTAACGATTGAAACGGGGCTGTCTCCTCTATTTATAAAAACCTTCAAATTACAAATCGGTTACGTGCTCAAGGTTCTTAAGATGGAAAACCACCGTCTACCCAAAAAAGTGGCGCTTAGGGCAATTAGTAACAGGTCTAGTTGGTACGGAGACTGGCTAGAGTTGGCACAATGTTGTGGAATGGAGTTGAATCTCAACCCGGAAACACCCCAAAGCTGGAAACCAATTCTTGAGGACCTTGTGCAAAAGCTGGACCTGCAATTTAGAGATATGTGCTGTAGTGAGGCGTCGGAATCAACTCATAGACGAGTGTATAGTCGATTATGTTATGATCTTAGGTAGATATAATTACTTTCGGGACGAACACAGCATAGAGGTGATTTCAATGATGGTGAAGCTTCGAGGAGAATTGATGCAATTAAATTATATACCACATAGGAGTGACCTGCCCGTTCTTTGTGGTATATGCAATACAACTGAAAGGGAGGATGTATTTCATTTTATGGGTACATGCCCAATTCTGCGGGAAACAAGGAGACAATTCTTCGGAGTGGACTTTTTATCAGAAGAACAAGTAATCGAATATATCAATAAGTTGAATGTTCCCAAACTATACGGATACTGCAAAACGGCACAAAATTACAGAAACAGGATAATCACCGAGAGCTTTTAAGCTCACACTTGTGGGAGAAAAAAGAAAAAATACATAATAATAATAGATATGAAGAAAATAATAGACATAAAATAGAGAATTGAAAATACGTATCTTATAAAATAATGTCAATCGGCAGACGGCAATGCCATGCTTTTATTGATTTTGTATTTAACTATAAATGAAAACAAATTCCAAGGAATTAATAAAAAAATCATTTAATCTAAAAATCAATATTGTATGATCTGACAATCGTGTGTCAGCTTAACTTACACGCGATAGTGCCTAGACGTAGCAGAGGCTTACTGCTTACCATTAGGTATATGGTTGAGCATCTAAGTTTGAGATTTAAATTTCTATACCTTTAAAAATCTAATAAAAATGTTTTTACCTCTGACTTTATTTAAAAAACCTTAGCAACTATTATAACTGTTAATAAATTTTACTAACTTAAAAATTTGTATTTACAAGTTTTTTTTTTCCACAACATTTTTAGAAAAAAATAAAAAATTGCGTTCCCCATAAATTTGGTGAAACCGAATTTTAATCTTTTTCTGTAACATTTGTGAAAAAAATTTTTGATAAAAATAGAAATTTGTGAGCTTGTGAAATAGGACCTGGTCAAAATTGGAAAAAGTGGCGTGGCACCGCCCATACAATAAAACATTCAAAATCTTATATCTCCAAAACTGCCAAATCCATTGCGTTACAGACAATCTTAAGGTATTGGCCCAGAAGTGTTGCTGTGAAGATTGTTTAAAATTGGACAAAGGGGCGTGGCACCTCCCATACAAAAACATTCTTCTATGGGGTGAAACTCGATGACGTTATAACTCGATAACCGCTAAGCCGATTTTCATGGTTCTTTTTTTTTTATTCGCATTGCTGTATTTCAGGCTTAAGCAGAAAACAATTCCAGCAAATCGATTTATTCTCATTTTTCGCATCTTACGAAAGAACATTTTTATCTAAAACCTAAGCAATACAATTCCTGTGCATGGGCAAACCCGGGCGGGTATAGCTAGTTTACAATTATATCTCTAGGAACAATTAACTAAACTAAGATGGGCTTTAAAAAAATAAAACCGGAAGGGGAGCGATAATAAATATTTATGCTTACACGTTCGTAATATGTGTTCAACATTATGACCACATACCTACTCTGTTCGTTAGCAAATTGAATATTGTCACGCAGCCTATTTTTTTTCAATCTTTTATTACTACTTTATGGAAGTGAACGTCCTTAACATTATGGCGCCAGTGATGGGTGAACCAATACATATTACTACAATATTTGGAATAGAATTGGCAAATGAGACCAAACCAGCCGTAAAATGGCAACTAAAAACATTGTAGTTGACATGTTGTTGATGGTAGTGTAAATAGATAAATAAATTAATTTATTTTGTTCTAATACATACATATGTATATATTATCTACCTACCTTATTATTAATTTTTTTTTTATTAGACATTAATTTGTAGGACAATGTAAAGGACACCATTAATTCTACTTCACGTTGGTTTATATACTAAGTACACAGATAACAGGTAAACGTTCGCTTTAGTTTTCCGAACGTCAACCGCGGGACCTCTATTTAACCTTTCATCAAAGGATAGGTAGATCCGGGTTGCTGACAGTGCCGTAGCCAGGATTTTGTTTCGGGGGACAAAAAAGTATATACTATATCCCTAAGGGGATCGTTGAATTATTATAACGTTTAGAAAGAAAAGTGGATGTGTTTTTATTTCAAAGAAAAGTATAAAGTTTGATAGTTAGTATTTTACAACACAAAACATTTCAACACATATTAGGGGTATTCACGATTCGGTGTATCAGGTCTAGTATCATTGTGAAAGTGTAAAAGTGTGAAATTTTCTTACACTATAACAACAAAATATACTAGGTACACTTTTACACTTTTACTATACCCCAGACCTATAGTATCAAAAAATACAACAGTGTAAAATGTATTAGTTCGCAAATGTCAGTTCGATTTAAAATGTTTTTTGTTATTTTCTAGTGTTGCTATAGAGATTATAAAATGTCTAGTATTGCTATAGAGATTAGAAAAAGTGTGCTCACGATGTGATAAAAAAAATTCAATTTCAGAATTTTACTAGACCTGGATACACCGAATCGTGAATACCCCTATTCCAATTCATTGATTTTTATTGGTTTTGAAATCGCATGTAGTTAAACGAACATATACTTAAATTATTTTTTTACACACATTTTTTCAAAGCAGAAGACGACACGTCTTGATTTTTTTTTTTACATAAGATCAATCACCCTATCTGGATCCACATTAATATCCGAATGAACAGATATCATAGAAAGTGAGCTTAATCTTCCATTCTCCATAAAGCTTTTCGACACTGTTTTAATCCTTTTCATATTTGAAAAGGTTCTTTCAAAACAATAGCTGTGGTCACTGGAAGCGTGGCCAAAACCGTAAGCAAGAAGTGTATAGCTCTAAAGTAAGGCTTGTCACATAATCAAGGAATTTCAAAACGTCGGTAGAAGGATCACTCGACGATATTTTTTCGTACCAAAGAATGTACTCAGCTTTTACAGCTGACAACGAAATTGCATTATCAAAGTAAGATGTTAGCTTTTCCATTTCGATCTCGTTCAACTGCAGCAAAACCTGGGAGAAGAACTTGAAACGATGGTAGAACGTTTTCGTTGACCATGAATCTGTCCGTAAGATTTTTTATTAACGAATCTATGCAAGGAATCAGTATAAGTAGACACTCTAAAATAGGCTTCAGTAGAAGAGGTTTCTGGATTGGAATGCGTTGTTTGTTTCAATGAAGTTCTTGGAGCTCTTAACTCAACTTCAAATAAGTCTTCGGCATTTTCTCTGATGTTCTTTAGAGAATTCAGAACAGATTGCACTATTGCAGAAACAAAATCTAAGGATTTGCTCTGTAGGAAAACTGATAAGGGCAGCGTTAAACTGAATAGGTTTTCGTATACAATGAGGGCATTAGGCTTAATAGGAAATCACTTTTTTGGGCCGCTGCCAAAAGTGTTGATGCTTTCGAAGAAATCGGTCACATTCTGCTCGCTATTTCTTCAAGACTTATTGAGATGCATTTGAAGAGCTGTACAAAAATATTAATACTACTATCATGCCTTTCAATGAATCTTGTTTCACACAGGCGTAGAAGTTGAGTTTTTCGGATCTCTGGTGCGTGTTTTTTCAGTTTTGAAAGTTATATTTGCATTTGGTTGCGGAAGAAATTAGCTATTTCACTAACTACACCAAAGTAATTGCGAATTGCAGGAGTTGACATGGCATTAGACAAAGCCAGGTTCAAGCGATGGCTTGCATAGTGTACATACGTAGCGTTTGGATACTGTACCTATACCTGGGTAGTCTCCTTATTTTTATAGATTTGAATTTATATTAGAAAGTTTTAATTTTTAGTTTTTTGTTCAGATTTTCGGGGGGGCTTCAGCCCCTCAAGGTCCCCCCCCCCCTGGCTACGTGCCTGGTTGCTGAGAGTCGAATTGTGAATCTAATCCAATCAAACACACATAAAAAATGTCATAAAAATCGGTCCAGGCGTTTAGGAGTACCTAGTTACGTCATTTCTGTCAAAATATTTGGAGGTTTTTGGGTTTTTTTCCATTTTATTTTTTTGGCATAATTTCAGAAAGCCTTACATTTGTGATACGAACATTTTTTTGATTCTAGTGCGGGAAAGAAAAAACCTTAATACAATCTTGGAATCGGAAATTACATTTTGCCAGCTCAAAAACTTCCAATTTAAAGGTTTTAAAATTACAAAAATTTTATATTCGTTTAACAGCAGTCAGTATAAGTTGATAGTTGAGTCTTTGAAATATATTTGAAGTTACTTACCTCCTCGCTGGCTTCTGTTATTGTCAATGCTACTCGATGTATGGTTGTTCCGTGCGGCGGTAACCCATTAGAAGCGAGCGTGGAAGTTTCTTCAAATGACTTCTCAAACGAAGCTATTGGCGCTGGGCCCAATCGCTTTTGTTTTTTGGGATCCATAGTACTTTGCTTTAATTTATTTCTATCTCTCGTTTATTTGATTCATTTTATAATTACTGTAAGGGTAAAGATAAACATATTATTGCTGGCATCGTCTTTCAAAATATGCACTATATTATATACTCGGAAAAATCGGAAACCGGATCACTCGCTGGCATTGTACCTAATCCTAATATTGGAAACTTTCTCCTTTATGGAGAAAGCAAAGGGCGAAATTGAGAGCATTTCATAGCTATAAGTATTCGTTTTCGTAACTAAGAATAAATTTATCAAACCTTTCCGAAGGGTTAGAAAGTAGATATTAAGTACCCACTGGTGAACTAACAAAAAGAGGATTGTTGGTGTCCTAAGATCTTGATAGCCGGGCTCGAACACGATTCTCACCTTGTTGTGGTATCTGGTCTATTAGAAGGTTTCATTATCGTCCAGTAAAGTTGCAAAAGTGTATTGAATACATTTTATTATGTTTGCTCCATAATATATCGTGCTTTCGACATTATGAAGTTCTGTTTCTGTTATACCCTTTTGTGTATTCATGTTCTGCATAAACATGCTAGGTATAGGTATGAGAATTTGTTAATATGTAGTTTGAAGTAAAGAAACGATTTTGAAAATGATATAAAATGTTAATTATAGAAACACAACAACACTAACAGCATACGAATAGTCACGTATCAAGTGCACCTACAGTCTTTCAAAATATTATTTAAGTTTCTACAGAAAAGATTCTGTTACAGAAAATAGAAGAGTCTATGATACGTTACAAGACCTCTGCTGTGTCTCATAGTAATGAACAATATACTCTAAGTTTAGACTATGGAGTGGTACTTGCATCAGTAAAGTTTCCCTCCGTAATTAATGGAATTATGGAAAATGCTTTAGCGAAGGTAAGCCCCTGGACCATGCTCACCCGACTTAATTCTTCCTCGCCTAAACGGTTAACACCTCCTACTATTATGCAGCTATGTATCTGATGGGAGTAGTCCTCGATCCCCATTGAAGTCACATAGCCTAAAAAACTAACTCGTTATAAGGATATCTAAATGCTTTAGCCGGTTTATTCGGATGCCAAGGAGTCTCTAAGTTTAAACACTGAAAATAAAACCCCGAATATAAATCGAGTTTTTAAATTTTCCCTATGCTTATACCTAATTAGATATTTTTTATAAGCCATGACATTTTAATTATAATTACAAAAAAATTTTACATATGCACATGAAATGTAAATGTACTTTAAAACAGTTTCGTGCACAATACGCTGAAACAATGTGCACTTACCTTCTTCGAATGACAACATACCCAACCTCCATGTACGTTACCTTCCCACTTTAGTGTAGTTATCTCCTTATTCCTCTACCTTTTTGGTAGCTCTGTTCAGAGACATCATTAAAATCTACGGTGGTAGTGATAAATATCGCTCTTGAATTAAAAACATGCCATCCGTTTTACCATTGCAAAACCGCAATTCAAAACTGTCTGCTCGGCATTCTGTTTTGTTGAATTTCCTGTCTTGTTTGAGTTGAACCCCATTTTTCTACCCACTGATTCAAGAGGAAAATAAAAAATGCCAGCCAGCTAACAAGTTGACTGGACATGAACCATGGCACCGTTTATTGCCCTGAAACTGAACTACACAAGAAAACCACGTACTGAAAACAAAACCAACCCTTCTCTGCCACCCCCAAGCGCAATTAAGTTTTGCGATCTCCTCTTGTTTTTCTTTTTGGTCCGTCGCTCTGCAATTTGTGTCCTGAAGCAATGGGTTGCAAGTTCACAATTACTTCAGCTGCAAACCAACACACCAACATCCCCCTTGTTTGACGATGCATTCGTCGGATTCCACGTCAATTTACAACCACGTCAATAAGTTTTTGGGTGGAAGTGGACTCTGTTATTATTAGGCGCAATTTAACTAGTATCTGAGGTTAGTTATCCCTAGGATAGATTATATACTTCGAGCGAAATCAAATATTAGCCAAAATCATATGTGGCACTCAGCAGGGTTGCTTCGCACTGGATGTGGATGAAACCGTAATTTTATTTAATACAAACTGTCCTCGACTGCAAAGTTCAGTCTTCAGTGGAATGGTTGTGGCTATGTAAACAAATGGAAATGAATCATCGCTTCATGGCTTGCATGTTGATTTAGTATTAAGGCAACGTTTCTCGTGTGTGTTACACAGTTCTATACATATAGGTGCGGGGGAAGAGTAGAATGAGCACAAGGGCTGGTTTGGTTATTGACTTTAAGGCGTGCCCCCTGGCTTTCGTATAAAGTTGGCTAAAACAGAAATTAGATTTGAATTTGATTGAAAAGTTCGTGGAACGCACGAATTGAGAATTTATGGCCTCGGATTGGAATAGATTTGTTTTTACATATTAATAGGTATAGGGTTAAAATGCAAATTAACTGATGCACGCCTACAAGTTAATACATAGTGACTAAGAGTTTATTTTAAAGCTCATGTTATACAAAAATGTATGACTGTCTGTACCTAAGCATTAATATACTTGCACCTAAGTACAATATATAAAAATTCATACTTAATATGTAATATTATTAAGGCCTTTGATCCAGGCCCTACAGTGGAATCGTCAATCGACCCCATTAACTACAGATAACGAGAATTAGCGTAAGGTTATATGTATCTACATATTCCCAAACTATATGTTAACGAGTTTCATAGTTAAAAATGACAATATTGTTAACGATATTTTTCGGTAGGGTAGCGAAGATATTTCGCCCCCGCTATTTCTAACGAATTTATTTTTAGCTATAGCAATTTATTTGCTAATTTGTTGATTTCTTGCTTCACAAAATGCAATTGCAATATTAAGCCATTAATGCGTCCATTTCTGGTATTGATAAAATACAATAAGGGAAATGTTGCGAAGCTTCTTCACTTCTTCGCAGTGTTGATAGCCTATTTTATTTAGATAAAAATTATTTTTATATAAGTTGGCCCAAACTTAGATAATACATATTCCAATGGCAACACCACACCATCTAGAGGAAAACATAATGCATATATATGATAAGTACTTACGACTGAGAAAAAAGTAAGTGACAGGTCGCATCATGCCTAAATAGGTAGAAAAGTCCACATAAAGGCATTTCAATAATCCATATTCAAGTTTGCACTCTACCTACCGCTACCACTGAGCGGCGTGTTTATATGCAACCTTGCAACTACGGTATTATCGTATTCTGAACCACAGCAAATTACATATTGAGGTAAACCTTATAAATCTTTATTTTTATAAAACTTTCTGATCGCACTACGTGGTAACCTGGCCCTGAGCGTACGAACAAGTCATTTTAGGTGGGAACGTTGTTTTATTAGACTTCTTGATTACCCTATGTCGAGCCGGCTCTTCTCCAAACTGAATGGTCCATACATCGGTGGCTTGGTACAAGATCTGCCATATGAAATCCATGTTATAAACGTGCTTAAGTTACACAGGATGAGATTGTTGGATGAAGTCTGACACGTATACTCTACCCATGTGTGGCCCTGATAAATTAGAGTCGTTGGGGTAAGATTGATAATTATGGAAGTTCCACTGTCGCATCACGCGACTCTGGTGATTTATGGACCCGACATTATAAATTAGAATGATGATGGGGTCTAGTCTAGTTGCATTAGTAACCCTTGAAATGAAGTGGACTTATGCCAGTTTAGTTCTAATAAGCAAAGAACAAGAATTCCAGTATATTTTACTGAATGAAAAACGAAGATTAGAGCCCAAGGTTCTTATTGCCAAACCCGTACGAATCGATCAACAAGATTCTTGTGACCTAAACACAAGGGTGCCCTGTAGATTTACATACCTAAGCTCTATGTGCCGATCGTCGAATTCCAGAGCCCTCGAAACCAAGACTCGATAAATGCCGTCATTGACAGCAACAATTTTGACTTCACCTATACTTCGGAGTAAATATCAACTCCATACAGACCCCCTTGTTGGAATCCGGCGAAAAATAACTGCTGCTACTTTGATATGCCCCAAAACAAACGGGGCATTTGCATTTGTTTATAAAAATCAAAACGGGTCTTTTATAATTATACTATGCTGTCGCTTTTTTTGAGCTCTTAAAATCCTAAGATTAATCGTCGCTAAAGGTTGGCATTCATTTTCAATAATTGTGCGCCCCGGTTAAGTATATATCCTTTTACAAACCGACACCACCCCCTAAAAGCACGTTCACTTTATTATTATTGAATCCAAAATTAGAATTTTATTGCGTTCACCTTACTTTGGCCTTAATCCACTTCTAACCATTGCCTTTATTGTGTCGCATAAATTGTTATAATTTTTGTTTGTTATAAGTTGGGTCCCAAGAAAAGATAAAAATTTCCTTTTCGTTTATAAAATATTTTCGTGTTGCCGTTTTTATCGGGTTTGACACCTTTTGCACGCAATAAAAATTATTGTTCTTACGGTAACGGTACATATTACGAGTAGGTAGGTAGTTATTTTTTTATATTTTGCAATTTGGAAAATACTCGGTTTAGTTTCCCTTCCGATATTGGCCCTGAACAAACATCCTGAGCTGCCTCGTAATTAGTTTCGAAGTAAAATACCAACTTTTTTAGGTTTTAAATGCAAATGGATTCACTTCCTTCCGTGCACCGTGTATACGCATTAAGCAAGCCAGGGAAATAGTCGTCCCACCCGTTAATATGTAAATGCAAAGAACGTCGACCACATAGGTTATACATAGATAGGTACTACCGACGTTATTATAGGTACTAGCATACTACGAGACAATTTCAGACATTGTAGGTATACGCGCCGGGTTGGGTTTGGGTACCTCGTGCTCGTCATCATAACCCTCCTGCTAGTTTTCTTACATCTCATTAGACACGTATAACGTATAGTGAAAAGTGGGTTGTGATGTGCTTCCTTCAGTTGGGGTGCTTGTTGTTGTTATGCAGATGGGATAACCAACAAAACGTTTGTGTTCTCTATTTTTTCATCGAATAGTAGGTTAACATGCCAACGAGTTCGATCCGATTATGTAATTTTTAACATACGATGCATTTTTTTTTTTCGTTCACTCTTTTAAGAAAGACAATATTTGCGATGCTGCTGTTGAAAGCAACCATCAAATCAGATGCACTTAAAATTGATTGCATACTTTTAGGGCACACGTTGCGTGTACCAATATAACATTCACTGCGTGCACCATTTCTTCACGACGACACCCACTATGGCCATTTGCGGCTCACACAGAACCGGCACAGAGCGCGTACACTTTCTACGAAGGGCTAACGAATACTAAAGCTTATCGTACGTAACTGCTAACGAATAAAGTTTTTTCCCTAATAGTAGATTGTTTTTTTTTTTTTTTTAACTTTTCGTCAATGTCTGGTGGGTAAAAACACCTCACCCTATCCGGTTTGATAGTTTTGGGACTCGGAGAGTTCATTGTATGTTGGCTTTTGTTGTACATAATTTGGTGTTCGATATAGTATTGCCATGTTGGAACGACAAATTTAAACCGGACGGAACGGAAACATAGTCTAGTGAAGAATCACTTCAGTTGCTTCTAGAGACCCACTTTCTAGGAGGTAATGTAGATGACGCCTTCACTCAAGACTGGTTCCAGCTGTTTCCTCGCAAATTTGCAGGACCAGATTAAATTATAACGACGGAGATGCTACATTTGCAACTTATTGCATTTTCCAGCCTTGGATGATTTTAATGTTTTCCTCAATACTAGACTAAGATGCCATGATCCACGAATAGTTATTTAACCGAACACCGAATATTCAGCCACGCTTTCGGCCGAAGCGCCGAATGTTCGACAAAAGATGTTTACGTTACAGGCTATTGTCTCTTTGATGGGCCTGCGGGCTGACAGTTCGGACGTTTTTTTTTCATTTGCGAATAGATCCCATCGCTTTAATTAATTCTCATTGATACTATCACATTGTGTTAGCAAAGTGGTAAGGAGCAGTACCTACTAAGCACGGTCAACGCAAATGAGGCCAAATATAATTATTGTATTAGTAAGCTGTATGGAATGTGACAACTCGGAAAGCAAATCCTCTTGGGTAATCTAGAAGTTTAAATAAGAAGGATGTCCTTTCTTCGAGACCTAGCAAAAAATGCTCAAATTCCGTTCACCAATTCCCTATTGATTTCAAACGCTAGGAATTTAAGTTAAGATTTAGTTATACCTACATCAGATACCCAGATACTTATAATAACCTATTGACTGAGTATATAATCTGTCAGCGGGTAGTATTTTGCATGAAAAATTTAAAGCCGTTTCTGAAAAATAAGACTGAATAGAATTATCAAAAAAAAGTGAGGATATAATTGCAATAAATTACATCAAAACAAAAACTACGTTTTCTCGTACACCTAACCAAAATGAATCTGGGCTATCCATATCTTAACTTAAATTCCTAGCGTTTGAAATCAATAGGGAATTGGTGAACGGAATTTGAGCATTTTTTGCTAGGTCTCGAAGAAAGGACATCCTTCTTATTTAAACTTCTAGATTACCCAAGAGGATTTGCTTTCCGAGTTGTCACATTCCATACAGCTTACTAATACAATAATTATATTTGGCCTCATTTGCGTTGACCGTTTTTGAAGGAGATGATGTCGAAAATATAATAAAGCTTCGGCCTATATTAATTAGTGACTGTTATCTGTCTTTATAGGAAATGTATTGGAACACAAGAAAACGCATAAGAAGGGAACGAATTTTTACAAGAAATGTGAACTCTGGCTTCGCATAAAAGTCTTAATCTGATCTATAATTATAATTACTGCTAAATACCATTTGAATTTCTAATGCACATAGTTAAAACAAAATAGTTGTATTGGCTTAAGACTCAAAATTCTTCTTCTTCTGGTAATACCTCTCAGTTTTGTGGGTACATAATGCTTGTGCGCCCTCATCAAACAAGAAATTCCTCACAAAAGCAACACAATCTCAAAACACAAAAAGCTCACTCGCTGCTTGTATTGAGATTGACATCCATTGAAAGTTTTTGACCACCCTTTTTCGTGTTAACGTTAAGTAAGAAAATCGAAGAGGAAGAGCACGATGTTGAACCATTTTTGTGTAACGTATTTTTTTTACATAAAATCTAACGAAAACTATTACAAGAACAACAAAATATGGAAAAAGAACAAAAAAACAAAAAAAAAAACGTATCTCTCTCGGAATCACAACCATACTAAGGGCCAAACACACACACGTATGGGGGATCCCTAATAGCTTTTGGGGTGGGTTATGGTAGAAGGCAGTCGTAAAACATATACTGCCTATGTATAGCCGATAAAGCCGAAACCGAGCGAGCCCATAAAATCAGGGCAACCACCCAGTTACGAATTGTCATCAAATTCTGTTCTATACTGGTGACTAGTAGTCGGGGTAGCTTAAAAACATAAAAGCGGCTGGAGACTAAATTGAATCTTGTCAATGGATACTAGCGTCACGATGTCTAAACGAAGACATTATGTACTAAGTTCGGTTGGTGGCTGTTGTCAGGGTTGCCATGACGTTAGTGCGACTTGTACTATTATTTTACAGATTCATTTACCACAGATCCGAGGGAGACAAAATCCGTTAATACCTCAAGGTTATAGCTGTCGATTATTACGTTCTGTTAGGTATCCGATCTTGTTAACAGCATATAATGTACTTGGTTTTACTCTGGTTAACCGCTAACAGCAGGAATCTTACTCCATCGTTATCCTTCCCAGACGGATGAGTTTTGCATTGATTCCGAATCTACACATGGCTCTCGTCTCTATATAGATGCTATCGTAGACGGTTTTGAAATTGATGATCGATCTGCACTAAAACACTGTCTAGGAATCCGGTTAAGACCCCTTCTTACCATATTTTCCAAATGAATAACTAAGGACAGGCTAGTAATAGTAGTGACTAAAAAATCAACCCATTTATTTTCAATACTGTAAGCCAGCGTTATAGGGAGGTGATAGCGATTGAGCTAAAGAAACAGAACAATGTGCCTTACTAACAAACAAATTTAGACTCGACTTTAACGCAAAAGTCGAAACTAAAAAAAATTGCGTACCAATAACCAATTTATCCTCGAGTTAACCCTAATGTCGACTTTAACTTTCGATCCTGAGAAAGTCATGTCTAACTCATGGTTTAAGTATATGTGATGTGTCATCATAGTAGTGTCATTCAAAGGTGGAATGTCAGTTTTCCAGCCAAGAAATGTTCATTTCGGAGAATAAAAAAAAATCGTATGAATTGAAGATTTCTTGGACGTTTTTTAATCCATTGACACCGTAGCCATAAACTACGTTTTCTCGTACACCTAACCGAAATGAATCTGGGCTATCCATATCTTAACTTAAATTCCTAGCGTTTGAAATCAATAGGGAATTGGTGAACGGAATTTGAGCATTTTTTGCTAGGTCTCGAAGAAAGGACATCCTTCTTATTTAAACTTCTAGATTACCCAAGAGGATTTGCTTTCCGAGTTGTCACATTCCATACAGCTTACTAATACAATAATTATATTTGGCCTCATTTGCGTTGACCGTTTTTGAAGGAGATGATTTCGAAAATATAATAAAGCTTCGGCCTATATTAATTAGTGACTGTTATCTGTCTTTATAGGAAATGTATTGGAACACAAGAAAACGCATAAGAAGGGAACGAATTTTTACAAGAAATGTGAACTCTGGCTTCGCATAAAAGTCTTAATCTGATCTATAATTATAATTACTGCTAAATACCATTTGAATTTCTAATGCACATAGTTAAAACAAAATAGTTGTATTGGCTTAAGACTCAAAATTCTTCTTCTTCTGGTAATACCTCTCAGTTTTGTGGGTACATAATGCTTGTGCGCCCTCATCAAACAAGAAATTCCTCACAAAAGCAACACAATCTCAAAACACAAAAAGCTCACTCGCTGCTTGTATTGAGATTGACATCCATTGAAAGTTTTTGACCACCCTTTTTCGTGTTAACGTTAAGTAAGAAAATCGAAGAGGAAGAGCACGATGTTGAACCATTTTTGTGTAACGTATTTTTTTTACATAAAATCTAACGAAAACTATTACAAGAACAACAAAATATGGAAAAAGAACAAAAAAACAAAAAAAAAAACGTATCTCTCTCGGAATCACAACCATACTAAGGGCCAAACACACACACGTATGGGGGATCCCTAATAGCTTTTGGGGTGGGTTATGGTAGAAGGCAGTCGTAAAACATATACTGCCTATGTATAGCCGATAAAGCCGAAACCGAGCGAGCCCATAAAATCAGGGCAACCTCCCAGTTACGAATTGTCTTCAAATTCTGTTCTATACTGGTGACTAGTAGTCGGGGTAGCTTAAAAACATAAAAGCGGCTGGAGACTAAATTGAATCTTGTCAATGTATACTAGCGTCACGATGTCTAAACGAAGACATTATGTACTAAGTTCGGTTGGTGGCTGTTGTCAGGGTTGCCATGACGTTAGTGCGACTTGTACTATTATTTTACAGATTCATTTACCACAGATCCGAGGGAGACAAAATCCGTTAATACCTCAAGGTTATAGCTGTCGATTATTACGTTCTGTTAGGTATCCGATCTTGTTAACAGCATATAATGTACTTGGTTTTACTCTGGTTAACCGCTAACAGCAGGAATCTTACTCCATCGTTATCCTTCCCAGACGGATGAGTTTTGCATTGATTCCGAATCTACACATGGCTCTCGTCTCTATATAGATGCTATCGTAGACGGCTTTGAAATTGATGATCGATCTGCACTAAAACACTGTCTAGGAATCCGGTTAAGACCCCTTCTTACCATATTTTCCAAATGAATAACTAAGGACAGGCTAGTAATAGTAGTGACTAAAAAATCAACCCATTTATTTTCAATACTGTAAGCCAGCGTTATAGGGAGGTGATAGCGATTGAGCTAAAGAAACAGAACAATGTGCCTTACTAACAAACAAATTTAGACTCGACTTTAACGCAAAAGTCGAAACTAAAAAAAATTGCGTACCAATAACCAATTTATCCTCGAGTTAACCCTAATGTCGACTTTAACTTTCGATCCTGAGAAAGTCATGTCTAACTCATGGTTTAAGTATATGTGATGTGTCATCATAGTAGTGTCATTCAAAGGTGGAATGTCAGTTTTCCAGCCAAGAAATGTTCATTTCGGAGAATAAAAAAAAATCGTATGAATTGAAGATTTCTTGGACGTTTTTTAATCCATTGACACCGTAGCCATCCTTTGATGGATTTTGTTACTTTATGGCTCGATAGAAAGAAGACGAACCATATTTTGGGATATATACTATATTTATTTCAAAATGTCACCAGAAAGCCCTAAAATATTCAAAATTTAAGTGATTTTTTTCGGTTGGAAAAATTAAGATTTTAAGGCTTCATTTTGAAATAAATATAGTATATATCCCAAAATATGGTTCGTCTTCTTTCTATCAAGCCATAAAGTAACAAATTCCATCTAAGGATGGGGCTACGATGTCAATGGATTAAAAAACGTCCAAGAAATCTTCAATTGAGACGATTTTTTGCTCTCCGAAAATTTTGCGAAAATTGTATAAGATTTCACTTCCATTGTACTAGAATTTGTACTTAAGTCGTTTTTAGTAAACCCTTCGATTAACTTGATTATTGGTACAGCAAAATTAAAAGTCGAAATTATAGTTAGTTTCGAGTTTTGTTAAACTCGTGTTTAGGGTTTGATTGTTGGTAAGGGCCAATGAAAACGATAATCAACGTTATAACATTTTATTAATTGCTAACCGCATCAATGCGCGTCACCTAAGGCGAGGTCTTCCACTACTGCATCGTCCATCCAAGTTGGAATCGAAGACTCTTTGGGCCGGAGTGTTGGTGTCCATTCGCTCTACATGTTCTAGCCATCTTAGTCGACTGATACGTACTTTTCTGACCAAGACGATGTCGCTGTACACGTACAGCTCGTGGAGTTCACTGTTAAATCTCCTCCTATATAAAGCCCTCGACGCAAACATGCCCGAAAATCACTCGAAAAATTTTGAGTTCGAAGCAACCAAGGATATCTTCGTCCGTTTTTGCTAGCGTCCATGGTTCTGCGCCATAGAGTAGGACTGCGATGATGAGGGTCTTATATAGAGTAGTCTACTTAGTGTTTCTCGACAAGGCCTTAATAAATTGCTTTCTTAGGCCGAAGTAACAGCGGTTGGTATAAGTGTAATTCTTCGGTTGATTTCTGATGTGGTGTCATTGTCAGAGTTTTAACTGTCTATCGTGAGGTTCTGTCCGATTAAATTATTTTAACAGTAATAAACTATAGGTATATTCATGTGAGTGAATTTATTTGTGTCGTTTTGGTACACAAATGTGCGATTTTTTTCTTTTAAGTAATTAGGTACATAGCTATTGTTTGCCTTTCAAGGATTTTTGAGGGAAATAAAACCGAAAAGTTTCGTTGATTTTCATGGGTATGGGTATATGTGTTATTGTTTCTATTAGGTATGATATTCTTGCTAAAGTCAAGTATCCTGCTCGCACTTAATTTTAGCGGCCGCACTTCTCTCCATAGCACAGATAAATTCTCGCTAAATTCATAGTACATATCTTTTAATCTTTGTAGACATTTTTACATGGGAGATAAAATTTAGCGCGAGCAGGTACTAGGTTTAAACCTTAAAGGTAAAGGTTCGACTGTTCTGAAAGATTTGCTAAAATGTGGGTTCCCTTCACCAAAAGCTTATGTTTCATACTGGGCTAAGATAGCTTTCAAGAATGAATTGCTAATGTACTGTACATGCAAGATGAATAACCGCAATATGCCGACTTTTCTATGATCCCGTTTGGTTTAAAATCAGCATAATCTTACTGATATCTTCGAATGTCTTAATATTATATAAATAAGAGCCTCCAAGGACACAAGGAATGTATTATAACAATCAAATTTAAAATCAATGGATTTATAAAAAATATTGCATTATGGATACCCACATACTTTCTCCAAAATATGACACTTAAGTCGTTTCAGGAAGTTTCAGCTGATCGAACATTCGGCCTTACTAATAATCAAACCATAATTCCGACTATTAGTTGGCTGCCAGCTTTACCTAAAATGTATGGCTTTATTGAAATGGTACAAATACCAATAAACAATTTGATCTCCACATTTACTAGTGCGACAACTTTATTAGGATCTATTACATTTTCTGTCATTGCAGAAATCAAATTCCATAATTTGGATTCGCTGAAACAAAGCCACTGAACATTTTTATGCCGAATAAATTAATCTAAACGATTTTATACACAAACTATAGCTTTTGCCCGCGGCTTCGCTCGCGCAGTTCTCAGGATTTGGACACAGAGATTCCTTCACAGTCAGTTAGTTGGCTTTTTTAACTTTCTCGTATACGTAGTAAGAGAAAGATATTGTTTTCGTACAAAATTTCGAACTCGAAATTTTGATCAATTCTGATATTACGATGATAGGGGAACTCAAAAAAGTGGGTCTCGCAATTCTGTCCGTCTGTATGTCTGTCTGTCACACCCCTGGGGAATCTAAACGCTTGGACGGATTTGCTTCAAACTTCGTATTTAGAGATTGTGGGCTTCCGACGTGGGCTAGGGACGTTTTTTTTTTATGCTAGCCCTAATATTAACGGTACCTCCCATATAAAAATTTTACGAAATATGTCTAAATTTAGATTTTTTCGAAAACGGCTCTAACGATTTAAACCAAAATTGATAGTTGAGTTAATGTAAGCATGCTTAATATGACTGCATACCCAGTTTTTCGCTAAAAAGTCCAGCAACGGCAGTTTTGAAAATTGGCTTTTTCTCGAAAACGGTAAAAACGATTCAAAAAAACTTATTTTTAAGGTACTATTGTCATTCTTAACTTGATAGCAAACTCAGTTTTTCCCTAAAAAGACTGCGTCCTTTGATATCCACCCAAATCCCTAATAATAGTACTTTAAAAAACTGCTCATATCTCAAAAACGCCATTTTCGAATATGATAAAAATGTAACTAGCAGGTAATGCTTAAATTCATAGTAATACCTTTTGCTCAGTTTTGAGATAAACAGTTGCTAAACACTTTTTTTTGAACCATGAATGCTTTCTTCGATTTCCACCCCAATCGCTAAAAACGGTATACTATAAAAACTGCTCATATCTCGAAAACGCCATTTTCGATTTGGATGAAAATGTAACTGCTAGGTAATATTTATATCCTGAAGAATACGCCGTACTCAGTTCAGTTTTTATCTATACAGTTTAGTAACAGTGCTTTTCGAATCCAAATTTGTAACATTTGTCAGCACAATTTTACAAAAAACTGCTCTAACGATTTTGGTCAAAATACATATTTAAGACAACATAAGCATTCTAAACATGATCACGTACTTAGTTTTTCTCAGAAAACTCAAATAAAGCCGTTTTATGAATATTTCTCAAAAATGACTACCCAAATCCCGATCTGTATTCACACACCGTATATTTTTGTAAAGGCCAAAACTTCAGTGGCAATACAAATCCAATAGGAACCACAAATAACTCTTCTGAGTAAATAACACCCACTTTTACGCCCCCATTTTAGTCATATTAGACATTATGTATACCTTAATATAACCTGCATCGACTAAGTGTTTAAACGAATAAGTAGTCCCACTTCACTTGCGCGCATATTATACACTTTCATTCCTTTTATGAATATCGCTAATGAGTGTAATAATTACTATTCAATCATTTCTTATTTCTCCACGATTTGTTAGGGAAATGGAATTTGACTTCTGCTTTAAGGCCAGATGCATCAACAACGGAGAATTTTTCGCAGATCGACATAATATTCTCCAATATAACGCCATTAGATTGTGGAATATATGAAAGCTTTTTTCATTTTTTTTATTTTCAGCACTAATTTTGTTCCATACTTTTTTTAACTTTATCGTTTGCAAATATTTATTTTTATACGTTTTACTGGAGGTTAATAAATATCTTACATATTATTTAAAGTTTTGTTTTTACTATATAATTGAGGAAGAGTCCTATTGGGGATACCTCATTAAAAAACGCGCGTTGTAAGTCTACCTCATGGGTAACGTGGAAATGACTAAAACAAAGGCCCCTGAACTACGAAAGATTGCAACCAAACTTAGCGATAAAAAATCATATATCAATTTCAGTCTTACTTACATCAAGATTTACTATTTATTTTTCAGCATTATAATATTGCATATTTTTCATAACCTTAAAATTATATATCTGTTTGTAATATGTTGTATGTAATAGATATGTTTTAATTAACAAGGGTTAAGTAACTAAACCTCAGTAAATCTTGAGTATGATATCAAAAGTGAAATTTGCTAAAATGGCTCTGATATTCAGCAAGATTCGCAATAAACGAGAAAGTTTCGTGCGACCCAGTCGTGCACATTTTTTATATTTATATATCGTGCAGGAAACCTACCGAAGACAGTACTTAAGAAGCAATTAGTAGCTCTGAAAAATATGTCTAACGCCCTATTGGAGAAAACAGTTCAAAAATTATATGATCAATATTTGTTGGTGAAGCGCTGGCATCTCAACACAGATCATACTACAGCAGACGGAGCCACTATCTGCGGGACACTACATATTCCTTAGTTAGCAAATCCTTAATTATATTCCACACTGCCCAGATCTTCTTATATTGTGCAACATATGCAACTGGAAAGATCGTGAGGATGTGTACCACTTTCTAGCAGTATAACCCCATTCTTACAGAATTCCGTTTGAATATCTTTGGAGTCCGTATACCGGAGTTAGATGGAGCGATCAGAATATTCAACAGCGATGAAGTTTGGACGCATTAAAAAGTTTCAAATCGATACGACGAACAGTTCGTGAGTTAAAAAAAGGCCCCCCATAAAGGGGTAATCGCCAATAACTCGGGCACCAAGCAAAATTTCTTTATTTCTTATAATAGAGTAGGTACACAAACCGAATTTCCAAAATCGGAGAAAATGGTTTTCTTTTAGAGAGAACACAAACCGATTTTTAAGTCAATCGGATGAAAGTTAAAAATTTTCCATACAAACTTTGAGCCCCCCCCCCCCCCCTTTTACACATTTAAGGTTTGAATTTCCAAAATCTGAGAAAATTGTTCTCTTTATTTCTCATAGAGAGTACA
Organism: Cheilosia scutellata; assembly: GCA_955612985.1. NCBI lineage: Eukaryota > Metazoa > Arthropoda > Insecta > Diptera > Syrphidae > Cheilosia > Cheilosia scutellata. The sequence goes on from OY015311.1 coordinate 63,444,593, forward strand.
CAAACCGAGGGTGCCGTGACATAAGGCCAGGCGTCATAAGGCCAAATCTCGAAATTTGGCCATATGTCGCTTTGCGAAAGTGACATAAGGCCAAATTCTAGCATTTGGCATTATGACACTTTGATTAAGCGTCATAAGGCCAATTTGGCTTTATGACACTTTCGAGTGCATATTAGATTTTGCTTAGAGACAAACAAGAATGGACAAAATTAACTGTTTTATCGGCGCGGGGGGAAGGGGGGCGGGCGGGGTGCGGCGCGGCTGGGACGCGGGGGCCGGGCGGTGCCGCGGTCACCGCGATCTCTCTCGCCAGCGACTTTCAAAAAGCGACATAAAGCCAAATTTCGAGATTTGGCCTTATGACGCTTGGCCTTATGTCACGGCACCAAACCGAGTTTGAAGGATGAAAACTAAAAATTTCCCAATACAAACTTTGATCCCCCTTTTACCTCTTTAAAGGTTGAATTTCCAAAATCGGAGAAAATAGTTTTCTTTATTTCTCATAGAGAGTACACAAACCGAGTTTGAAGTTATTTCTCATAGAGAGTACACAAACCGATTTTTAAGTCAATCGGATGAAAGTTACAAATTTTCCATACAAACTTTGAGCCCCCCTTTTACCCCTTTAGGGGTTGAATTTCAAAATATCCTTTCTTATTCCTTGTATACATCATAAAGGGAACCTCTGTCCAAAATTTCAGCTTTCTAGAGCAAAGGGTTTATGCTGGGCGTTGATGATCAGTTATATATATACACTGGTCGGCATAAGTATTTTGACAAAACTAAAGTTAATTCTATTCATAATTTGAACTTACTTCATGTAAATTTTGGCATCAATGGAAAGGTCATTTAAATTCCGTTTGAATGATACACAACTTTCGGCACGAGTACGATAACTACGGCGCCAAAAATTGATAACGGTATTTTGTAGAGGGGTTAAATACAAGCATTTTTTACTATGGGAGGGAGGGGTCTTTCCTTAACCCATTAAGTACCCATTGAAAATTTAGAACTTTTGTAAAAGCCTGGTGGTTGGGTGTGTATGAATCGGGTAGGCGCTGACTGGCATCAACTTGGCGGTGCCCAGCTGTTGTAACTTTTTCATACACATCAATTGTGCTTATTTTACCTCCGCGTGGTAACCACCGGGTACTGGCCTCGCCCTTCCGGGCTTGGCTTGCTAAACTTATAAGCGCGAGTGTTGAACACGAAGAAAATAGCAACACTATAATGCTTTCTCGGAAAGACTGACTGAACGAGTCTCAGAAGTCTTACATGAGCTCCTCAGAAAGAGGACGTACGGCGGATGAATTCACTAGACTGAATCAACGGTGTCGTCAACAGTCAAGATGACAGTTACCTTACTTGAGCTACTTTGACGTATTTGGAGCTGAGGTCAGTGAGGATTTTTCATGACTAGTCAGGGTCCTGAAATAGATATGGTGGCGGATGAACCCTTTATGGGCCAACGGCAGCTCTCGCATCCCCGAAGTGGGTTACTGACACCGGATGAATCCGGCCCCTTTCGTCCAAGGGATCCAACAAAGGGCCTGGCCCTCCAGGTTGGAGGTTGTACGCCGGGGTAACTGCCCGACTACGGAAAACCTACCCAGTTACGAAGCAACAACAAGCCTCGGATACGGATGATTTTACTGTTGACGAACCTGGCAAACGAATAAATGACAACGAATTTCGGATCTGCACGTGGAATGTTAGGTCCTTTAACAGACCGCGTGCAGCCGAACAGCTAGCGGAGGCCCTGAACTGCTATAAAGCAGATTTAACCGCCATCCAAGAAGTGCGATGGGATGGACCGGGCAAGAAGAAAATGAAAAACTGCGACATTTACTATGGCGACTGCTATCGGCAACAAAAACAGCGCTTATTTGGATGTGGATTCGTCGTTGGAGGCAGACTTAGGCAAGAAGTCTTAAGTTTCAGCTGCGTGAACGAGCGCCTCACGACAATTCGCATCAAGGCTAAATTCGCCAACATTAGCCTAATATGCGCCCATGCCCCCACGGAGGAGAAAGACGACGACACCAAAGAGAGGTTCTACGAGCTCTTGGACAAGACATACGAGCAGTGCCCTAACTATGACATTAAAATTGTCCTAGGTGATTTTAATGCATAGATAGGAAGAGAGGGCATCTTTGGTAGTACTGTCGGAAGGTACATTCATCATTCATTTTGTTTTTATTGAGACTTTAATACAGTAGATAATTTATGATTACATTATTTTGAATTCATGATAACCGACTTCAGTAATTGTATCTGGTTAAGCTCATATATATATGTACAATAGATGTTCAAAAAAGAACAAATATAAATAAATTCTACATTTTAATTAATTATGTTATTAATTCTCACTTCCTTTCATATGTTTGCTCCCGACATATGTTCACTTTATGGCTTGAAGTGGCCGAAATTAAATCTATGACTAGAACTACTTACAAACTAAACTTATATATAGCATTTATATATAAGGAAGGATCTTATTTGGAAAAGATATAATGACTTAAAAAGCATCAACATTATAATAACGAAGTCTACTTAGTTAAATATATAGTATATGTATATAGTAACAAGAAGAGTGCATTATTTAAGAGTCAGTTGAGCTATCAATTAGATGACCAGTGGGAAACAAAAGTTTATGTTATTTATGTGTTTACAATAAGGCATGTATTTGGACACATTTTATTTGAAATTGCTATCCTCTAAGAACAGGCAAACTTGCTTTCTCATAAAAAGGTAATTTTAAATAAGAACTGGAAATCGGTTCAAATAATGGTTGAGATCTTAAATTCAATATATTTATAGGCGATAAATAAAAGTGGTTATCTAGCACACTTTCATTGATATTTCTGTCCCAAATATCTTTTATAATTGGTTTCGGATGATTGGCGAGGGATTGTAATTTCGTTTTCAATACAATACAACCTATGTGCTCAAGTGTGTTTCATAAACAAATCAGAACGCTCCGAGCACTCTCTGAGCTTTCTCGGTTCGAACCCGTCTTAGTAGGTATAAGTATCAATTTCAGTTTTTATTGCATGGCATTATCATTGGCATCCCAAAGTCGGCCATCGCTTGTTTATTTTACTAGTGCAAGGGTACCTTCAATAATTAATTAACCCATCAAAATATGGGAAAAACAAGTTTGAAAAGAGTTAAAACGACGAAATTTCGTACTCCAAACTTTTTGCCTCGAATAAAAACACCCTTGCCGTGAATTGTCACAAGTTTATTCAAAATTCACAACCCGTTAAACAAATTATTTATCAATTAAAAAATTCGTTCGAACTTAAACTCAAATTAGAGATTGTTAAGTAGTAGAAACTAATGCTTGAACTTCGCGAACTGTTGTGACCCAGAAAAATACTTAAGATATCAATTCTTATACGATTTTCGCAAAATTGTCAATTTTTTCGAGAACAAGTCAGCTGTTCTTTATGCATTTTTTTTTAGGGTGGAATAGGGTAATTGTAGCTGCTTTTTTGTCCTTAGTGTGCCATACCTGGAGTGGAGTGGTTAGTCAACTTCATTATCTACACGTCTGATGCCACTGCCACTTATCGGATCTGTGTTACCGAGCCAGATGAAAGAGAGGATTCATTTCGTAAGTTCCGCCCAAATTGCTCGCATCTCAAGTTGTCAGTGGAATTTTTAATCCGACTTGGAATGAACCTATATAAAGAAATATAGTGGATCGCTTAAATAGTCACAAGTAAATTTGAAATTAGCACTCAGTGAAATAAATGCTGAAATTATATCAATAAATAGAGCATCAATTGTGTACAAAATCCCATTTTCCACATTGTACACATTGTAAAATTCGAAAGGTAGAGCTAGCTAGAGCCCTTCCCAGTAATATCCAAAACACCTTAGCAGACTCTATTAAAACATTAGGCAAATGAGGATTTGGACTCACCCGTAAAGAAATATTGGATATATTACGACAATATGTGAAAGTAAATAAAATAGTTACACCATTCAAAAACGGAGTTCCGTTTCGTGATCGTGATTTGTGTTCGGCTACTTAAAACTACTTAATCTTAGGTATTGGCCCAGGAGTGCACCTGTGAAGATTCGTCAAAATTGGACAAAGGGGCATGGGACTACCCATACAAAAAAAAAAACATTCAAAATCGTATATCTCGAACTAAATCGATTGAGCTCACATTTTCAGTTAATTTTAGGTATTGCCCGGGATAGTTTCTGTGAAAATTGGAGAACGTTTTTACTGAAAATATTTCTTTCGAAAGAAAAAAATTTTGTATCTATTCATTGTGGCCCAAAAGTCGCGTCAATGTAGGTGTGTATAAAATTGTTGCTTTGCCGAATACACAAATTAATTGTTATAAGCGGGATACAGGGGTTACTGATTTACACTTAATAGATTGAGAATCGTTATAAGTTACTGCTGCTGTATAAATAATTATGTTCTCCTTATTTTTATTTTGGTAATAACAAAGTACCAGAAAGTAGATCTTTATTAACATAGCCACATAGTATAAATTCTTTAAATACATCTGGGAAATAAAAACCAAACCAAATAACAAGACTATAATTTGCAACCTAATCACCTATGTATAGGGTGACCAGATCCATGCCCACCAAAAAGAGGACACCTTCAAAAATTTCAAATTAAAAATTGAAATATCGTTTTTTTTAGAATATGGTCCTAAAATCCTGAGCAGGGCATATATCTAAAATTGTATTTACTAAAAAAATTGCTTTTACAATTTCGACTTTAAGTCTATTCCATTCTTCAGTCCATTGGCTCGGTATCAAAGAAAATATTCGCTCAAGCTTTCGTTTAAGCTTTAAGGCATCATTTTCATTTCCACCTTTAACTACAAATTTTAGGTCGTGTTCATATTCATACCAAATACATAGATGCAGAAAATTTCTGAATTAGTGTTGAAAAAAGATTTGTCTTAGTTTTGTGGTGCCGAAAAATTCCGTAAACTGGGAAATCCCAAAATGAGGACAAATTGCAGATTTTTTCAAAAAGATACCGGACATTATTTCTTTGGATAAAAAGAGGACATGTCCTCTTAAAAGAGGACGTCTGGTCAGCCTACCTATGTAGGTATAGATACATTTTTAGAATATCTAAGAAACGCTTCACTAGTCTCAAAGATCTGTTGAGTACCCGTAGATAATAAGTAGGATATTAAGCAAAGTAAAGCAACTGCCACGTCTTTCTGTTAATATTTGCAATACACGCACTAGCGTGTCTTATTCAATCAAAGTAGGTAGCTAGCAGATTTAATCTTATCAGCAGCAAATGAAACGGACTAAACCTAAAATGACAGTACAAAGCTACGTCTTAAAAGCAAGCGTGACTGCCTTCTGACGTGCGACAATCACAAGTTGTTAACAACATACATAATATTTGAAGTGGAATTCCATTTATTCTATATTATTCAATTTTCCCATAATGATAATTAGGTATATATCTCGCCCACTGATAAATTATTCAAGAGTGATGTGCCTAGGGGTTTTCTGAATATCCGGCGCTATTTCAGTATTTTTATTAAATCTCTAATCTAAACAAAGGTCATCCGGTACTTGACTGATTTCCACAAACTTTATACCGGTACATATTAGTATGTAATTTATTAGTAAACCTCAATTTTACTACCTACAATAATTTACATTAAAAGAGTTTGGCCATTGCCGTCAGCCGAAGAAAAGAGTAAATTACATATAATTCTAAAGTTGTATAATGTTTGTTATAATGTATTAGCCGTTTTTTATTATCAGCGTGATCTGATCCGGATCAGATCATGAAAATAAAACAAACTGGATCATTAGGTCTGTTTTTTTCCACATCTATCTCAGTGAAGTAAAGTAAAGTAGGATTTTTAAGACGCAATTACAACAACTACGAACTGTTTGACACATTCGAGACTCTATATAGTTGTTGTAATTGCGTGTTAAAAATCCTACTTTACTTTACTTCACTGAGATATATGTGGAAAAAAACAGACCTATTCACCCCTATTGTCGTCGTCGTCTGTCGCAAACGACTGGCGACGTTTGTCGTGTCGAGTCGTTTGGAATTTGGTATTACGTAACTGAAACGACTCGACTCTCTGAACTCTCACATCCCACATACATTCCACAAACTATGACACATTGGATTTGACATAACAGTCGACGAATTTATATTTGGTCTGGTGTTTTGTTTGTGACTTGGTTAATTATTTAATAAAACAAATCAAAAATGAATAGTGTGACATGTTTTTTGAAAGCAGTGACCAGGCAGTGACGAAGAAGAAAAACAGAAAAAAGTGCTGGTAAAGTTAAGGAAGGAAATTCGAACCAAATCCAATCCATTGGATTTGCCCGACATTAAGTGGGTGGTAGAAATAATTTAAATTGCATACATTGTGTTAATAACAATTATTTTCAGATTTTAAATGTATTTTAGACTATCGAAGTCGAAGGTGGTCCAAGACAATTCAGAGATAAGGATATGCCGATTAAAATCACTTGTTGTTAGTTGCTTTTCTCCATTTCTTTCACTAAATGTTGAAATTGTCTTTTATTTGTGATTTTCATTTTAAAGAATATGTAACTATCTTTTCGTTAGTTAAATATTAAATACACAAACTTTTCTTTAACACTTGATCACGCAGTTGTTAAAACTTATTGCAAACTATATCAGTTGCAGCTCTTTTTATACCCCTGTGGCACATCCGCAAGGATACAAAAATACGATACCCAGGTACTGCATCCTTCCGCTTTCTGTGTTTTTAATGATATTAATGATTTTATGGCCTTAATTAGGGTCGTCGTGTAATAACTCATTACTTGAGGGCGTAGATTTATATGGTCCAAGACAATTCAGAGATAGGGCTATGTCGTCCCATTGCCGATTAACCTCACTTTTGTTAGGCCTTCGTGAATGATTTTGCCAAAGGAATATTTTTCTGCATTTCGTTCACTAAATGTAGAAATTGCCTTTTATTTGTTATCTCCATTCTGCAAAATAACTATAATTGTCTTTTTGTTAACTAAAAATTAAGTACCTACACATACTTTTTTTAACACATTATCACACAGTCGTCCGCAAAATAGTCGACGACAGAAATGTATCATTTCCACGACAAACGTCGTCACAAAACGCCTCACGCAATACCGACGATCGTCGTCGAAAAATACAATCCACATTTTTTGACATTTCAGACGCCATTTGTCGATCGTCGCCACGACAAAAGTCGTTTATTTTCAGTCGCCAATACCAAACAGTCGTGTCGCTTTTTTTTAGAGTCGTAAACGACGACGACAATAGGGGTGATTGATTAAGTAGTGGCAATAGTTGTTTTTCGGTGGTTGGGTGGTTGGGTGGTTCGGTGGTTGGGTGTGTATGAATCAGGTAGGCGCTGACTGGCATCAACTTGGCGGTGCCCAGCTGTTGTAACTTTTTCATACACATTAATTGTGCTTATTTTACCTCCGCGTGGTAACCACCGGGTACTGGCCTCGCCCTTCCGGGCTTGGCTTGCTAAACTTATAAGCGCGAGTGTTGAACACGAAGAAAATAGCAACACTATAATGCTCTGTCGGAAAGACTGACTGAACGAGTCTCAGAAGTCTTACATGAGCTCCTCAGAAAGAGGACGTACGGCGGATGAATTCACTAGACTGAATCAACGGTGTCGTCAATAGTCAAGATGACAGTTACCTTACTTGAGCTACTTTGACGTATTTGGAGCTGAGGTCAGTGAGGATTTTTCATGACTAGTCAGGGTCCTGAAACAGAGATGGTGGCGGATGAACCCTTTATGAGCCAACGGCAGCTCTCACATCCCCGAAGTGGGTTACTGACACCGGAGGAATCCGGCCCCTTTCGTCAAAGGGATCCAACAAAGGGCATGGCCCTCCAGGTTGGGGGTTGTACGCCGGGGTAACTGCCCGACTGCGGAAAACAACAATAGTTCCGAAACGACAACAAGCCTCGGATACGGATGATTTTACTGTTGACGAACCTGGCAAACGAATAAAGGACAACGAATTTCGGATCTGCACTTGGAATGTTAGGTCCCTTAACAGACCACGTGCAGCCGAACAACTAGCGGAGGCCCTGAACTGCTATAAAGCAGACCTAACCGCCATCCAAGAAGTACGATGGGATGGACCGGGCAAGAAGAGGATGAAAAACTGCGACATCTATTATGGCGACTGCTATCGGCAGCAAAAACAGCGCTTATTTGGATGTGGTTTCGTCGTTGGAGGCAGACTTAGGCAAGAAGTCTTAAGTTTCAGCTGTGTGAACGAGCGCCTCGCGACAATCCGCATCAAGGCTAAATTCGCCAACATTAGCCTAATATGCGCCCATGCCCCCACGGAGGAGAAAGACGACGACACCAAAGAAAGATTCTACGAGCTCTTAGATAAGACGTACGAGCAATGCCCTAACTATGACATTAAAATCGTCCTGGATGATTTTAATGCAAAGATAGGAAGAGAGGGCATCTTTGGTAGTACTGTCGGAAGGTACAGCCTACACGACACCACCTCCGACAACGGATTTAGGCTGATCGACTTCGCGGCGGGGCGAAATGGTGTCATAGCAAGTACGCGGTTCCCGCATCTCCGTATTCATAAAGGCACATGGAGATCTCCCGATCAATCAACCGTCAACCAGATTGACCACATTGCGATCGACGCAAGGCACTCCTCCAGTATTATGGATGTCCGAACGTTCCGAGGGGCCAACATTGACTCGGACCACTACCTTGTTGTAGCCAAGGTACGCCTTCGGATATCACGAACACCGCCAAGACAAGTAAATACTGTGAGGAAGTTTGACGTCGGACGGCTAAAATCGCAAGAGATCACCAGATCCTTCTCCGATCGAGTCTCTCTCAATCTCTCAAGAGGTTCTATGCAGCCAGCATCAAGTATTGAAGACCAGTGGCAACATTGCCAAAAAGCCATCAGAGACGCCGCCTCTGATGTGCTTGGTTTCACACGACCACCACAACGAAACCCCTGGTTCGACGACGAGTGCCGGCAAGCACATGCAGCGAAACAAGAGGCATACAAAGCGGCGCTGCAAAGAAGGACCCGAGCTGCCCGTGAGCTCTACGCACAGAAAAGAAGAGACGAACACCGGCTTCTCAGGAGGAAAAAGAAAGAGCACGAGAAGCGCGCGATCGAGGAAATAGAGAGATGTTACAGCAGGAATGAGGTTCGGAAGTTTTACCAAAGGGTAAAAAGAAGCTGCCAAGGCTACAGAGCCCGAACCGAAGCCTGCAAGGACGAACAAGGGAACATCATAGTTCATAGTAGAAGAAAACCGAGAGAACGACCATAAACAAAAACACCTCGTAGCAACAACAACGCACTGAGGTTGGTCTTCTCCTCCGTTCTAATCACCAGTTGGCGGGCTTGTACTCATCGCTCAGTTGGCGCAAGTGGTAGTCACTTGGTCAATATAGGTAGATATTTAAACAAAATTGTTTTCAAACACCAAAAACATATGAAAACAGCATTGATGTTCAGTTCACTCACTTTTATTTTACACTGTATATTAAAAAAAAAATAGCACAGAACGGACGAACGGATGAAAAGAAACAAAGAAATTGGCTTTAGAACTTTCTCTCAAATCTATTCATTCTTTCTCTCATATGAACCGTTTCGCATTCGCATAGGCACATCGCATGATGGAATAAGTATAATGTATAAGGTGGTCTCGTCGGCAAAAAGTAGTCCCTTAACGACACGTTTTTCTCTTTATTCACCGTAGTAAGTGTACGTTAACGAAGCGTTAAGGGACCAAAAAACGAACGAGTCGGCAGCCGACGAGACCAGCTTATACTTATTCCATCATGGGCACATCGCACTCGCACATGAAATTACTGCAAATATCACTGAGTGCGGACAGAATGAGCATGATCGTTTTGTGTTCGCTTGCTATATGATCATCCACGAAAATAAGCAGTGTGTGTGAGGGAAACACATCAGAAGAGTGTTACCATGCGTACAATGAAAACATATCATTAAGGGTGTTTCTATGGATTTTGTCAAACTTTCGGTTTTGGTGCTTTTGAGAACAAATTATTATGTGGGGTGTTGCCATACGATTTTTAAGTTGTTTTAATTTATTTGTATTTGTATTTCTGAATTATTCGTTAATAATGCAGTTAAAGGTTGCAAAATAAAAAAGTTTTTCGATTTTGTCTTTTAGAAAAAAGGTTTATTCGTGAGGTGTTTTAATGCATTCAAGTTTTTTTTTTTTTTTTTTTTTTTTTTTTTTCAAGTTTCAAAAGTTTCTTTATTTTTACAATAATTTCAGTTTATAATAGTTTACCCACAAAGTTTTTGTTATTATTTAATTTTTAAGTGATTGAAGTAATTCAGTTAATATTTTTGTTTCAAAGATCTCTTAAATATTTCGTTTATATAATGAAAAACTAAGTAGAGAATTTAAGTGTAAAATTTAGTGAGAATCTTTTTTTTTTTTTTTTTTATATCTAACAAAATACAGTTCTAAAAATATTTTTTTATTTCTTTTTTTCGTTTTTTAATGTTTCTAATATTTTAAAAGTTCCCTGGTATTTCATTTAATATCTTCGGTATAATATATCTAAGCTCTCTGTTCCCGTATACGTTGAAGGTTGTCGGTAATTCAAACATCCCATGCGCTCTTCTTCTAGTGTTTTGGTTATGTCTTATTGGTTGTAGAAATCGTTGATCATCCATATAATGTTGTATTGCCGTCATACGATAGATTGCGTTTATATCCAAAACTTTAAAGTGCGTATTAGGAGGTTTAATTAATTTGACAAGACGATGTTGAAGGTTCAGTATCTTATCTAGGTGTGTTTTTGCAGCATTTCCCCAGGCCAGGATTCCATATCGGATTCGTGATTCTGCTAGCGAGTAGTAAGACCTGCGTTAATAGTGTTTGTGAACTCTTCTAGGAGTCTCTCTGTACTTTTGCTTTTCTGGAACCCGTATTGATTTGGGAGCAAAACTTTGTGTTTCTCAATAAATATGTTTAGTCGTTTAACAATGATTTCTTCCAAACATTTTTCAACGTTTGACAGGATTGCAATTGGTCTATAGTTTTCTACTTTGTTTTTTATGCCTCCTTTGTAAATAGGACGAATAATTGATGTTTTCATCAGTCTTGGCACGCAACCTTGTGCTAGACTACGATTGATTATTGTTTGTACAACAGGGGCAAGTGTTTCGGCGTTCATTTTGAGATCAACTGGTCTAATGTTGTCTGCTCCAGGTCCTTTTTTGGTGTTTATTTTGCTAAGAATTTGAAATATCTCCTCTTTGCTGGCTTCTTCTACATAAATACTCTGCTGTACTCTCAAGTTTTCATGATTCGAGGTTTTGATATTGCACATATGAATCATATTTGGTACTTGGTTTGCGAATTGATCCGCAAATTTTTCTACAATAGAGCATTCACCATCGACATTTGTTGAAAAGTTATTTTGTATGACTTCATCGATTAAAGCTTTCTTTCTTCCCAATAGCTCATTTATCACATTCCACGTCTTTCTAGGGTCATTTTGTGCATTTATAAATTTTTGTTTGTAAAAGTTGGTTTTGATGTTTTGTATGTTTTTGTTTACAACATTTCTGTAATTTTTGTATTCGCGCTCATAGCTCTGACTTCTTGGACTGTTCTTCCATCTCCTATATAACTCATCTCTTTTCTTACACATTGTAATTATTTCACCGTTGATCCACGGTTTTTGTTTTCGATTTTGTTTTGTTTTGTAATATTTGATTGAACTTGTATAAATGTTGTTAATTTTCAGTACAAAATTTTCATAAAGAGTTTCAATATTGTCTTCTTGAATAATATCTTCCCAATTTGTTTGCTGTATGAGCTCATTAACTTTCTTTTGATTAACATGCACAACATCGATCTCTTCAATCATTCTATTGTTATTTACACCTTTTGTCGCGTAAAGTATGGCATAATGATCAGCAAGATCAGTTTCAACGACCGCAGAAAATATTTCTTGTTTCGTGATACTGACGTACATGTGATCAATTAGAGTAAGAGTGTTTCGTCTTAGATCAACGCGTGTTGGTTTTTTTATGACATTCGTGAGTCCTTTTGATGCCATCATCTCCATATATTTCAATACTAAAGAGTTGTTTTCACCTGATATATCTATATTCATGTCGCCTAAAACAATATTTTCCTTTTCCGCATTGATCATTGTATTCATTTCTTCAATAAATCGTGTTACGCTGAGTTTGGGACGCCTATATATGGCATGAATGTACTTCTTTTCGTTTCTATGCGTTATTTCTAAATGAATTCCTTCATAGTTAATAGCACAAACCACAGAGAATAGACCACCAGCTCCGCCCAAAAATGAGAGATCCATAGAGCCAGTTTCAAAAAGTTATTAGGTGGTTAAGTATGTGTTCCATGCTAAAGTAAATGGAGGGCGAATTAGTCACGCATACACTGGCACCTAATAACATTTACAGTTATTTCTGTGGTACAACACGTATTCACAGATAGAAAAAGAGGCGGCGCTACTCATTTCAAAACTGGCTCTATGGAATTCTCTTTTTTGCCCGAAGCTGGTGGTCTATTCTCTCTGGTTTGTGGTTAATAGGGTTCGAAGGTATAATTTCGTACGTTATATGGTTTTTTATAAATATTGCTAAACCCCCGCCTTTCATTCCTTCCCGATTTACAAATTCTGGTTTGAATCCATCTATGTAATAAATTCCATTTTTACTTTTAGGTATGTTGATTTCATTTAATACTAATATATCAACATAGCATAACACATTTTCAATTTCGGCTATAAAGTTATCCCAAGTTTTCGTAATAGATCGTATGTTTAAGCAAATGCAACAAAAGTTCATGTTTTTTAAGAATTCATTTTCGATGCCAGTTACACCATGTATTACCCTAAAATTTACATCAGCTTCACTGTATTCTTCTTCCATCACAGATATTTTTTTGTTTCTTCTCTTTCAAACATACGAACATAGACTAGTTGCATATTTTTTCTATATCGTTGCACGTCCCAATGTGTATGGTTTCACCGTTCTCATGTTTTTTTGCGAGTATTTTGCCGTTGCTCTCCCACACAAATTTCCAATTGCATTCTCTGGCTTTATTTTTGGCTCGCCAGAGAATGTGCTTATTTGTTGGTGTGAGATGATTGTTTACATAAACAGGTGCGTGTCTTTCGTTTGCTGTTGCAGTCTGATAGTTGCTTGTGTTTTTAATAACTTCAGTTACTGATATATTGCGCTTGACCTTTGCTTTCCTTATTAGATTTGATTTACACGTTTGACTGGCAAATGAAACAATTATTGTTGACTTTTCTGGATTTCTTTTGTTGGTTCTATACACATCAGTGATATCGGTTCGGTAGTGCAAAAAGTATAATCGATTGCTTTGCCCAATGCTTGGACTATTTCAACAAGATTTTCATTTTGCATTGATGGAATATTTTTCATTTCGTTTAATATTTCGCTGTTTAGTGTATTATCATTGTTTTTTGTTGATGTTGAACTTGCGTTCGTAGATGTGGTTCCTTGGTCTTGACCAGCATCGGGAGAACTAACACTCCTCATACGTTTGGTCAACGGTTGGATAGGTGTAATTTCATCTGGTGTCGCTTTGGGGATGGAGGCTGCAATAAGTTCTCTTCTACAGATTGGACACTTCCATTCCTCCTTTTTAGCTGTTGTCATTTTCCTATATGATTTTTCGGAGAGTGTTGTACATCCATAGTGCATCTTGCGATCACACCTGTGGCACGTTACAAAGTCCCCATCGGCGGGGAGATCGGAGAGACACTCAGAACACGGATCCATGTTATACATAATAATTTATCATTGTGTATGTATGTTGTTACACCTACAGTTTGATTGTTGTCTCTTAATTATAATAAAAAGAATAAAACAATATTTCTATATTTTAATAAGAAAAGTTCCTGTTTTTTTTCTTTTTCCCTTTTATGTAAAGATCTTTTAGGTTTTGATTCCAAAAAAAGGTAGTTTTTTTTTTTTTTTTTTTATTTAAAAAGAGTTCGCAAATTTTTTAAGGACCGGAAAGAGAAACACAACTGATCACTTCACAACACCACTGAATCAATTCATTCAATTCATTAAAGTGCAACAAGTGATCGTAAGTGCGTTTTAGTGATATTGTTTTAAATTAATAGCGATTACTAGGGCAACCGGATTCATGCCCGCGAAGGTTTTTTTGGAGGGCGTATTAAAAATTTTAATATACCTACATAAATATGTGTTTTATACAAAACTAAGTACCTATTTTGATCCCTATTCCTTAGGGCATATTTGTGCATATTTTTGTATAAATGCATATTTCACTTTGTAGAGCATATTTTTGGCATATTTCAGCATTTTTGTTATATATTTGCATATTTGCCTTTTTTCATCAAAATGACGTTAGGTATACTGCTTCATGTCGCTCGCTGGGTTTTTACCACATCCGGTCACTCGTCCCCAGTAATGATAACGCCTTGAAAGGATTTTATGACCCTTTTTTTGCTAGTGTTTCCGCGAAGATCTGCACTGCCGGGTAATATTTTTTTTTAACAAATATGTAATCTAGGTATAGGTATATACGCTTGTACCTATGAATGTTTCTATTTATGTTTCTATGTATGCTATGAGAGGTCCCATCCCATCGTGGTTACATAATTTTGTATTCTAATTGCCTGTTTTTGTTAGAAAAGAAGCTAAAAAGCGATTAGACCTACCGGTGATACTCTTAAAAAACCGCTTTTTATCTTACCCCTTGGTGCTGAGGAAAAATTAAATGCTATTTATTTCGTTGCAATTTATTTCGTTCAGCAATATTTTTGTTTTAAATTGGTAGTTGGCAACCCTAATGGTATTTGGCAACCCTGTGAGAGCTTTAAAGAGGGACCAATTTATGTAAGTCATTGCAACCAGACTGAGAGACAAACATCCTATCTTCCCTGTACTGAACATTTTTTGTTGGACAGAGTATAGTCATTTTCGACCTATGCCTACTTGGATCTTCGAAAACTAACTATGTAGTACCTATATACATACCTTTACTGACCTACCCCCTATAAATGCGAGCAAGATATTTCATTGCAAAATCATCGGCCCCACCTAACTCGTAATAATATAAAAATGAACAGAGAGAGCACACGTGCAACAAAAATGCATACAGCGCGTTTCAATTCACTTGGCCATTCTACTGCGCAGGTTTCTGTGTATTTTGTTTTTGTGTTTTGTTTTGTGTCCAGTGGTGATAATGCTGAACCCAAAAAAAGTAGAAAATTGCCCGAAAAAACGAAGTAGATTTAAAAAAACGAAGCAGACATTTGGCGAAATGCTCAAAATGATAAAGTTAGGTCTTCAATGGGATAATGGGATCTATAGAGAGATGTGTAGTGTGATAGAAGTACATAAATGATATTCTATAGTGCATTACATGACACATTTTTTTCCTGATATTTACCTATATTTCGTTGATTCGTCGTTGTTGATGTATTTAGAGTCAAATTGATCAATATTGTCTATTTTAAATGATATTTTGAACCATAAATAAACGAAGTAGAAATAAGTTGCTACGTAGCAGATGAACAATAATTAAAAAAATGAAGTAGATCTACTATATATGAAGTAAATTATCATCTCTGTTTGTGTCGTGTATATTCTCTTAAATCCTCTCTCTGCGCAACCGACGGTTGGCCAAGTGAATTGAAACGCGCTGTACACGAACGAACACGAACACAACGAATATGAAACAATGCGATGATCGTGGGGTTGGGGAGGGAGAGAGGCCAGAGCACAACCATCCATGACATCGACCGAGAAGAGATGCACAAAGCACAACAAATATATTCACCATATGCTCTCCCATCAAGCCTCACAAAAGGTATTTCTCCTCAAGCACATCAGGGTTCCCAGGTTTTAAGAAAAAAAAATCCCCTTTTCTTAACACCAACAATCCAACATGCATTTTTTTCCCCTTTAAAAAACAAAAAATCCCTTTTTTGTTCCCGAAGAAAAAAATCTTAGCGTAACCAGCTTTTGAACTCGGGCAATGCCTCCAATTGTGTTTGTATTTTTTTTTGTTATTTCTTCATTCGTTTCAAAATCCAAAATAAATTGAGAATTATTTTCACTGATCCATTAAGTTGTGCCGCCGCGCCGTTGTCTAGAAATTCACGTAATATTTTCGATTTAGCCATAGTGCCAGTAGATACACACTATGTGCTGGGCCATACATGCCTTCCCATGAAAGTCGTGTCGGGCGAGACGGTGCACGGGCATGACTTTCATTCACATGAACGACTTGGCTACACACAAAAACAAGGCCTCATTGCAATGAAATAAAATTTGGCAGGTACGGGAATAATGAAATCGAAAATACAAAAATTGTATAGTAAAGCCGATGCGAATGCGAGAACTATTTTTATTTCTGAAAGTGGATTTTTGGTCAATTTTCAGTACCTACCATCTACCTTTCTACTCACTCAAAATCTACCTGTCAATCTGGACACGACGTTCATGGTAAGGAGTGTGTGGCCAGGCCATGGTAATAGTTTTATTAAAAGACATGTTGCATGGGAACATTTCTTGAGCATGGTTGGTTTTTGTAAGTTGTTAACATTTATTCATTCTAAAAGATTTTATTACAAACAGTTTTTAAAGGGTTTTAAGATTTTCCCCTTTTTGATTTTGTTTCCCCGTCCCCTTTTTTTCCCTTTCGTCTTAAAAAATCGGCAAAAGTGGCGATTTTCCCCTCAACCTGGGAAAACTGAGCACATCTCAATCTCATATGCAAAAATCCTCTATGAATTGTATCTCTCACTTAAGATCCGCCTCCTATCCAACAAAAATAATTTTCTACCACAGCAACCACCTCCACCACTGCCAGTGCCAGCCACGACATTCCACTCATATCCAACACGAAATCTCCCCATGCATCCAACAGCAACAGCAGTGATGGGACTTCTACCACTTAAGTGGTATTTCTACCACTTTTTGCTCAACCCAAAAGTCTACCACCCGCAAATCCAAATCTACCACTTTTTCAGATGGGGAAATTGGTTGGGGATTTGGTTTCCCAATATACCACCTACCTGAAGTCCCAACACTGACAACAACGCATAATGCATCGAGAGCGATAACCACACAAGCCAAGCCACACCCTTTTCGGAGTAATTCTCTCGGTTTGCTTGCGCGTGGTGTAGATCGTGTTGAACCAAACACCAATATGGTATGCGTATGAAACGCCGTGTGGGTGTGGTGACATTGACAATGGTGTATGAGATGGGTATGCATTGGGATTGGAATGGAAGTTCCAATTGTGGCGATTGATTGAGTTTTTTTGTAAATATCTTCTAAAATATTAACTTTTCGACATAACAGTCTTCAGCACATATATATGTAGCTACGAAGATGAAAGGATTACATTTATTTTTTGTAAATCTAAAAATAAACAGTTTTTTGTGCGAATGAACATATTTTTTCCACGAAATTAAGAATAACTCCAAAACCAGCCGATGTACTGTTAATATTGGTAATTGTCGATTAACTAGAGGTTATATCTGACACTGTGTGCAAATTCCAGCCTTCTACGTCAATTAGTTCTTGAGATAGACCTAGGTACAACATTTTCTTATTTTATTCGGACAGACATCGTAGCGAAAGTAATAAGGTTCCTCCATATGGAAACGGAATCTTAAAAACGGTGTTCTTATTATTATTCAATAATCTCAAATGAATCTCGAAATTAATACAAAAGTACTGCATAGGAACTTATTGTAAATAGTACTGAAAATAAATCCGAATTGGCAGTACTAATTTTCGTATGAATTTGACAAGACAGCTGAATTCGTGTTTCGGTTTTTGCTTTTAATAATCGTTTTAAAGACTTTGAGAGGAATCTGATGGGCGAATTTAATTGTAAATTGTGTATAAATTCGTTTAGAATAATTTATTCGGCATAAAAATTGTCAGCGGTCTTGGTGTTGTTTGTTGTTTCAGCGAAACCAAACTATGGAATGTAATTCCTGCAATGACATAAAATGTAATAGATCCTAATAAAGTTGTCGCACTAGTAAATGCGGAGATCAAATTGTTTATTGGTATTGGTACCATTTCAATAAAGCTATACATTTTAGTACTCCTGGTAGCCAACTACGGAATTAGGGGCTAGATTTTACTTTACTGCCCATTCGAAAAAAAATACTTTTTTTTATTTATTCCGATTGACTTTAATGCGCTGAGCTCAAATATGCAAACATAAGTTGGCGGTCTCTTACCGTTTGGGCGTGGCACGCCCCCAAAGTTCAAAAAATTCCATATAAAATAGTACCAAAATTTCAGGAATGGAGTGTCCAATTTTTGTAAAATTAATTTTTTTATATTCCCTAAATGTGCAGTTAACTTATCAAAAAGTTTCATCAAAATCGGATCATAAATACCGGAGATATAAAATAATAAAAAAAGCGCATAGTTTTTGGCGGTAGGATTAAACAAACAACATAATAAAAACTTTGCATAGACCCAACTTTGCACCCACTCCAAATCCTACAGTGACCACAAGCAGGGGGGTTGCAGGGGGGCAGCATGCCCCCCATACGTATCTCACTGTTTATGCGGTTTTTGTAAGAAATAAAATGTGATAAGTCAGTAAAAAGAAGGTTTAAATACAAAATATTAGCCCGTGCCCTTGAAAGTAAGTGAAATGTCAGTACAAAAGAGCAAAAATTCAGTGGTTTAAATGTAGCTCTTTTTAATTACCTCATATCTTCGGTCTTTATGATCCGATTTTGATGAAACTTTTTTTATAAGATATCTGCACATTTAGGGAATATAAAAAAATTTATTTTACAAAAATTGGACACTCCGTTCTTGAAATTTTGGTACTATTTTATATGGTATTTTTTGAACTTTGGGGGCGTGCCACGCCCAAACGATGAGAGACCGCCAACTTTTTTTTTTAGATTTGTGTTTAGGGCGCTGAAATCAATCGGACTGTGCAAAAAAACCGTTATTTTCGAATGGGCAGTAAAGTAAAATCTTGCCGAATTAGGCTTTGATTATTATATAGTAAGGCTCCCAATCGGTTAATACTGTTACATTCGGCTGGGATTCGAAACGATAAAACACTATTCTGTTTACTAAACTTTAATAAATCACTTTTATTACAAGACAATATCACTTAAAATCAACTTTTCCGCTTATTTCAATCTTTTCCACTTATTACAATCTTTTCCACTTATTTTAGGGCCATTTTATTCACTTCAAGTTGAACACAACTTGGGGATTTTTATTCTCAACTTGAGAAATTGCTTTTATTCACTCGAAGTTGACTCACTCAACTTTGGATATTCCGAAGTTGAGAAAACCAAGAGTTGATTAACTTTGGATTCGCTCAACTCCCCGAAAAAGTAGAAGTTATGAAGCAAACTTGGGGTTTTATGTCAAACTTCTGATTTTTTTTATTTTTTATTTCTGTGTTTGACAGTTCAGTTCTGCAGTGACGAAAATAATTAATAATTCATTTTTAAAATTGAAATACAGTGAATTGAATAATGATCGTGCAAATTATTTTTAATTATCCAGAACAAAAACGTAAATAGGTAATGGACATGGAATTCATGTTGGAGCAATTACTATCATCTTTGTCATCTTCTTCTTCTTCATCGTTATCTATGGATTTCGATTCTTCGTCGATATAATTATCCATATTAAGTTCGTATGTTTTCATCGACAAACGAAAACAATTTGCTCAACTTATGTACTGTCTAATAACGCACTAATAATAACTTATCTTATTTACAAAAAGCAGATCAATCCGCTTTCATGTTCTATGTGCCACGATGAATCTGAGATCTGAAATTCAAATCTGATGTGCCCAATGGAAAATAACGTTAAAACACAATTGAAATTAAAAATTGTTCTTTTAATTTGGTCTCAATTTTGTAGGTGTATGAAATAGAGAATTCCTATGATTGCGTTGCAACGTGACTCTTCATAGACTGCGCCAACAACATTGTATAGAATTCATTGAAACCATTTACAAGTATGGACAATAACCCAGACTGGCTATGCAGATACTAACAACCTTTTCTTTGCAGAATTCTTGTTCCCGGTGGAATATGGGTAAATCTAGGCCCACTGCTTTATCATTACAGCGACATGCAATCGAAGAACAGTATCGAACCCACCCACGAAGAACATCATAGACGCAGTGGGCTTCGAAGTGATAAAAAGTGAGACTGGTGTACGCACAAAATCCCCGATCCATGCTCAAGAGTGAGTACGAAAGTCTTTTCTGGGTGTGCCGCAAGCCAACGACAAATCCACACCAACCAGCCTCTCCATCAAATCCCGAGGCGAATGGCAATAGTCAAACTTTAGTACAGTCTCACAATGGAGACAGTGACATTGTTCGAGACCAGATGCAGCACTAAAGTGTTGTGTGAAGTGAATTTAGTTTTGTTCTTAACCCCACACACAGACACATTATTTTCTTTTTTGTTCTATCAGTTTTATTTTTTATAATTTAAACGTTACAATTCGAATTTGAAAATTGTACAAACAATTGTGGAACCTTATCCAAGGTGCTGCTCGTTGAATGCATTTTGATGTTGTTAATAAATTGCCCACGAATTCGGTTCAGTTGAATTGCATTAACATTGCTCGGTAGGTCAGCTTTAATGGCACTTCCTTGTACTGGGAGCGGACCGAGAATGCCTATCTTACGAGATGACATAACATCAGCAACAATTTCTTGGGTAATTACATTTCAAAGAGATAGTTGGTTGCACAAACCGGGGCCTGAAGGTTAAAGAAATTTGATTCATGAAAATTAGAAAATAATTTGGAATATCATAGCACATATTGTTCATAGATTAAAGTATAATTTCGACAACTGTTTTGTGCTTATCCATCCCATTTTATTATAGAATAATATTATACATGGAATTTTGTTTGCAAATAAAAAAATTTAAAGAAGAAACTTACGTTTTGTGTACTCATGTTTGGCGGCAGCAGGGTTGATTCAAAGAGCGCACTCTAGATGCCTTCGCAATCGAGTTGATCATTTGTAGTTGACGATAGTGTCGCGGAAGACGAATCGTTGTATGTCATCGTGATGAATTCCACGACGAGAGATAACTATTGCTGATAACAGGTCTATCGTCAGACTGCTGGTATTGCCGTCCGTATAGCGACATGATGCATCGTTTCTTCGGTTTCACGGCTAGACTGGTTGAGGAGAGCGTGGTTTCGGCTTGTCGTTTGATGGCACTACTGCCACAAAAACAACCACTCTGTGGTGTGAGAGCGTTAAACGATAGTGAGAGCTTTGTAGCCGGACGTGTGCTCTTTGAATCAATATTGTACTATGGAAAGTAACGATATAAATTTTTTATTTTTTTTTCGAGTTTAAAAGAAATATAAAAAGCTTACCTTGGCAGTGGATTCGTCTTTGTAGCGTTTCTTGGAATTCTTCAAACGCTCAATCTCTTCGGCTAGATTGAGTTTGGCCAACTCTATTAGTTCTTAACTTCGGCCAGCTTATTTTCGAGCAGCTTCAGTTCGTCGTTATGCGTTGGAATGTCTTTCTCGAGTCGTTGGACTTTATCAATCACTGGACGCAGTTGTATCAGTGTTTCGTATTTCTTTTGTTCAGCCTTTAGCAGTTTCTCTGTTCGATTTATGTTCTCCGGGAGGCGATGGATTTCGTCTAAGAGTTCTGTGGTGAGTATCGACGCCTAGGAAACTATGGTTTAGTCAAAGAAACTCGCTGGCTTTGGGATACTTACCTCGCCTTCAGACATTATTCTTCCAAATCAACCTGTATGACCAATTCTACGCAAAGTTTACGCATCTTTTCAGCCCTGTCGCCAGTACTCTTTTGTTTGTCCTTTTTCTCGTTGCGGAACCCACTGAATTTACGAATTTTTTTGACATTTTAATGTCGACGCCTACTTACTTGCACAAATAAAAACAAAAACACACGATGTGCACACGATAATACAAAATATGACAAAAATGTTTTTTTCTGATGTGCCTAATGGAAAATAACAAAAATGCACACGATTGAAATTACGCGCGAATACTAATCTAAGGTTGAACTGACATATTTTACAAACTGCAGGTAGGCCAACTTTAGGATTTCAACTTCGGAGTTGCAAATTAATGTAGTGAATAAAAGCAATTTTCAACTTGCCGTTCAACTCTCGATTTAAGATCAACTTCGAAGTTGGCAAACTTTGGAGTTTTCGGCAAGTTGAACAATAGTGAATAAAATGGCCCTTAAATCACTACCGATACTATTCGAACTTTGCTTTACACGGTTTAAAGATAAACTGTCCCCTCGTCGGATTTCGCAACCCTTTTTATACTCCCCACTAAAGCTTCTCGAATATTCTATACTCCAACCGGAACAATCGAGAATGTACTAGTTTCGTTTTAGACCATTCACCATTCGTTGAGTTTCGACGATTCGAAGTTCCGTTGAATAAGTTCGTCTACTTTCCATTAGATGGCGTTGTGGTCAATAAGTAGTACTTTTCAATCCACACTACAATATCCCCCTCTTAAACTTGTTCGTCCCGAACAAATGCGTCATTTTCCCCAATGTAACGGTGAAGACGATCCACATGGACAACTTTGAGTTTACCTCTTCCTCGTTGGATTCGATAGACCACGTCGTTGATTCGCTTGACTACTCTATAGGGCCCCTCCCAATCTTGTTGCAACTTAGGCGACACACCTTCTCTTCTATGGGGATTGTAGAGCCATACCAGATCTCCTTCCTCGAATCCTGTAGTGGTTGCTTTGGCATCGTACCTCGTCTTCATGTGGTCGCTGGCTATTTTGATCTTATCCCTAGTTTTTCGATGCATGTCCCTGATGGTTTCTCTGAGGTCCGCAACATAATCGTCCTCATCCTTGGGTTCCTCAGTGGGAGATCCGAACATCAACGCACTAGGTAGCCGGACTGTTCGACCAAACAGGATTTCAGATGGTGTATGCCCCGTAGTGTTATGCACAGCATTGCGATAGGCTAGTAGAAACATTGGGATCTGTTTATCCCAATCCCTCTGGTCGTCGCATACAACCTTAGATAGGTGTTCATTCAAGGTTCTGTTGAAGCGTTCTACCATCCCATCTGATTGCGGATGGAGCGGCGTTGTTCTCGTCTTTTTAATCCCGAGTAACTGGCATACTCCTTGAAAAATCTTGGACTCGAAGTTTCGGCCTTGGTCCGAGTGCAATTCCAATGGTACACCAAATCTGCTCACCCAGTTGAAAACAATCTGCTCTATCACGGTTTTGGCTTCTTGGTTAGGGATGGCAAATGCTTCTGGCCACTTACTGAAGTAGTCCATAACCACGAGGATGTAACGATTTCCATTAATCGTTTCAGGAAACGGTCCGGCAATATCAACTGCAATTCTTTCGAAAGGGGCTCCAGCATTGTATTGGTGCATTTTGCCTTGAGTTTTCACTCTCGGGCCTTTGCTGGCCGCGCACGTTACGCACTTTCTGCACCAGTTTTCTACATCATCCCTTGAGTGGATCCAGTAAAATCGCTCTCGCACCTTTTCGAGCGTCTTATTTATTCCCAAGTGGCCCCCAGATACTCCATCATGCAGTTCCTTTAGTACTTCACTTACTTTCGACCTGGGAACAATAAGCTGCATCACGAACGACTTTCCATCAGAGCTTTCCCATTTTCTCCTCAAAATGCCGTCCTGCACATGAAGGGAGTCCCATTGCGCCCAGTATGCCTTCAGCTCGGGGCTCCGATTAGATATCTCCTGCCAGTCTGGTTTTCCCTCATGCTCCTTCCAGGCGAGAATCGGCTCGATATCCGGATCTTCCCTTTGAGCCTCCCGGATCTCTCTCGCAGTCCAGCCACCAATGGGCTCAGCTCTCAGCCTCTGCACGGAAACGGCATCTTTTTCCTCCTGACGCACGCAATGTTTGCAATCGGCTTTGCAAGGCCGGCGGGAGAGAGCATCTGCATTAGAGTGAAGAGTTCCCTTTCGATGCTGTATCTCGTAGTCATACATCTGCAGCCGTTCGATCCACCTCGCGACTTGTCCCTCAGGGTTCTTAAACTGCAGCAGCCACTTTAAAGATGCATGATCGGTGCGAAGAATAAATTTGCTCCCATAAAGGTACTTGTGGAAGTGTTTTGTCGCCAGGACTAAAGCGAGAAGTTCCCGCCGGGTTACACAGTA
Organism: Cheilosia scutellata; assembly: GCA_955612985.1. Taxonomy (NCBI): domain Eukaryota; kingdom Metazoa; phylum Arthropoda; class Insecta; order Diptera; family Syrphidae; genus Cheilosia; species Cheilosia scutellata. The sequence continues at coordinate 63,468,835 of OY015311.1, forward strand.
GTTCCTTTCTGGCTTGGAGAGAACTTTGCTGAAGTAAGAAACTACTTTCTCTTGGCCATCATGCACTTGCGAAAGGACGGCACCAACTCCCACATTACTAGCGTCTGCATCCACAATAAATGTTTTTCCAGGAGTGGGGTATGCTAGTATGGGGGCGTCACACAGTTGCTGCTTAAGTTTTTCAAAGCTCTTTTCGCACTCACCTGACCATTTGAATTGTTTTCCTTTTTCTGTCAGTTGATGCAAGCTCTTCGCAATCCCGGCAAAGTCCTTCACGAACCGTCTGTAGTAGGTCGCAAGTCCCAGGAAGCTCCTCAGTTGATGTTTGTCTTTGGGAACCGGCCAGTTTTTCACTGCTTCGACTTTCTCTGGATCAGTCCTGACTCCTTCGGAAGAGATGATGTGTCCGAGATATTTTACTTCTGGTCTAAAAAGAGCACACTTTTTCGGGTTCAGCTTCAATTGCGCGCCTCGCAGTCTCTTGAACACTTCCTTCAAGTTGTCTCGATGTTCTTCAAACGTTTTGCCTACCACGATGACATCATCTAGATACACCAAACAGGTTTTCCACGTCAGTCCCAGCAAAACGCGCTCCATTAGCCGTTCAAAGGTGGCTGGAGCATTGCACAGTCCAAATGGCATTACTGTGAATTGCCAGAGCCCGTTTCCTGGTGTAAAAGCTGTTTTCTCGCGGTCGTCGGGATGGATATGCACTTGCCAGTAGCCACTCTTCAAATCAATGGTGGAAAACCATTTGGCGCCGGATAGTGTATCCAGGGTATCGTCAATCCTTGGCAGAGGGTAGCTATCCTTTTTGGTAACATTGTTCAGCTGACGATAGTCCACGCAGAATCTCGTGCTGCCGTCTTTCTTCTTGACCAGTACAACCGGTGACGCCCATGGAATTTGCGAACTTTCAATCAGCCCTTCCTTTTCCATCGTCGACACCATTTCTGCAACCTCCGTCTGCTTAGCCAATGGTAGTCGTCTGGGAGGCTGACGAATAGGTCTTGCATCTCCTGTGTCGATTCGGTGTTGTACGAGATGTGTCCGACCATACTCGCCGCTCTGCGAAGCAAATATATCAGCGAACTCGTTGATTAGGTCCCCCGCCATGGCTTGCTGCTCCTGATTCAACTCACACTGTCCAAATATAATCCTTTTTATCTCTGCCATTTCCGTGGATGTAAGAGGTTTGGTAGGACCCTCATTGGATAATTTTGTGACCGCAGTAATTGGTACGCACTTACCCACCACTTCCCCTTGCTTTAGTTTCAGGCTGCTATGTTCGACATTTAGGACTCGTACGGGAACCATGTTGTTTTTAGGTTCTACAAGCATCTTTCCAACGACGTAGTTTTGATAATGATTTTCTGGATCTGGCTCAACTAGGTAGAATCGGTGGCTCCCAGGATCACCTTCCAGTTTTGTCCAAATAAGTGTTTCTGAAGAAGGTGGCAATATCTCGTCTTCACTCATGACTGTCCTTAGAGCTGTGACATGCTCGTCCCCGTAAATCATGGGAATCTCGACGTTCCTGTACTTTAGTACTTGCAAGCCGATGTCCAGTACTACATCATGTGCCTTCATAAAGTCGATTCCGATGATGCATTCGTCGCATATATCGGCCACTAGGAAGGTATGGGAGAAGACTAATCCCGCAAGATTTATTGTTAGCAGTACTTCTCCATACACCTTTGCTGTTGCTCCAGTTGCTGTTTTTAGACAGGAGGTGCTGGTGTTGTGCAGCCATGATTGGCGAACGATATCCCTCCTTATAATAGAAGCGGTGGCACCGGTGTCGATACATTTTCTGGCCGATATGGGCTTCCACTGTCAAACTCTTGTTACCTCGTTTGGTTTGGGAAACTTGAATGGTGGTTCTGGGGGCGTCGATTCCAGAAACCAACTTCTGCCCCGCGAAGTTGGTTCTTACACGTTTCCCGACTGATGATTTTGAGAAGAGTCATCCGCTGGACGCTCAGATGCCCCTTCATTACGACTCCTAGCGTTGCAGTACGGACAACTAGTGTGTCTGGGTGGAGCTCTGCATTGTCGCTGTAGATGTCCAATTTTGTTACAGTTCCAGCATCGAATCGGTCCCCTGCGAGCACTGTTCTGTTCTACGACGTTTGCCCTTTGGCACGAGCATTCGACGGTTGTCATCTCTCTCACACGGTGAAACCCTTGTGATGCTTGGTCAGCAGCTTTCATGGTCAGGGCAAATGCCAATGCCTCAGGGAGAGTTTTCTTTCCAGCCATTCGTACAGCCATTTGCAGTTGTCGGTCCTCTATGGCTTGGATGATGAGATCCTCGCCAGCATTGGGATACGACAAATGCGCCAGGCGTTCGATATCCGCTTGCAACTGTTGGAGCGTTTCTCCCCGCTTCTGGATTCTACTGCGCAGTTGCACCCTGTATACTTGCTGCATATGGTCATCACCAAAGCGCATTTCGATAGCCTTCACCAATGCGTCGTAGTTGCGTTGCTTTTCTTCAGAAATAGTTTGAAGCAATTCTGCAGCTGTGCCTCGTAGTGCTAGCGTTAGTGCGATGGACTTTTCCTCGTCGTCCCAGCTGTTGGTCATTGCAGCTGCTTCGAACTGCCGCTTATAAATTGGCCATGATGTTTGACCATCGAAAACAGGCGGTTGCATCTCCTTCCTTCTAGGGCAGTCAACAGAATATTCTCGGGCTTTCTGTTTCTTGACTTTATCCAGTTCTCTAGCCAAGTTCTCGAAGTTTGTCTCATGCTCTTTTGCTAAGTTCTCGAAGTTTGTCTCATGCTTTCTTGCTAAGTTCTCGAAGTTTGTCTCATGCTTTTGTAATGTTTGATTGATATCGTCAAACTTTGTTTTTACCTTCTCAAGTTGTGTCTCATGCTGGTTTAATTTGTTATCAATCACGTCGAATTTTACTTCTAGAACATTCTTCAACTCATCGGCGGCATCTTTCTGTGCAGAGACAATGGAATTCTTCTGTTCTTCTAGAGAATTCTTTTGTTCTTCTAGAGAATTCTTTTGTTCTTCTAGAAAAATCTTTTGTTCTTCTAGAGAATTCTTTTGTTCTTCTAGAGAAGTCTTCTGTTCCGCGAACTTTGATTCCATAGAATTCTTCTGTTCTTCTAGAGAATTCTTCTGTTCCGCGAACTTAGATTCCATAGAATTCTTCTGTTCTTCGAACTTGGAAAGAAGTAATGCCATCATAGCGGCCATGTCAACGCCTGTACTTACTTGTGCTACTTGTTCTTCTGTCACTTCGAATAGCATGGATTTTGGATCTTCTCCCTCGCTTTCGACAGCTTCCTTCAGACGAAGTATGAGGTCACTTTTTCCCCCAGCAGTGGAGAGATTCCGTTTTTCCAGCTCAGTTTTTAACTGAGGTATGCTGAGTTGAAGTAATGCCAATGTGCGAACCATATTTACTAAATCACTTTTTTTTTTTTTTTTTAATCTTTACTACACTTAGCACAGAATTCAATTTCACTTCACTTTATTTAGTCTTGTTTTTCTACTGCCACAAATTAGGTAATTCAATTTTTATTTTTTTTTTTTAATTCACTGTTTTTTTTTGTTTTTTTTTTTTTTTTTTTTTCACAACACTTCGCACAGAATACGTTTTATTTCACTTCTGACACCAATGTTACATTCGGCTGGGATTCGAAACGATAAAACACTATTCTGTTTACTAAACTTTAATAAATCACTTTTATTACAAGACAATATCACTTATTACAATCTTTTCCACTTATTTTAAATCACTACCGATACTATTCGAACTTTGCTTTACACGGTTTAAAGATAAACTGTCCCCTCGTCGGATTTCGCAACCCTTTTTATACTCCCCACTATATATTCTATACTCCAACCGGAACAATCGAGAATGTACTAGTTTCGTTTTAGACCATTCAACATTCGTTGAGTTTCGACGATTCGAAGTTCCGTTGAATAAGTTCGTCTACTTTCCATTAGATGGCGTTGTGGTCAATAAGTAGTACTTTTCAATCCACACTACAATACTAATACAAATTAATCATCTCATAATCCAACAGGGACTCCAAGCAGGGGAGTTGCAGGAGGGCAGCATGCACATTTCAAGATACAAGGGTAGCAATTCGAGAGCGTGGAGGGTATTAGAAGATTTACAAAATATACACTATCCGCCTTACCAGTAATCAACTTTAGTCTGGCAGCTAACACAAAGACTCAACACTTTCCAAAATGCCCATACCAATAAACAAATTTAGTTGCCAGAATATCGTTAACTGTAGGGTTAAGTGTTAATGTTGAGAAAGTCATGTTTATCTCGGCCATTAGCTAAATAAATCCACCCTAACGTCATTTTCAAGAGGAGTGTACAATCAAAATTAAAGTACCAAAATTGTAATAGGAGTGAATTTAAATACCCTTTATCTGCTCTGCCTGTACAGATCATTTTGTATTAATTAATTAATTTTGGTAAATTGTAACATGATTCCTTATTTTATTGGTTGGGATAAAACAATACAAATGGTTTTTGAGTCTGTTATACCATTCAAATCTACACAAAATCTACACAAAAAAAAAATTTTTTTTTTTAATTCTAAAAATATTCCATTCCTATCATATATCCTGGCAACAAAAAAAAAATAATCCTCTAGCCTACTTGATTTCGACCGTGAAAAAAAATGTTTCTTTGAAAATTTTCAAAAATCGTATTCAGTCAGTCGCTGATTCTCAAACATGTCGCTATTAAGTCGATTTCTGATTCTGTTCTAAAACGTTGAGAACATTTTTATCGGGTGTCGATACTAAAGTCCATTAATTTTCAGTCGCGATTTTTTTCTTAACAATAAATATATCCTACTGCCTAACTTTTGAAAATACACATATATATTATGTCCCGTGCTATTTTTTTTTTATAAATTATACCAAAAAGAAAAAAAAAATAAAGTACATCCCTTCTAACAAAATAATCGAAAAGCGTACAATCCCATAATGTAAAATGCGTTAAAAAAAAAAAATACATAAAAGAAAAGTGTAAGAGCTAAAAACTACTAAAAAAAAAAACTATTTTTTTTTTTAATTGTTCATTTTCAACCTCGTGCTCGTCTTAATAATTATAATCATAAAAAAATTAAATTTCCTGCAGTTATCCCAATATAAAGTGATACAAAATATTAATTTATATCCTTTAATTATTATCCTTTTTCATCGTCATATTTTTTTTCTCTCCTATTAACGTAACATCCTTATTGTTTAACACATTCTTACATTTTTAAATTAGAAATCTTTTCTTATTTTTTCCTTGTCTACTTCGTATTTGCTAATTAAGTGTTGTAATTGTGATTGATAAGAATTCGTTCAAGTGATTTGTGTTATTTTTTTTTTTTTTTTAGTTTCTTACTATAGGTACAAGTTTTGTTCCCAGTTGCATGTGCACCTGCATCCAGGAGAATGGTATGTCCTTTCTGTATTAATAATATTCATCTAGTATTTAAATTTTTTGAACGAATTCAAATTAACAGATTTTTTTTGAATTTCTAACTTTTATTGTTCATCTAATTGCTAGTTTAATTTTGTTCTTTTGCACATAAAAATATATTATTATTTGTGTTCTGTTTTGATAAATTGTTGTTGTAAAAATTCTGATATTTTCTAGTACCTACATATAAACGATTTTTCTTTTTTTTATTTTTTTTTGATAAAATAAATATGTTTACTAAGTTACGTAAAGTAACATTTTGAATTGAAAAATTATTTGTTTTTCTGTTGATGGAATTTGAATTCATCATTGTTTCAGCATTTTCTTTGAATCCTTTCAGTAAACACTATTTAGGTTATTAAATATGAGTGAATAATTTTATAGTGTACAGGGTGACCGAAATAACGTGGGCAACAATGACGGACAACAAGAGTTGTTGAACGTTTTTGATACTAAGTAGGGGTTGTCACACAAATATGAGCGAGTGGCAACGATTGGTACTCTGCTCATTCATGAGTAGGGTAATGGGGAGGGCTAGCTCAAAGGTACCATTACATCTTCGGTACCGGTGTGGCGAGAGAAGGAGGAAGGCAAACCAACCAAGTCGATAGGTGTGGTTTGTTTTCTTCTTGGCTGTCAAAATTTTAGACCTTTTAAATCCTAGTTAGAGCCCTTTCCTTTCCAAATTTTCTTCCTATCCCTTCTTTAATCCCAATTTTTAAAATATCCCTATCAAAATTTAAAGGCATGTGAAACTACGGTAGTTCGCAAGACAAGCAGAAGATCCCACCCATTCCGACGAGCTAAGCACTGGCTTACACAAGCATGCCTGCCTTGCTTTGTCGACCGGACAGCCCTTCCACCGATGTCAACTTGAGATTCCTGTATCTCTAAGGTGGAAGGGTAACATATTTATATGTATACCGTTACACTACTTAAATGCATACCATTTTATAGCTGTCTAACACCAGTCCCTCCAAATTCTTTCAAAGGACGTTTTCGTTCGCTGAGAATCAACACTGATAAATGTGGCCTTACATGTTTTAGAAATGCCAGTGGAAAAGGACACTACCTAGCGGTTAAAGAAAGTAAATCCCTTTCCTTGGAAATAGATGGAAGCGTGATACCATTGCGTTCGGAAACTAAGTATCTAGGTTTAAATTTCCATAACCGATTTCTTTTTAATAAGCATGCAAGAAAAGTCCTAAACAGGGCAAAGATAGTATCTATGACGTTAAAGCCATTACTTAACTTTAAGCAAATGTCGGGGAAAACTAAGACACTAATGTATAAGACCCTGATTAGACCCATTCTAACGTACGGCTTCGCAATTTGGTTTACAATATCTCCTATTGTAGCCAAGGAAATGGAAATCTTTGAACGAAAATTGCTAAGACTTTGCTGTGGAAAATTCAGAAAACCGGACAATAAATGGTTTTCGAACAAAGTCATACATGAATCAACGAAAGTAACGCCTTTAATGATATACCAAATTGAACTGCTCTTAAAAAAGATGGAACGAATAAGTTCACATCCCAATCCACTTGTTAGATCTTTAATTGATTCTAATATTGGCCAAAGTTTAAATGATAATTATTATTTATCTCCATTAAATCTGCTTCATGATCATTCTATGTCTCTGTTAAGACCAAATGCAAGTAGGACACTGTCCGTATCATTTTATGAAAAGGCATCCTTACTAAACTTTCGGGTATGATATTGATTTGAAAACAAAAGCTAAAAAAAAAATGTGTAAACCTTTGTTTAATATGCATAATATGCATAAGATTGTAAATTTTCTTTGGAAGATATAAGATTTATATTTATCCTTAAGAATTTTTATAACTTATGCTCCCGATGTATGTATAGTTCATAATTTTACAATGATATCTTTTATGATAGGATTACCTTCTTAGTTATAGTTTTAGTTTTAGTTTTATTTTAGTTTTAAGGTCTGGACATAAGTTAAGAATGCCTCAAAGAGCAATGTTGAGAATGTATGCCGGGAGCAAGTGTACACATAAAAAAAAAAAAAAAAAAAAATTTACAAATTTATGTTATTAAAATTTATTATTAAAAGTTGAAAATCTTTTGTTTAAAGTAAGTTTAGTCAGACATATCTTTAAGTCGACCAAAAATATGCCTTTAGTTTCCTTTTTTTAGAAGAAATTGTAAATGATTTATATGACTCAATAAAAACATAATGTAATGTAATGTATGTTCGCTGAGAATCATTGGTGAAAAATGTTTTGTGTAAAATGGTTGATGTCGCGGCAAATGTAGTTGTAAGAATTGCCGACGACTTTAAGAATATTACGTTTACATTTTAAATAACTTTTCAAAGCTAAGTTTTTTTTTCAAGTACAAAGAATAGTTTATAGAATGTGATCGCTTATACACTTATATATTATGTATTTCGTGTCGCTTTCATTCATTTACGATATTTTATATATCAGTGTGATTTTTTTGGAAACAACGTTCCATGAAATCGGCAGAAAGTATGTTCACATATTCGTGTGATGTTTCAGTTGTTTTTCTATTCGTTACATTGTAATTGCTATTCCGAAAGGTAGTGATGCGATTATATGAGAACACAAGCGTCCTCACACTAGCCTCTCACTATCAACTCCTACTCTCACCTCCACGTTGGTGATAGGCGGGTGCCTAGTACCTCGACTGGAGATTGGGTACCCAACCCCTTTGGAAGGTCGTTGGTGGCAGCGGACGAGAGAGGGGGGGAGGAGTGACTCTTCACTTAAGCACTTCGTCTTGTCTCCAGGCGGCAGCGGACGAACTCCCTAGATGGAATCAACGGTGGCGCCCACAGTTCCAGTCAGGCTGAACTACATATGTATATAGTGACATCCCTATAAGAGCTGCTTCGACATATTCGGATCCCAGGTCTATAGGGATATCTCCAATACTACACCAGGGTATTGGAAAAGAGTTGGTGGCGGATGAACCCTTCATGGGCCAACGGCAGCGCTCAAATCCCGAAGTGGGTTACTGGTGCCCCTCGTCCTAGGGGTATGATATGGAACTGGTCCTCCAGGCTGGGGGTTGTGCGTCGGGGTAACTTCCCTACCACGGAAAAAATACATGTTATGAAACAGCAACATGCCTCGGAAAAGGACGGATTTACTGTTGATGACCCTGGAAAACGAAATAAGGACAATGACATTCGGATCTGCACGTGGAATGTTCGTACACTGAACAGACCACGTGCAGCCGAACAACTAACAGAGGCCCTAGACTGCCACAGGGCAGACATAACCGCCATCCAGGAAGTGCGATGGGATGGGCCAGGCAAAAAACGGATGAAAAACTGTGATATATACCACGGCGATTGCTATAGAGAGCAGCGACAGCGTTTATTTGGATGTGGATTTGTCATACGCGGCAGACTTAGGCAAAAAGTCTTGAGCTATCGGCACGTTAGTGAACGACTTATGACAATCCGCATCAAGGCAAAATTCTCGAACATCAGCCTAATATGCGCTCATGCCCCCACTGAAGAAAAGGACGACGCCACCAAAGACAGTTTCTATGAGCTCCTCGAAAAGACCTACGAGCAATGCCCCAAACACGACGTTAAAATCGTACTAGGCGACTTTAACGCAAAAATAGGCAGGGAGAACATCTTTGGTAGGACAGTTGGCAAGCACAGCCTACATGACACCACGTCTGGCAACGGACTTAGGCTAATTGACTTTGCTGCGGGGCGAAATATAGTCATAGCAAGCACCAGGTTTCCACATCTCAATATCCATAAGGGGACATGGCTGTCTCCGGATCACCAAACTGTAAGCCAAATCGATCACATTGCGATTGACGCAAGGCACGCCTCCAGTATTCTGGATGTCCGAACCTTCCGAGGGGCCAATATTGACTCGGATCACTACCTAGTTGCAGCTAAGGTAAGAATGCGGATATCCAACACGCCCCAACAAAGAAATACTGTGAGAAAGTATGACGTCGAAAAACTGCAATCGCAAGAGACGGCCAGAATCTTCGCCGATCACGTATCCCGATGCCTCTCGATCAGTCCTATCGCAGCAACAGCTAATGCAGAAGACCAGTGGCAACACTGCCAGGAAGCCATCATCAAGGCCGCGACTGATGTGCTGGGTTTCACCCGACCACCACCACGAAACCCCTGGTTTGATGAAGAATGTCGACTAGCAAACGCAGCAAAACAAGAAGCGTATAAAGCGGCGTTGCGAAAAAGGACTAGAGCTGCTCGGGAGCTCTACGAGCAAAAGAGACGGGAGGAACATCGGATCCTCAGAAAGAAAAAGAAAGAGCACGAGAAACGTATGATCGAAGAAATTGAGAGGTGCTACTCCAGGAACAATGTACGGAAGTTTTACCAGAAGGTAAAAAGAACGTGCCAGAGCAAACAATCCCGTACAGAAACCTGTAGAGATAATGAGGGAAACCTTGTAGTAGAATCACAGTCGGTGCTGGGAATATGGAAAGATTACTTCTGTAGACTCTATAATGGCGACGAAGACCAGAATCCCGCTGTTAGGCAGAACGTACCACTCAATATAGACGATGATAGACAAAACCTCCGTCCACCTGACCAAAGCGAAGTACGGGTAGCAATATCCAAGCTAAAGAACAACAAAGCTGCAGGGCCTGATGGTCTGCCTGCCGAGCTTTTTAGAGCAGCTGGAGATCACTTGGTAGAGAGCATGCACCAACTCATCTCCAAAATTTGGTCAGATGAATGCATGCCTGATGAATGGAATCTCAGCATCGTTTGTCCGGTCCACAAGAAAGGAGACCCCTTCAACTGTGCCAACTACAGAGGTATCAGTCTCCTTAACATCGCATACAAGATCCTGTCTGCCATACTGTGTGAACGCCTTAAACCCTTTGTAAATAACCTGATTGGCCCCTATCAGTGCGGTTTTAGGCCAGGAAAGTCCACCGTCGATCAAATCTTCACACTTAGGCAGATCCTGGAAAAAACACAAGAAGTCCAAATCGATACCCACCATCTTTTCATCGATTTCAAAGCCGCGTACGACAGCATCTATAGGGACGAGCTATACAGAGCCATGTCTAGCTTTGGCATCCCTGCAAAACTCGTTCGATTGTATTGGATGACGATGGAGAAAGCTCGCTGCTGCATCAAGGTCGGTAGCGACCTCACCGAAACCTTTGATGTCAAACGAGGATTTAGACAAGGTGACGCGCTGTCGTGCGACTTTTTCATCATCATACTTGAAAGAATTGTCCGAAACTCACAGGCCAACACACAAGGCACGATCTTTCAAAAGTCCGTCCAATTACTTGCATACGCCGATGATATTGACATAATTGGTAGAACACAGCGAGCTGTCACTGGTACGTTTGCTAGTATAGAAACGGAAGCGGCTAAAATGGGTCTAGCGGTCAACGAGGGCAAAACCAAGTATATGCTGTCAACAAGAAGGGACACCCAACATCGTAGAATCGGACAAAACGTCACGATCGACAGCTATAACTTTGAGGTAGTGAGGGACTTTGTATACCTCGGCTCTGCTATAAATTCTGACAACAACATCTCAGAAGAAATTAAACGAAGAATAACTCTTGCCAACCGCTGTTTCTTTGGGCTAAGAAGGCAATTGAGTAGTAGAGCCCTATCCCGAGCAACTAAGGAGATTCTGTATAAGACCTTGATCATTCCAGTCCTGCTTTATGGCGCTGAAGCTTGGACTCTATCTAAAGCGGATGAAGATATCCTCGGTCGCTTCGAGAGAAAGATACTTCGTAGAATTTTCGGTCCCGTTTGCGTTGACGGGCTTTGGAGAAGGAGATTCAACGACGAATTATACGAGCTGTACAGCGACATCGACCTGGTCAAAAAACTGCGAGTAAGTCGTTTAAGATGGCTAGGACATGTAGAGCGGATGGGAACAAATGTTCCGGCCCGTAGAGTCTTCGAGTCTAACCCGGAGGGACAACGCAGTAGAGGAAGACCTCGCCTTAGGTGGCGCGCGCAAGTCGAAGGCGACCTCAACCGACTAGGAGTGCGCAACTGGAGGCAGTTAGCTAAGGACCGGGCTAACTGGAGAGGCTTGTTAGCTGAGGCCTCGGTTCACCCCGAACTGTAGAGCCGCCTAAGTAAGTAAGTAACATTGTAATTGTGATTTGTATACTACAAACAAATTTCTTTTTGCATCATTAGCCTACGAATAATTTAAAAACGATGTTTTTATGATGATGCAATAATCTGAAATGAATTTTATTAGAACAGCATCAATTTTCGAAATTAATACAAAAGTACCTAAATGCATAGGATAACGTATTGTAAATAGTACTGAAAATAGATCCGAATTATATGATATGGCAATACTAATTTTCGTATGAATTTGACAAAACAGCTGACAATTTGTTGATTTCCTAATTGTGGTATCGGTTTTTGCTTTTAATAAGCGTTTTAAAGCCTTTGGGAGGAAACTGATGGGCGAATTTAATTGTAATTTGTGTATAAATTCGTTTAGAATTATTTATTCAGCATAAAAATTATCAGTGGCCTTGCTTTCCGCGAAACCAAATTATGCGATTTGAGTCCTGCTATGACAGAAAATGTAATAGATCCTAATAAAGTTGTCGCACTAGTAAATGTGGAGAACAAATTGTTTATTAGTACCATTTCAATAATGTTGATTTCGATTCGCAATCTCAGATTTTTATTTCAGATGTCAGATTTCGGCTGCCCAATCGAACAAAAAAATTGATCCGAGCTGTTCTTTGTTGGTGTTGGTGGTGTAGCTGCCACAATTTGTTAACCTCTTTTTTGCTGTGAAGATTTTTTTTCGTAGAGTGTGAATGCTACAGTGCTTTTACTGTATTTGGTTGATATTTCACGGTTCTTGTACCGTGAAGTATCTTGATATTGCTAGTGCATTAACTAGAACATCAGTAATGGTAGTCCAAGCAGACTCACTTGGAAAAATAAAAGTCTTTGAATGGCGGTTTAACAAGTGAAGTATTAATTTTATTGACGTGCAATTTATACCTAAAATTAGCTTAGCCTAGCAATAATCAAATTAACAGGAATTGCTGACAAAAGCAAATTATGTATTAATATAAATGAACAATAATAAAGTCAACAGGAAGTGTTGACGAAAGTAAATTGTGTATACTACAATGAATAAGTCAACAAAGTGCTGACATCGGAAGATAAGTTAATTATATTAAAAAGACGACAATGCAGAAAATCTACTATTTTCAGTGAGGTCATTGCCTCAGTGTTGTTTTGGTTTGGTGCCGGGTATTGCTTGTTGTGCCAGAACTGACCTGCACTAACATCCTGCCCCCATTGAACTATGTAAGTTCAATTTGCTCAATAACCGGTTGTTCTAAGTTGGGTGCGATCTGAATCGTCCTTGGAGCTGCAACAGGGTATTTTGTCAGTCTATTACAACTGCATAATCCAAATTTCCAAAGAAGGAGTATTATTAAAGCGATGATCATGAGTAGTCCTGATGAGCTTATAATCGTGTGAGGTACGGTATGTCGGTGAATAATGTTTGGCAGCTCCATGTGACTAGAATCCAACTGTGCCTCTAGTCTTTCCAATTTCTTGTCCTGATTATCAAATCGAATTGGATCTTGTTGTGCTGCGTCTATATGCTCGTAAAGTGTAGTGTTTTTTATCATGCTGAGTCTTGTAATTGAAGAGTGGATAGTTTGGGTGTGATTACTCTGGGCTCGGAGGGTTATAAGGTCACCCTTAGCTATGCAACTAGGTTGTAGTTTCAGAATGCCAGATCCTTCAAGTGCCAATAGTGTTGTCTTGTCATTGCACACTATATTCAAGGACGTTGTGGATGTTACAGCGAAGATCCATTCATTAGTATGTAGGTATTTCGTCCATATTGGGTTATTGCGTATTACATTCATTTGACATAATGAAACGTTGCTGATCTTATTTAAAATGTGTATTTCGCATTGGCTCATTGTTGCTCCTCGGTGGTAAATCGGATGCATTTGAGTACACAGATGCCTTGTTTTTTCTATGACAATGCAAGTCGATAATTCTGGTTCCGTCAGCGGATAGTACTGGTCATGGTGACGATTAACTGCTATGAATGTCGATGATGGTTTTATGAGTACAATTGTTTTGTTTAATACGGCTGGAATTGGAATGATTCTATATAATTCGAAATCTTCCGAACTTATCAGTGGAATTCTTATTTGAAATATCACGTGGTTATTTGTGATCCGGCCGGCTGTAACCAGAATTCTGTAAAGCTCTAGAATGTTGTCAGTGCTTGTTGGAAGACGGTATGATGGTGATAGATTGTTTTTTATTAAGATAGCTTGCTGTTTCATTTGGTGGGGAGAAATGAGCAAATGACTTATCCTTCCTTGATGAATGTCTGAAAGAGCGTGAGTTATTGCTGATTGTATGCGTTGAATATTTGTAAGAAGTAATGTTGTAAACAAAGACCATGAAGAAAAGAGTTGCTGAATTTTGAATTGGTATGATGCTTCTGTGTTATTGTTAATTCGATTGATCACTTCTTTCATTTGTTTCTGAAGTGATGCATGCTGTTGATCTAAAGTTTCTTGGTTTTGTTTAATTATGTTGATGGTGGATTCTATTATTGAAGTATGGTTTTTTGACAGATCTAAAAGGTGATCTTCATTGGCTTGTATCTTGTCGATTGTTCTAGACATCTCTTCTGCATATTGAGAATCTAAAACTCCGAATAAGCTGTTTGCCATGTTTCCAATTAAATTGAATGCCCCTCTTTTGGATCGTTTTATGTTTGTTTTAACAAATGTAAGGCTGTCTTCATATACGTCCTGATATGTGTGGTAGATGAGATCGGTAACTTGGGTACATAACGTCTTCTTTTGTATCCTTTCACAGAGGTGCCGAAGTGTGATGGTGCTATTGCCGACAGCCTCTAATTGCTTCCAGTATGGTCCTAGATCATAGTATATGACTAAATTCCAAGTGTGCGTTACTAGGTTAGATGTTCCCAGATTGTCGAAATATATTCCAGGTTGAGCGTCAAATGTGCTGATATCGACTTCCGTTGCTATTGTTGTAGACATCATTGTACAAGCGATGAATAAGGTAACTAGTGATGCTCCAAAGGATAGTCCACCTTTCCGTTTTGATGGTGCAGGAGCATTGTCTTCGCGAGGGTTATTGATTCGTGGTGATTCTGCGGGGTCGTGTGCTTCAGTACTAGGACATTTCAACTTTACATGGGATGTTTCGCTATTAGGTTCTGGTTGTTGTATTGGAAGTGGTGCTAGTCTTTGTATAGCGCGACGAAAAACGCCTGATGCAGTTTGCACATCCGCTACTCTCACTAATCCGTCATGTCCCTTAATGGCATTAATTATTCTGCCTAATGGCCAATTGAGACTTGGCTGGTTATCCTCCTTCAATATGACCATCATTCCTGGTTCTATATTATGACATCTTTCTTTCCACTTATATCTGGACTGTAATTGATTCAAGTATTCAGTTGACCAACGCTGCCAGAATTCATTTTTTACGTGGGTGACGAGTTTCCACCTAGTGAGAAGTGAAGATTTTTCAGGTTTTGCCATTTGGTCAATGGTGCTGGTGATTGGCTCTCCGATGAGGAAGTGACCTGGGGTCAGAGGAGCAAAGTCATTCGGTGATGCTGACATAGGTGTTATTGGTCGAGAATTCAATATAGCTTCGATTTCAACTATGGCAGTTTCGAGTTCCTCGTAAGTCAGTGAGGCTGTGGCTAGTGTGTGTTGCAACAGGTGTTTGGCAGACTTGACTGCCGCTTCCCACAGCCCTCCGAAGTGTGGTGATCGTGGAGGTATAAATTTGAAGGCACACCCCCTTTTTGTACAGGAAGCTATGATCTTTCCTTGATCCGTAGTTGAGTCAATGAATTGACTTAATTCTGTCAATCTATTTTTGGCTCCCACAAAGTTGGTAGCGTTGTCACAGTAGATGGTACTACAATGGCCTCGTCTTGCCATGAATCTTTTAAGTGCACCAATAAACCCTTCTGAAGTTAGGTCGGTAACGAGTTCCAAGTGACATGCCTTTGTTGCAAAGCAGCAGAACACTGCAATGTAAGATTTTTGGGGATGTTTTCCTCTGAGTTTGTAGTGGGTGTAGACTGGACCGCAAAAGTCAATGCCCGTGTTCAAAAATGGGCGAGCAGGTTGCACCCTATCAGCCGGAAGGTTTCCCATCATTTGTGATAAAAGTTTTGGTCTTGATCTTGCGCAGAAGACACAGCTGTGAACAATGGAGCGAGCGAGCGTTTTGCCTTTGATTGGCCAGTATGGGTGGGAGTACGGCATTAGAATGGGATGTTTTGCATCATATTGTAGCGCAGATGATTCTATACGTCCGCCAACTCGAATGATTCCCTCTTGATCGAGGAATGGTGCGAGAGTTGCTAATACACTATTCTTAGACACCTCGTTGTGCCTTTGGATATGAATTAT
Organism: Cheilosia scutellata; assembly: GCA_955612985.1. Lineage (NCBI taxonomy): Eukaryota > Metazoa > Arthropoda > Insecta > Diptera > Syrphidae > Cheilosia > Cheilosia scutellata. Next base: position 63,484,760 of record OY015311.1, read on the forward strand.
ATCGTCTTGGAATCCAGATTTCTGTATAAGTTTGATCATTGTTTTTCGAGCTTGGTCGAGTTCAAGGCTGTCGAGAAAAATGCTATGCTTGATTGTCCCACTGGCATTGCACTGTTTTTTCGTAGATTGTTTGAACCGAAGCATGTATGATATAATACGTACTGTTCTTTGAAAGGAGTTTTTGTGATTGATTGTATTTAAAATGCAGTCTTCCAAAACATGATTATTCTCAACAGTTGCTGATAGCGATATGTCCTTCTTTTGTCGGTCTGCGGCCTTCTCAAATTTAGGTGGCCATATACTTTCGGCACCATGCAAAAATCGTGGTCCATAAAACCATAGAAGATTCCCTTGCAAACTTGTTGGTGAAAGGCCTCTTGACAAAATGTCCGCGGGATTTTCCTTAGAACATACATGTCGCCATTGTTGTGGAGTAGTTAATTGTTGTATGGCTGCCACCCGATTTGCAACGAAGGTCGGAAGAGTAGCTGATGAGATCAAATGTATCCAGTGTAGTACTATTTCAGAATCCGTCCATAGAAATATATCTTTATATTGAATTTTCAGGTCAGTTTGGAGGCGTGACATCAACTGGGCCGCAAGTTTGGCAACAATCTAGGGATTGTTGTTTGAGATGACAGCTTGGTTTTTTTTGATGGAGCTACTCTCGACTTGGCGCAGAGTAGATGGACTATAATCTGATTTTGATTAGTAACGGCTCTGACGTATACGGCTGCTCCATATGCCTTTTCTGAGGCATCAGCGAATATGTGGTATTGTACGCTTTTTGGGACTTGATTAGAAAAGACATGTCTTGGTATTTTGATGTCATGTAGTGCCTTCAGGTCTTCTCGGTATTTTAGCCATGTTGTTTGCATATCTTGAGGTATTGCGGCATCCCAGTCAAGCTTTAGTTCCCATAGTTGTTGCAGGAATAATTTGGCGGTTACTACAACAGGAGCCATAATTCCCAGTGGATCGAACAGGTGGGCAATATCTGAGTATGCGCTTCTTTTTGTTACCCTTGATCGATCAGTCCAAGAAGTTTTTATACAGAATGTATCTGTTTTTGGGAGCCAGGTCATTCCAACAGTCTTTATGTGTTCCTCGATATCGTTGCTGAAGTCCAGTTTTGTTTCTCTGTCACTCGGGGGTATGGTTCTGATGAGTGATTCATGATTAGCACACCATTTTCTGAGTTTAAATCCTGCAGATGTCAAAAGTGCTTGTAGTTCTGATTGCATTGTTTGGGCTGTAGTTAAACTATCTGACCCTGTCATAACGTCATCAACGTAGAAGTCTCTTGATAGAACCTTTGATCCTAAAGGATATTGTTGCTGATTTTCTTCGGCCAGTGTTTGAAGACATTTGGTTGCAAGATATGGTGCTGACCTTGTTCCATATGTTACTGTTTTGAGCCTATAGCATTTTAGTGGTTCACTGGAGCTATCTCTCCACCAGATGAGTTGGTAATTTCTGTCGTTTTCGTGTACGAGTATTTGCCGATACATTTTTTCGATGTCGGCGGTGAAGACAAACCTAGGCAAACGGAATCGAACTAAACTAGAGAAAACATCGTCTTGAATGGTTGGACCGGTTGCTAATATGTCGTTTAATGACAGGTTGGTAGTCGTCTTTGCAGATCCATCGAAGACAACCCTAAGTTTAGTAGTGCTACTATCATCCTTCGTGACACAATGATGTGGTAGAAAATAGTATGGCTTTTTCAATTGTTTATAATTCACCTCCTCCATATGTCCAAGTCGTCGGTACTCCTGCATAAGCAAGTCTTCGTTCAAGTGAGATAAATCGTTGAAAGGCTATATCCTTTGATTCTCCCAAATTACTTGGTTGATCCACAAATGGCTGGCTTACTACATACCTTCCCTCAGAATCTCTGAATGTAGTTTGGCTGAAGTGATTCTCGCAACGTCTTTCCGCAGCAGTCATGTCCTTGTTTTGCGGTTCTGGTTCTTCTAACTTCCAAAATTTTTCGATTTGCTGATCCAACGACTCATCAGCGCTGCAGATTCCACACACAGCGTTAGCAGTTTTTGCATTTTTGACCTTCCCGGCAACTGTCCAGCCGAGAACTGTATTTTGTAGGATGGGTAATGAATCTCCCATCTTGATTTGACCGACTGATAATAAGGAGTGGAATATTTCAGCTCCAATCAAAACATCTATTGGACTGGGAATGTTGAATTCGGGGTCAGCCAATGGAATGTTGCCTGGTATATTCCATGTGGATGTGTTAAAAAGCTTGCCAGGTTGATCAGACGTTATTTTTGGTATAACGTGAGCCTCGATGTTTGAAAAGAAGTTGGTGATCCGTGATCCTAACCTGATGTTCACCCTTTGCTTGGCCTGCTGAGTTCGCCGACCAATGCCTTCAATGGTTGTTATTAGAGGAGTGGTATTGAGACCGAGTTTTTTCACCGTTCTTTCAGTAATGAAATTGAGTTGAGAACCTGAGTCCAGTATGGCCTTGCACTCAATGGACTGTCCCAGTTGATTTGTTATTCTCACAATGGCAGACGACAAGAATACATAACCTTGATTTTTGGATGTATCTTGCGTAGTGAGGGATGTTGATGAATTGTTGGGTGACGGAGATGGTATTACTGCGTTTTCCTGTACTGCCGTCACATTATTTGTTCTTGGAGAAGACTGTAAGTGCAATAGTGTGTTATGTTTTTTTGAACAGCTTTTGCATCCTCCGGCCGAGCATTTGGAGGAAGAGTGCCCAGTTTTCAAACAATTTATGCATGTTTTTGATCCCTTGACTAAATTGAATCTTTGGGATGGTGACAGTTGTAGAAATCTTGGGCAATAGAACAGCTGATGACTGTCCTTGCAGCATAGGCACTGATTAGTTGCATGTGCTATGGTAGTAAGTGATTTATGATGATTTGTTGATCGGCGATTGTTGCCTTCTGAGGATCCTATAGTTTTGCCCACTGCTTCTTGTGATTGAAATCTAATTTCGATGTATTTAAGAAGACTATCTAAGGTTTGGAGACATCTTGGGTCCTTGAGAGATTGTTCCCATGTAGCATGCGTGGTTTTATCCAGTTTTTTGATGATCATATGAACAAGCAAGGGATCCCAGCTGGTGACATCGATTCCAAGATTATTTAGCCCCTGTATGCACTCAGTGGTTGTGTCATGAAGATTTTTCAACGCCACTGCTGTATCAACCGTACATTGAGGCTGAGATATTAGTTTCTCCAAGAAGGATCCAACCAGTAATCTCTTGTTCTCATAGCGCTTCTTTAATAGGTTCCATGATGACTCATAGTTGTTGTCACTTATGGCTAAATGACTGATTAGTCTAAGTGCTTCGCCGGACAAGTTAGTCTTTAAATACCACATCTTTTGTGCAGATCCGATATTCTGAGAGTGAATCATCTGGTCGAAGAGGTCATGGAATTGCCTCCAGTTCGAATATGTCCCATCGAACTTAGGTAGCGTAATTTTCGGTAGCTGAATACCAGCCATTGTGTTTGTTGTAGGAGTGGGATCAGAGAATGAGTGAATAACCTCTTGTAGTTTAGCCAATCCCCTCTGTGCAGCGTCTTCAATATTAATGAACTGAGTCATATTGTAATTTATTTGACTGAGGTCGTCATGGTTCTCAGATATTTCGTGGTGTAAGCTGTCTACCTCACGCCAATGTCTTTCCAATGTGGAAAGCTGTACCTGGTAGTACTGTTTGGATTGTCTATCCGTTATTGATGCATCCAGATTTGACGTTATTCTCTGGATTGTAGTTATCAATGCCTGCTGTCTCCGTAGTTGCCTTTGGAGGCTTGTTACTTCGTAGTTTATATTGTTTTCGATTGATTGTTGCACTTGACTCCTCGCAGTAGGCTCAGGCCTTGTTTGGCTTGTGGTACCATATGTCTGATCTGGTGATTCCTCGTCCTCACTCACTGGCGATGATAGGAGAAGCGTTTTCAATTCTGTATACTTGGTTTTAGTATTACCAAGCATATCTCCCTGTATGTAGGGGGTATCGAGCTTAACATTGCCCTTGAGACGTTCATGGTTTTTGGAAAATTCCTGCCATATCGTTTCCAGTTTTTGTAACCTATCCGATAGGTATTTCCTGGATCTTCTTGAAGGTCCATCCTTCTTTGTGTTGATCAGTAGCTTCGCTAGCTCATCTGCTAGAAGCTTCTGTCGAGCTACTAGATGGAATGTCTCTAGTTCGTCCATTACGTTGGGAACAGTGTTTTTGGCCCTGTCGACGCCTTGTGAACTGTACTAAGATTGTATTATCCTTGTCAGTGTATAGCCCTGACAACGCTTTTATTGAATTGTTTGTGATTGCCCCTTACCACTGGTGGGGGGAAGCGATCACGTCGGGGTCACCAATGAATGCTACAGTGCTTTTACTGTATTTGGTTGATATTTCACGGTTCTTGTACCGTGAAGTATCTTGATATTGCTAGTGCATTAACTAGAACATCAGTAATGGTAGTCCAAGCAGACTCACTTGGAAAAATAAAAGTCTTTGAATGGCGGTTTAACAAGTGAAGTATTAATTTTATTGACGTGCAATTTATACCTAAAATTAGCTTAGCCTAGCAATAATCAAATTAACAGGAATTGCTGACAAAAGCAAATTATGTATTAATATAAATGAACAATAATAAAGTCAACAGGAAGTGTTGACGAAAGTAAATTGTGTATACTACAATGAATAAGTCAACAAAGTGCTGACATCGGAAGATAAGTTAATTATATTAAAAAGACGACAATGCAGAAAATCTACTATTTTCAGTGAGGTCATTGCCTCAGTGTTGTTTTGGTTTGGTGCCGGGTATTGCTTGTTGTGCCAGAACTGACCTGCACTAACAGAGTGGTTGGAACTTGCAAGTTTTACATACATTTGCAAATAATTATAAAAGATATCTCATAATTAGAGACCGGATTATGCAACTTAAAAAGCATAAAATATGCATGCAAATATGCATGAAAAATGCTGGAAATATGCATAAAAACTGCCAAAATATGCAACACTAAGTGATAAAAAAATTGTATTTCTATTTTAGTTTATATAGTTTTTTATTTCAAATTTAGCATACAATAGTTGAATAATATTCTTATTACAATTAAAAATGTTTTAACATAATATTGTTACTTTTGAAAACGTAAACAATCATTCAGTGGTAAAATTATGTCAAATTAAATATTTTTATAAGTGGAAAAAGACAGTTCCACATCCACTGAGGTAACTGGGCAGTATTCCACTTGGGTGCAATTTTTGTTGTTGACAAAAGTTCACCAGTCCCATTAATAAAACTATTAATTTATCACCACACCAACGCTTGAAAGCCTGGGATGTTATTCAAACCTTTCTTTAAGTTGACGTGTGAATACTGCTTGCAATTTGGAGTTGATTTGACGGTTTTATTTTCCTACTAACTGAATAGATTCATTCAATATTACACATTGAGTTTCGAGCCTTTGACTACTGGTATGAGAGAAAAATGAGTGCATATGCGTACTACATCAATGGTTTTTTTTTGTTAATGTTCGAGGCGGCTAAAATTGTTCGGCGAAAATATGCATCATCACTAGATTTTAGTTAGAATATGCCGTTATCGGGTATACTGCGCAAATATGCAAATGCATATTGTAACGAACGTCCTCGTCGAACGGCTGACATCAGTTGGGGAACTGTTATTTGGACATAGCCCAATTGAAAAGCGATAAGATCTCCTCCGGCACTATCGATCGTGCTGGCGAAGGCCTAAACCGCAGATGGTCGAAAAATCCCTAAATGAGTCTGAGTCCGAGAATGACCCTCCCTCTAACACTATCTCCACCCATATGACCCAATCTAACAGGACCTTTGGGGCAGTCCGGGCAGACTAGAAGGAGGGGTGTCCAGGCCTCTTGTGGCTCAGGCATAATCTTCCCCACGCTAGCTCAGCGATGGGTATGGGATCTTGCCACAAGTCCTGGACGGGGGTTACATTAGTTTTACATGCCTGAAAATTTGCGAAATAATAAGATCTAAAACAACCGCAACCGTAACCAAAAAAAAAAAAACCGAGAGATTGCGAGGCCCGAGTTTTGCCCAATCAACACCCAGTTGAAAGTCTTCATAGCGGGAATGAGGCGGAGAGGAAGATGGTATATCTCTCCATGAGCTGGCCCACCCCTAGCTGAATCCAAATTCAGCTACCTTGGCTATCGCGCCGCTCCATTGCGATAGCCCCTTGACGATTTATCTCAACTGCAACTAAAACTCAAAAATAACCATATCAATCGAACATACAGTTCAATCTCAAAACCTCAACAAAAATTCGATGACGTCACTCAGCTGGCAACACATCGTCTCTCCTTACGGTATATCTTCCGACTGGTCACACATATCCTCCTCCAAAATTTCTAACAACTCATGACTAAATTAATTAAATTTCAAACCACACAACTTAAAATGGTAAAACTAACGATCACTTTCAAAAGCATAACGACAAACAGAGCGGATACGGAACCTTAAATTCAAAAATCCAAAATGGTTTCTTTTAACAACATAAAAATTCATCCAATTTATTTATTCACGAACTTGTAGGTAGGTAATGTTATAGGTAGGTATATAATATAATAGACTTATATAAATGCTCCCGAAAAGTATGCAATTAAAAAAAATAATCAAAAAAAATTTAATTTGTACGAAAATGGGTATTTTATGGTTTCATCCAGTTATGTATTAACGCAAAGTTTTCTTTATAAATTTAATATGATTATTCACGCAGCTTATTATTTATTGCCGTGATGACATTTCTTAAACACAGAATAGTATAGCAATGCTATATACGTAATCAATTTCGATTGTCGATATGGGCATTATCAATAATGTTAAATTCACAATGATGTAATCAACAATGTTATGTAAAATTGTGGCATACTCTTAGGCTTAGGAGTGCACGACCTAAATCAATGTTTACTTTATGTGTCTTTTAAATCTTGAAATTAGACGATATTTACGTTACTTTTTATTTACTTTTAACTATTAACAAAAATCGCTCATTAAGGCGCTCGTTTAATCAATTATTTAATTAAAAATCAAATTTAAACACAATTAAAAATATCCAAATAAAAAGAAAATCAATCAACTCTAGATAAAGGAGTTCGTTCAAAATAGTAAAAAGCAAATTCACTTACCCCGGTTTTGGTCTTTACTAATGTTGAAATATACATCCAGTGGCCTATTTCACCAAATTACAATTATAATTACAAATTTGTATTTGTTGATTACATTTTCAAATTTGTTCACTGATTTTCTGTTTCACAAACTAAAAACTTAATTTTAACAAATTTGTTGAAAAGAGAAAAAAATGAAGGGAAATTGTATTTGTTATTTACAAATAGAAGAAAAAACCGTTTCACCGTTTATTGTTCAGAGTTGTAAACAACAATTGGTTTTCATAATATTGTAATTCTACTACAACATTTTTATCGGTTTTATTCGCGATAAGAAAAATGTTTTATTAAATGTTCTAAACCTGCTAGAAATTGATGTATCGGTGTCAGTCAAAAGTTTTTTTTCAGACTGATTTGCAATCCAAGGTCCAATTTGTCTTAAGGACTATTCACATGACATGAGAGCGACCAACTACCTACGAATGAACGAATATTCGCGAGTTTTGACAGCTCATTTACATGAACACTTTTCATGGTCGTGGCAGTTCGCGAATTTCAGCCATCAGTTTTGAAATTTCTATAGCGGTTTAATAATGTGGATTGCGAATAAATTTTGACAATTCGCGGCGGATGCTGTTTTCATTCGCGCAAAAAGTTTGGAATTCGAAATTTCGTTGTTTAATCTATTTTTAATCTTGATTTCAATACATTTTGATGGGATAATTAATTATCCTTCTTTTGGAATAGTAAAATGTTCAATTTTCTGTTGATAAATGCATCAAAAGTGGATTGTTCGCATTCATCAATTCGTTCGTTCGCTTTCATGTGAATGGTCCTTTATTTCCTCTGCCTTAGCACATTTTAGCGGAAACTTTTCATTGAAAACAAAAGACAAATTTCGTAGTTAATTCGTAGTCATAAGTTTGTCTTCGGCTATTTAGCACAAACTTAAGGCGATTTCGTTTGGGATTCTCAGATTCGTGTTTCAGATTTCAGATTTCGGCTCAAAAAATGTATACTGAGCTGTTGGTGTTGGTGGTGTAGCTGCCAAAAGTTGTTTACCTTTTTTGTTGTGAAGCTATTTTTTCGTAGAGTGGTTGGAGAAATTGCTGGTATGAAGAAGACGAAGCAGTATTATCAGAAGACGGCGACGAGTACGATGAATATGTGGCACATCATGAATATGAAAATAGCATAAACTATTATTTGTTCCATATTTATCCAAATTTTGGTTTATACAGTAGAAATCGTTTATAACGATGTTGAAGGGACCTTAGAATTTCATCGTTATAACCGGCCCGTCGTTATATCCGGAACAATAAAAAAAAAGTGCACTAAATTTGAGAAGTCTCGAGGAACAAAATCACAAATTTGTTATTCTTTTGCACATTTGGTTGTGTAAAATATTTTTCTAAGAGAGTTGTTCAATATTTAGATTTTAATTTGAAGCGGCCATATACCATCTTGTGAACTACCCCCCCTCCACGCACTATACTTGTTGCTAACAAAAATCAACAGTTACTAAGCTCTTTAGATACCATATTATGTAAATCGAAAATTCAATTAACTTTAACGCTGTAGACCTGTGAGAACATCCAAGGACCGGTGACTACGATCTCTGGAAATTTACATACCATCTGTTGTAATAAACTCGGCATTTTATTTTCTCTTCAACATTCTAGCAAAACTCAAGTAGCAAATTTATAAAAATTTAGCATATAGGATAATTTATTGTCTTGCTCCATGAGCAGGATCATTTTTTGACAGCTGAAAATTCGTCTTTCACCACGATAGTGTCAGAAAACTGTAGGAGGATAATTATTTAGCGCAATTGATACACGGCTTTAGAAACAGAATGAAAATAACAATCCGTAAACTGTAAAAACTGTTTTTACTATCGTTATAAACAGTTTTTAGACTTAAATCTGGTACATTTTCATCGCTACAACCGATTTCATCGTTATATCCGGCATCGTTGTAACCGATTGCAAATTACTTTGAATTAAACAAAGTTTTGCCGGGACTTTGAAAATGTATCGTTATATCCGGTTCATCGCTATATCAGGTATTGTTATAACCGATTTCTACTGTATATTATTTATTTATGGTTTTTCACTAGTTCTATCTTTTTCGGCCAGACTTTCCGTAAAATGTAAACAAACGCGAAACGTCAAATCATATTTAAGAAGTGTGTTTTCTCGAGCAACTCTGAGAAAAAAATCTAAATTCACAAAAGTGCTATCGAATCTAAAAAAGATTGCTTATTTTGTACCAAACGAAAACGTCTTTATAATATCACTATCGGTGCTACTATGCCTTCGACATAAAGACATTTTTAGGTTTGAAAAGCGATTCCTTTGGAAAATTACAAATTGTTACTAAATTGACACACGATCTTTATATTGTTAGAAATTTTCAGTAATTGTACAAATCTGTAAAATGCCTTGATTTGGTGAAACACAAACTTGAAAAAAAAAAATTAATTTTAACATATTTGTACTTGTAAGCAACAAAGAAAATTAACTTTTGGTGAAACGGAAATAATGAAATTTCTACAAATTTCCCTTTGTAAACAACAAATACAATTATGTAATACAAAATTTTTGTGAAACAGAAAAAATCGATTTTTGTACAAATTTGTTAAAAAAATGCCTGTGAACAACAGTTTGTAAGTTGGTGAAATAGGCCACAGATGGTGTGCCCAGCATCATGGGGATTCAGCCTAGTTGCGAATGAGAATTTTTTTTTTCTTCTCTCTCTGTTTATATGTCCTATATTTATTGTTTATCAAATAGAAAACGAAATTTGAACGAACTTTTACATATGTATAATAAAACTAAATACAACAAGATTACTTAGCTTTTCATGAAAATTGGTCGCTGCTGATACGTTGTGAACTCTGGCTGATTAAATATGTTCATGCAATGAAATGAACTGCGGATGATCGTGGATGATGAGATCGTGTTGGTTGACGGCAGAGGTGAATGGTGGGAATGGATGATGTATGTTGATTGCTGCAGTGATTAATTTGATGAACTCTCTTCAGGTGAGATTGCTGTTTTCCACTGGCTGCTCATACAGGGTGTTGAATGAGTTTTTCGTCCACTCATATGTTTTGTCGTGGATTGCTTCGCTGATTCGGGATTTTTATGCAGGTGGAATTATAATGAATGCACCGTTTGATTTTTGATGAGTTTTAGGTTTGCTCATTAAGAAAGATGGGTCGCACGTGTGTTTTGCGTTGGTGTGCGATTGGGTCGTAATAAAATGTGACCTTTCTGGTGTTGTTGGTACTGTTACAAAACAGGACGCCCGATAGGTAGAAAATATTACAAACCATACAAGACGAATGAAAAATGAAATGAATATGATACCGAATGACAGTTCGTGGGATGTGTGCTCAAATAGCATCAGCGCTGTCGATATAGCAGGGTTGGCCTCGGAACCACAATTAACCAAACACCTCACCGGAAGAATTAAGTGGTATACTGGTATACACGTAGGGCAGATGAGTCTCGATGAGAAAGTTGCGGGGTTTTCTCCCAAGCAAATGCGAGCTATTCTGGGACAAATTGGGATAATTCATTGTCCAGGCCCTGCGCTGTAACGTCTCTAGGCTAGGTATATCGTATATCATTATTAATTCTAGTTGAATTAGTTTAGAAGACGGACGTGCAAAAGTTTTTTTTAAAGGAATTTTAAAATCAAGAAATTTAAATTAATTAACGCCAATAGAGCGAGATTAAGAAAATAGTGCGCCACAAAGTGCGAAGTTGCTAAATTTGGCAATTTATATCTAACAAAGAAAAGAAAAGGTATGTAGAGAAGTGATAAAAGTAATTCAGTGATATAGTTGCAATCTCCTCATAGGAATACCTATATACCTCAGATTTTCTGGGAAGACGGCCCAGTAGAAAATCTCTGGCCGTAAAATTTTAAATTGGACAACCGTCCCTGGCTCTAAAGCTACGAAAGTATCCTCTGTAGCCCAATTGGGATATCCATGTACTGCGTGTACACAGTACATGGTACATAAATAGCGCAGTGACTTCGAGCAAAGTCTTCGAAATTAAAAACGGCTTACAACAGGGAGCGGTGGATTCTCCGATCTTGTTTAATATTTACACGAGTGATCTGGTGGGTTCCCTCAGACATGCTATAGCGTACGCAGACGATTTAGTGGCGTACAGATCAGGTCCAAAAGTCGAGGTCATCAACATCCTGTTGCAGCGTGACTTCGATCAAATTAAGAGGTATTGCGATGATTGGAAATTGAAAATCAATTTCCAAAAATCAGAAACAATCCTGTTCAGAACTCCATTGGCTAGGGCCTCTAGGGATACCAGAAAAAACTGGCGAAAATTAGCCATTATTGGACAAAATGGACAACCATTGGCGGTGCGAAGCGTGGTCAGGTATCTTGGCATCTGGCTCGACCAGTATCTATATTTTGACAAACATATAGATGCTTGTCTTGCTGGGGTCAAGAGGGCCTACGCTCTGACAAGGAGACTGTTTCGCAGCAGTCAACTTGATTCCAGAGTAAAGGTCATATGCTACGTGGCCCTTATAAGGCCGATCATCGCTTATGGCTGTCCCATTTGGATCAATATAGCGCCTTCCTATATGGAAAAGATTCGGGTGTTTGAGAGACAATGTCTCAGGGCCTGTCTAGGGTTGTTTAGAACTCCCGAGTCTGAGTACATAAAATATTATCCCAACAAGACCCTATACGATGGGGCTCGATTGAATAGGATTGACAATTTCCTAATTAAGGTGATTCGAAGGCACGTTGCAAGGGCGATGGCCAACGCTAATAATCTGATCTCGGGTGGTTATTATCCGAATTTAATGTACCACGAGAGTACGCTCCGGTCTGGCTTTGTCCCGCCTGAGGCATTTCTTCATGCAGACATGAAAGGGCTTGTCCAAAATAAAGATGGTGTGCCGGTATTGTACCACAGCCACCGCGGCGCGAGGGATAAGCGGCTCATCCATGACGGGTACGCCGCCAATGCTCAGGAGCTCCTCCGTTTTAATACCGCGATTGCGGATAGTGTTGATACCGGAAAGCAGTTCACCGAGTTTTGGTGGCTTGATGAAGCGGTGAGGGCAGACACGCTCTCCCGGGCTGGTGCGTTACCTAGGTAACATTCCTCCTTAGTTTTAAGCTAGTTTGTAAGTTAGTTAGGTGTATCTTAGGGGGTCTTTGGGAGGGGCCGGGCTCGTCAACATGAATGAGTGCTACCGAGACTTGACCGACGCTTATGGCCTCGCTCGGGTCCCGGCGGCGCGTGTGCACCATGTTGGCGACTGCCAGGCGCCCATCGACGCAATTTTTTTGCATTGTTTGATTTGCCAACAAGATTCTTGTTGCTTGAGATTTTTTTTTATTATTTTTTTTTTGAATTTTTATCTATTAACGTAGAGCTAAAAGAAAAGAAACCCAGATATAAGCCTATGGTATATATATACCACACGTAAAGTAAGGGAGAGTGATTTTAAATTATAGAAATTTCTAATGAAAGGTGTATAAACGAGAATTTTTAGTATAAGTAAAAATTAACACCAAGGGAGCAACCTGGATGCAGTGGCCACGACATCGACAGTTGCAGAAAGTAAAGGGTGAGTCAGAAAATTTATAACTTTTGAATTTATATACCTATATATATAAAATATTGAGAAATTTCTGGGGACAAATGTGCAATAAAATAGAGAATTAAATTTTTTTTGTTTGAGAAAAGACGGTAAAGAAGCCCATATATATGAATCAATGAACAAGCACATGAACTAGAATGAGTTTTAATTAAAAGGGGTATAAGAGGATGAGGAGGATGGAAAAGGGTCGGATAATGCTGTGGTAAGGGTGAAGATGCCAATTAAGGGCTGTCGAGGCGAGTATGACAGCCAAGGTAGGGAGGGTTGAGAAAACGTCTCGCAGGCGAATTAACAGCTGTCGCCTAGTCTGGTATGATTTTTTTTTGTACGTGTTTGGGTCAAAGACCTTACGCCCTCCGGCGAGCAAAGGGTCGGGACCAGCATACCAGCATGGACCCAGTCAAACTGCACGTAACAAAATGGCGCCCAACGTGATTGTTGTGAAGAACGATGCCGTCGAGAAAAATCGGTATCCACAACGATTGGCCTGCTATAGATATACATATAGCAAGGCAAAATTTATTTCTATATGAGCCTTTCATTTGTTTTTTTTTTTTGCTTTTTTTTATTTTAATTTTTTTGTGGCAATGCTCGGTTTCATTTAATTCATAAGTCCCGATGACTGGATGATGTGCATTCGGTATCGCGTTGCGATGAGACGGATGGAACCTAGCACATCGAAATGTGTTCTATGGTGTCCGAGTCATGTGGGAATTTGTAAAGCAAATTCTCACATGTCCGGGCACTGTCAAATACATAAATTAACTTTTATACAATTTGGTGAGACTCGGGGATATCGGTAAAGATGTCCTCTTGATGATCCATCAAACAAAATTTATCGTTCAGTACTTCCAGAGTCATTGGCAGACAAGAAATTTGTTTGCAACTGTCCTGAAAGGAAATTTTAATTAAATCTTCGGTATAAAGTAAAGTAGATTTAAGAAAATTTTACCAGATATTTAGATTATTTCAGTTTTTATTATTTTGGCTCGTAGGCATCTTCACTTTTCTTCAGCGCAGTCCACCCTCGACTGTAATCCTCATCCTCAACCTGTCAAGATAATAACAACATACTTTTTATACCTTTTACTTACCTTTTTTTTCATATTTTTTTTTTGAATTTCGCCTTGAAATCTTTTTATTTTTCGAATTAGAGAGTCGTTCTGCCGTCTGACTTAGGTAGAGTAGGACCCTCCTTATTTGCCTTACTGTCTTGTTTGTGATTTCTGTAGTTGATTTTCGACTTCAATCAGTTCCTGTTTCTGTGATTCGGGTTAATCTTATCGGGTATGAGTGGTAACGATAGGGACGTACCCTTGCCATCGATTCCAACCAATTTTCCCACAGTCTCAGCTTCCAGTTTTGAGCGTTTCATTGCACGCTTCCAGTTGACCGCTTCAATTTCGATAATTCCGTCAGTTATTCCCGAGAACTGAATTCTACCATACAGAACTCTTCAACTACCATGTCCGAAGAGGAGCAGCGACCTCCTCCTATCAATGATGGGAATGAGAATGTTGATGGTGCAGCGCCCAGCGGGCTTACGAATGCTGGCAATGAGGAAGTGAGCAGGTTGGCTGACCGTATAGACAAAACCTTAATGATCAATCAAATCCACTTTTTCAGCAGTTAGACGTTTTTATGACTAAGGTCTTGAAAAGCATGGAAGTCAGGAGTAGCCATATGTCTGCTCATAATAGTCTTGCTGAAGGGGTTCAGCCAACCCAACCACTCGTTGGTCAAGCGAACGCTAGCGAAGGTCCGCCCATCCCTCGAATTAATTCGCCTCCGCCATCAGGGTCCAATACACAACCAAGTCCAAGCGTTAGCGCTTCCGGAGTGTGCAGGCTGGATAGGTGGAACATCCAATTTGACGGGACGGAAAATATCTCCGACTTTTTATTCAAAGTTGACCGTCTGCAAGCCTCATCGTCGTATAGCGATGACCAAATGACGACAAATTTTCACACACTGCTCGCGGGAAAAGCCAATTCATGGTATTGGACGTTCTTGCGTAAGAACCTAAACGCGAGGTTTGCAGATGTGAAGTCGGCAATGAAAAAGGAGTTCGGCCGTCATGAAAGCGACGTAGACGTCTTTATGCGATTGCTGACAAGGAAGCAAGGGTACAAAGAGTCTTTTGATGATTTTTATGGCGCGGTCATTAACATGAATGATCGGCTCAATGAGCCGTTCGATTAAAAAAAATTAATCGACATCGTGCGTACCAATGCCAAAGACAAGCTTGGTGAGGTTCTGTTGGCTGCCGACATCAGAACATTAGAACAGTTGAGAGGTAAAGCTAAGGAAGCAGAACGCTTTTTGGCTAAGCGGTATACTCAAAGGCAGGTGCACGAAATAAGAGTAGAAGAACCAGAGGCGTCCGGCTCAGAAGCGGAAGAAGTAGCTGCCATGGCTCCAGGCAGAAGAAGTGTCTCCTTCTCGGCAGTTTCTTGCTGGAACTGTGACCAGTCAGGACACACTTTCTACCAGTGTCCGTCTCACATACGGAACGTTTTCTGTTTTGTATGTGGTTTCAAGGGTATCAGTACTCCGGAGTGTACTCGACACTCGGGAAACTACCAGGGGAACGAGACAAGACGCGGGGAGATTCGTTCCGGACAGAACAACCCCGGCCCCTCTCACCAATAAGAGAAAGTTTGCCGAATCAGGAGCCTTCTTCTCGCACAGCTCCAAGATTTATTTTAAAGCGAGAAAATTCCGACATGTCAGACAATCACCCTATTAAGACCTTTTCATTGAAGTCCCTACATGAACGCAAGTTGAATTACTATAAGGTTCGTTCTCAGATAATGGGAACAGATAGTAATTCAGCTAGCGAACATATACGAAAGTGCAGACATCGGTTCCGGAACCGACAAAAATTTCGCAAGATGATTGTAGAGTCCATTCTCTGTTCAGAAACTGATGGTAGAATGTACGCCAACGTTCAGTTAGGTACGGAACAAGTCTTTGGCTTGCTCGACAGCGGCGCTTCTATCTCTGTTCTAAGTAGTGGGTGTTGGGAGTTGGTGGAAAGAGGTGGATTTAAAGTGAAAGCATACGAGAACCATGTGCGGACTGCAGATGGGAAGTCCCACAACATTGTGGGGTATTGCGTGGTAGAAACCACATTGAACGGTGTCACGAAACCCATTTCTTTTTACCTGATTCCTAACTTAACCCAGAAGCTATACCTAGGAATGGATTTCTGGAGGGAGTTTCATCTCATCCCTCAAATCAGCGAAATCCGGACCGATGTCCTGCTAGAAGAAGAGGGGGTGAACTTCAAGGAGCAAGCGGATCTAATAGAACTGACAGCCGAACAAAAGATCCGCCTGAATACCACAAAAAAGCTTTTTCCGAATTTTGTCGAACTGGGGCTTGGTAGAACTCATTTGGAGACACATTCGATTGATGTTGGCAACGCAGTGCCCATTAAATCTAGGCATTACCCATTGTCTCCAGTGCGTCAGGAGGAAGTTTTCAAAGAACTGGATCGCATGATAGGACTTGGTGTTATCGAGGAGAGTAACTCTCCCTGGTGTTCGCCAACCGTTTTGGTCAGGAAGCCTGGGAAGGTCCGGCTCTGTTTGGACTTCCGCAAGGTTAATGCAGTGACGATAAAAGACGCGTATCCGCTGCCACATATTGACGGTCTTCTAAGTAGGTTACAAGACACATTCTTCATCACGGGGCTTGATCTCAAGGATGCTTTTTGGCAAATCCCGTTGGATGAAGAGTCTAAAAGCAAAACGGCATTTGCAGTACCGGGCCGGCCACTGTATGAATTTATAGTTATGCCTTTCGGGTTATGCAACGCCGCACAGAGGATGTGTCGTCTCATGGACCGTGTGATCCCTTCACGTCTACGAGAGCATGTCTTCGTATACTTGGATGACCTGTTGATATGTTCGGCGGATTTCGAGTCTCACATCCGAATACTGACCGAGGTGGCTGGCTGCTTACGGAGAGCGAACTTAACCATTAACCTCGATAAGAGCAAGTTCTGCATGCGAAAGATAAAGTATCTGGGATACATTGTCGGCACAGAAAGATTACACCGTCACGGAGCTGGAATGTCTTGCCGCTGTCTTAAGCGTTCGAAAGTTCAGGGCCTATGTTGAGGGTCTCCCATTCCGAGTAGTGACAGACCACTCGAGTCTCAAGTGGCTCATGTCACAAAAAGAGTTGAGTGGCAGACTAGCGAGGTGGAGTCTCGAACTCCAAAGATTTGATTTCCAAATCGAGCATCGGAAGGGGTCCCTCAATGTAGTACCAGATGCGTTATCGCGCTGCGACATGGAGGAAATTTCAGCGACGTCGATAGGTGTTGAAGTTGATTTGATATCGGCAGAGTTCGACTCGGAGAACTATTCCGGGCTGAGAGAGAACATCACCAAGAATCAATCTGCTCTTCCTGACCTAGTTGTATCGGGAAGATTTATATACAAAAGAATTAGGTTCAGGACTGGTGAAGTTGGTGATGAGGACTCGCTTTGGCGTTTATGGTTGCCAGACGCGCTCACACAAACTGCTGTTGAAATGGCCCACAATACGAAACTTTGCAGCCACAGTGGCGTTGCAAAAACATATGCGCGTATACGCGAAAAATACTATTGGCCTAGAATGGTGAAGGACATCAGACAGTTTGTGAGTGCATGCGACATTTGCAAGTCGGTAAAGGCCCCAAATGTCACTCTTCGTCCCCCAATCACCAGGCAGATTGTTTCCGAAAGACCAATGCAACGGTTATACATTGACCTATTAGGACCATATCCACGTACCAAGCGAGGTAATGTGTCAGTGTTCATAGCCGTAGATCACTTTACGAAATTTTTCTTCTTAAAGGCGCTTCCTAAAGCGACATCTGCACGTATAGTGGAATTTTTAGAAAACCAAGTGTTTCACGCATTTGGCACACCCGAAGTGATCCATTCGGATAATGGTCGACAGTTTGTGTCGAATGAATTCAAGCGATTTTTGGCTGCTTATGGTGTTAGGCACGTGCGCTCCGCCCTATATTCGCCGCAGGCCAACATCTCCGAACGGGTCAATCGAAGTGTCCTCCGTAAGCTACGTGTGCTGATAGCTGACCAACAAAATGATTGGGATGTGCATTTGTCAAGCATCGCTTGTGCTTTGCGATCAGACATGCATGAATCGATCGGTTGCCAGCCCTATTATGCACTTTTCGGTCAGAATATGATCACGCACGGCTCAGCTTATCAACTTTTACGTGAACTGAAGGCACTGTCTGACCCGGAGATGTTAGTGACACCAAAAGAGGCCAAAATATCGCTTGACCGGTTGAAAATGGCTCAAAACTTGGCGAACGCACACGAAAGATCAAGAAATACTTACAATTCAAGATCCAGAATGGTTTCTTATAAAGTAGGACAAGAAGTGTTCCATCGTAACTTCGCCCAGAGCAATTTCGCCCATGGACTAAACGCTAAGTTAATGCCAAAATTTCTAAAGTCCCGCGTGCGCGAAGTAGTAGGCAATTGTATGTATGTGCTGGAGACACGGAACGGCAAGCTGCTTGGCACATATCACGCGAAAGATATCCGACAGTGACCTGAAAAGGGAAAAGAAACACCACAAAGAATCACTCTTGAATTTCACAACAAAACAAAAACACTTATCTGAATTTGCCCGGCTGTATAGCAGGGTTCGCGACTCACGTGAACTACTCAGAGCCCAGGTTAGATTTGTACGCAACGCAAAACACCACCGACAAATGTTTTGGATATTTCTCCCAACATTTAACTTTAATTCCTTAATTAACAGGTTGCCCACGCGCGTGGGTTCTTATTTGCATTTCTTGGATAAGTTGTATCCACAAAAAAGCAAAGCCCTGTGTTACAAAACAGGACGCCCGATAGGTAGAAAATATTACAAACCATACAAGACGAATGAAAAATGAAATGAATATGATACCGAATGACAGTTCGTGGGATGTGTGCTCAAATAGCATCAGCGCTGTCGATATAGCAGGGTTGGCCTCGGAACCACAATTATCCAAACACCTCACCGGGAGAATTAAGTGGTATACTGGTATACACGTAGGGCAGATGAGTCTCGATGAGAAAGTTGCGGGGTTTTCTCCCAAGCAAATGCGAGCTATTCTGGGACAAATTGGGATAATTCATTGTCCAGGCCCTGCGCTGTAACGTCTCTAGGCTAGGTATATCGTATATCATTATTAATTCTAGTTGAATTAGTTTAGAAGACGGACGTGCAAAAGTTTTTTTTAAAGGAATTTTAAAATCAAGAAATTTAAATTAATTAACGCTAATAGAGCGAGATTAAGAAAATAGTGCGCCACAAAGTGCGAAGTTGCTAAATTTGGCAATTTATATCTAACAAAGAAAAGAAAAGGTATGTAGAGAAGTGATAAAAGTAATTCAGTGATATAGTTGCAATCTCCTCATAGGAATACCTATATACCTCAGATTTTCTGGGAAGACGGCCCAGTAGAAAATCTCTGGCCGTAAAATTTTAAATTGGACAACCGTCCCTGGCTCTAAAGCTACGAAAGTGTCCTCTGTAGCCCAATTGGGATATCCATGTACTGCGTGTACACAGTACATGGTACATAAGTAGCGCAAACATTAGCGGAGGCAAAAACCGCAGCGAAAAACACAATTTGAGCGATCATTACAACGAAGGCTCAACGGTGCAATCGTCTACGACGCCGAACGAAGCGATTGAGATCTTCGCCACGCTATTTAACAATGCGCTGAATAATGCATATTATCCAGTGCAGTGGAAAATGGCGGTGGTACACCCTATCCCCAAACGGGATAAAGATAGGACCAACCCGGCTAATCTTCGGTCAATTAGTTTGCTCCCGAATGTTAGCAAGGTATTCGAGAAGGTCGTTAATAGAGCTCTTTTGAAGTGGGCTGAAGAAAATAAGATTATTCCGGACAATCAGTTTGGCTTTAGAGCGGGGCATGAAACGATTCATGCCGCGTCGAAATTGGTGTCCGACATTCAGTGGTATAAATGCAAGAACCAATGCACGGGTGCCTGCCTGGTCGACTTTGAGAAGGCCTTCGACACCGTATGGTTGGAGGGGCTCTTTTATAAGCTGACTAGGTTGGGTATGCAAAAACCATTGCTATATATGATTTATGACATGCTTATGGGAAAGAAGTTCGTAGTCAAATCCGGCAACGTGACTTCGAGCAAAGTCCTCGAAATTAAAAACGGCTTACAACAGGGAGCGGTGAATTCTCCGATCTTGTTTAATATTTACACGAGTGATCTGGTGGGTTCCCTCAGACATGCTATAGCGTACGCAGACGATTTAGTGGCGTACAGATCAGGTCCAAAAGTCGAGGTCATCAACATCCTGTTGCAGCGTGACTTTGATCAAATTAAGAGGTATTGCGATGATTGGAAATTGTAGATCAATTTCCAAAAATCGGAAACAATCCTGTTCAGAACTCCATTGGCTAGGGCCTCTAGGGATACCAGAAAAAACTGGCGAAAATTAGCCATTATTGGACAAAATGGACAACCATTGGCGTTGCGAAGCGTGGTCAGGTATCTTGGCATCTGGCTCGACCAGTATCAATATTTTGACAAACATATAGATGCTTGTCTTGCTGGGGCCAAGAGGGCTTATGCTCTGACAAGGAGACTGTTTCGCAGCAGTCAACTTGATTCCAGAGTATAGGTCATATGCTACGTGGCCCTTATAAGGCCGATCATCGCTTATGGCTGTCCCATTTGGTTCAATATAGCGCCATCTTATATGGAAAAGATTCGGGTGTTTGAGAGACAGTGTCTCAGGACCTGCCTAGGGTTGTTTAGAACTCCCGAGTCTGATTACATAAAATATTATCCCAACAAGACCCTATACGATGGGGCTCGATTGAATAGGATTGACAATTTTCTAATTAAGGTGATTCGAAGGCACGTTGCAAGGGCGATGGCCAACGCCAACAATCTGATCTCGGGTGGTTATTATCCGAATTTAATGTACCACGAGAGTACGCTCCGGTCTGGCTTTGTCCCGCCTGAGGCATTTCTTCATGCAGACATGAAAGGGTTAGTCCAAGATAAAGATGGTGTGCCGGTATTGTACCACAGCCACCGCGGCGCGAGGGATAAGCGGCTCATCCACGACGGGTACGCCGCCAATGCTCAGGAGCTCCTCCGTTTTAATACCGCAATTGCGGATAGGGACATGGTTGATACCTTAAAGCAGTTCACCGAATTTTGGTGGCTTGAGGAAGAGGTGAGGGCAGACACGCTCTCCCGGGTCGGTGCGTTACCTAGGTAACATATCCTCCTTAGTTTTAAGCTACATAGTTTGTAAGTTAGTTAGGTGTATTTTAGGGGGTCTTTGGGAGGGGCCGGGCTCGCCAACATGAATGAGTGCTACCGAGATTTGACCGACGCTTATGGCCTCGCTCGGGTCCCGGCGGCGCGTGTGCACCATGTTGGCGACTGCCAGGCGACCATCGACGCAATCGGGATGGTGACCAATCGAGAGATTGCTCATCACCCTGATTATAGATAATTTAGGTTAAGTAGCTTAGGTAGTCTTAAGAAACCACAAAATAATAAAGAGTCCGAGTTTTGCAAGTTTCTCGGAAATTAAAAAACAATGCAATATATATAAAATAGATAGATTTAAGGCCGAAAGGCAATAGTTATAAGCATATAGTTAAGTTTAGAGTGCTCGTTAAGAGCCAGTAAGCTAGAGTAAGATAAATGTTAGTTTTAATTTAGATTTAATCATTTTTGTCTAGTTTGTAAGTTAAAAAATGAAGCAATAAAAATGAATTTAAAAGTCAAAGTCTACGACGCCGAACAAAGAAGCTGCGTCACGGTGAATGCTAGTTCAATTCCTGCTAGTGGCAAATAATTTTTTTTATTATTTTAAATTTTTTTGCATTGTTTTTTTTTGCCAACAAGATTCTTGTTGCTTGAGATTTTTTTTTATTATTTTTTTTGAATTTTTATCTATTAACGTAGAGCTAAAAGAAAAGAAATCCAGATATAAGCCTATGGTATATATATACCACACGTAAAGTAAGGGAGAGGAATTTTAAATTATAGAAATTTCTAATGAAAGGTGTATAAACGAAAATTTTTAGTATAAGTAAAAATTAACACCAAGGGAGCAACCTGGATGCAGTGGCCACGACATCGACAGTTGCAGAAAGTAAAGGGTGAGTCAGAAAATTTATAACTTTTGAATTTATATACCTATATATATAAAATATTGAGAAATTTCTGGGGACAAATGTGCAATAAAATAGAGAATTAAATTTTTTTTGTTTGAGAAAAGACGGTAAAGAAGCCCATATACCCGGATAGTATATAGATATACGCGTATATATGTATTTCACGTTTAAAATTAAGAATAAGTAACGTAATAATAGCTTGGATTAAAATTAGCGATTTGCTTAGTAAAATGGAATTTGTTTTGAATCAATGAACAAGCACATGAACTAGAATGAGTTTTAATTAAAAGGGGTATAAGAGGATGAGGAGGATGGAAAAGGGTCGGATAATGCTGTGGTAAGGGTGAAGATGCCAATTAAGGGGCTGTCGAGGCGAGTATGACAGCCAAGGTAGGGAGGGTTGAGAAAACGTCTCGCAGGCGAATTAACAGCTGTCGCCTAGTCTGGTATGATTTTTTTTTGTACGTGTTTGGGTCAAAGACCTTACGCCCTCCGGCGAGCAAAGGGTCGGGACCAGCATACCAGCATGGACCCAGTCAAACTGCACGTAACAGTACTTACGTGGTGCGGTCTTGTGGTGACGTTTTTTCTGCGCTCCTTGGTGGTGTTTTGATGGACGTTTTCGGTGTGGCTGTTTTGTGTGCGATGTGGTTCTCGGCGGTTTTGGTGATTCCTTGGTCTCTGTTTTTGGCGATGAAGATTCGTGTGGGTAGCGAAAGTGTGCCTGATGTACGTCGATAAAATGACGTGGTGGCGGTAAAAACGATGGCGCTGATTGCAGCGATATACGCTGGATATAAGTTTTGTCACTTTTAGAGTTTAGTTTTTTTTTGTATAGTTTTTTTGTTTTTACACTTTGTAGTTTATGTAAATTTTGTAGTTTTTTTTTTGTCACTTTTGTCCACTTTTACTGTTATTATTCATAGATTAATTATAATTAATTTGTCGGTACACAGGAACTATTGCTTATTTCAGTTTTTATATTTTCTTTACCGCGATTCTTGGCACTTCGCCATTCAACCGATCCGGAGCAAAAATCTCAATACGTTTGGGGACTTGTTAACCCGAATACAAGCAATACTAAAAGGAGAGCGTAGGCAGTGTGACAGGGGTTTTTATACCCTTCCTTGAGGGACGCCTTCACACCCATACAGAGACAGCTCGATCGCATGATGGTTGACGCTTACTTCCGCGTCTTAGCCAAATGGGTTATTCTTAACACAGAAAATTCATATTTTTATTTTAAAATTCAATTTAAAATATTTAAAAAATAGGTGTGACGAAAATAGAATTTTTTGAATTAAACTTTTCGAAATATTACCAACAGGAAATCGTTCGTGCTTGTTCGCCATTGGTAATTGCAACAGTGTGCGTGACTTCGATTTTCTGGTGTTTGTTTAAATTTTTTTTTTGCTGCAGATTCTTCATTATCCCAATAGAGCCTCTTTCGACCATCGAAGATCATAACACGGTTTGGCTTAATAGTCAAATCCAGTGATTATGTTTTGTTATTTTTGTTTTCGAACATTAAACGAGTGGGTTCGAGCCTGGTCCGAGTCTTAATTTTTTTTTGTTTTTGCCGTGATTTTTGTGATTAGTGCCCAGGCCGAAAAAATACAACTCGATTTGCTTCGTTGGAAATTTATTCACCACACTGCGTCAGATATCGCAACCACTATATCCAGTAGTACACCAACCATCTTCGACCAGATCTCACGACGACATCATCCACAATTCATTTTCTACTTATAAATAAAATATGTTTTTCCTCGTACAAAAACCGAATGAAACCATGTAATACCATTACCTCTCAAACTATTGTAACTATTTGAATTTTAACGTATACTATTCAATGAGACGTTTCCTACAATATGCAATATGCAATTTGCATATAATACGGTCTCTACTCATAATATATACTCCGAATATAAGTTAACCACGTTTTCCACTAAATCACAAACGCGATGCTTTTTCTCCCTTACAAATAATAAATACTGCAACTGGAGAAATTGCTGGTATGAAAAAGATGAACCAGTATTATCCCAAGACGATGACCAGGACGATGTGGCACATCATGAATGTAGTGTGGATTGAAAAGTACTACTTATTGACCACAACGCCATCTAATGGAAAGTAGACGAACTTATTCAACGGAACTTCGAATCGTCGAAACTCAACGAATGGTGAATGGTCTAAAACGAAACTAGTACATTCTCGATTGTTCCGGTTGGAGTATAGAATATTCGAGAAGCTTTAGTGGGGAGTATAAAAAGGGTTGCGAAATCCGACGAGATGACAGTTTATCTTTAAACCGTGTAAAGCAAAGTTCGAATAGTATCGGTAGTGATTTAAAATAAGTGGAAAAGATTGTAATAAGTGGAAAAGATTGAAATGAGCGGAAAAGTTGATTTTAAGTGATATTGTCTTGTAATAAAAGTGATTTATTAAAGTTTAGTAAACAGAATAGTGTTTTATCTTTTCGAATCCCAGCCGAATGTAACATTGGTGTCAGAAGTGAAATAAAACGTATTCTGTGCGAAGTGTTGTGAAAAAAAAAAAAAAAAAAAATTGAATTACCTAATTTGTGGCAGTATAAAAACAAGACTAAATAAAGTGAAATTGAATTCTGTGCTAAGTGTAGTAAAGATTTAAAAAACAAAAAAAAAAAAAAAAAAAAAAACGTGAATTAGTAAATATGGTTCGCACATTGGCATTACTTCAACTCAGCATACCTCAGTTAAAAACTGAGCTGGAAAAACGGAATCTCTCCACTGCTGGGGGAAAAAGTGACCTCATACTTCGTCTGCAGGAAGCTGTCGAAAGCGAGGGAGAAGATCCAAAATCCATGCTATTCGAAGTGACAGAAGAACAAGTAGCACAAGTAAGTACAGGCGTTGACATGGCCGCTATAATGGCATTACTTCTTTCCAAGTTCGAAGAACAGAAGAATTCTATGGAATCTAAGTTCGCGGAACAGAAGAATTCTCTAGAAGAACAGAAGAATTCTATTGAATCTAAATTCGCAGAACAAAAGAATTCTCTAGAAGAACAAAAGAATTCTCTAGAAGAACAGAAGAATTCTATTGTCGCTGCACAAAAAGATTCCGTGGAAGAATTTAAGAACGTTCTAGAAGTAAAATTCGACGGGATTGATAACAAATTAAACCATCATGAGACACAATTTGTCGAAATCAATCAAAAATTACAAGAACAAGCAAGAGAGCATGAGACAAACTTCGAGAACTTGGCTAGGGAACTGGATAAAGTAAAGAAACAGAAAGCCCGAGAATATTCTGCTGATTGCCCTAGAAGGAAGGAGATACAACCGCCTGTTTTCGATGGTCAAACATCATGGCCAATTTATAAGCGGCAGTTCGAAGCAGCTGCAATGACCAACAGCTGGGACGATGAGGAAAAGTCCATCGCACTAACGCTAGCACTACGAGGCACAGCTGCAGAGTTGCTTCAAACTATTTCTGAAGAAAAACAACGCAACTACGACGCATTGGTGAAGGCTATCGAAATGCGCTTTGGTGATGACCACATGCAGCAAGTATACAGGGTGCAACTGCGCAGTAGAATCCAGAAGCGGGGAGAAACGCTCCAGCAGTTGCAAGCGGATATCGAACGGCTGGCGCATTTGTCGTATCCCAACGCCGGCGAGGATGTCATCAACGAAATGGCTGTAGAGGCGTTTACCCAAGCCATAGAGGACCGACAACTGCAAATGGCTGTACGAATGGCTGGAAAGAAAACTCTCCCTGAGGCACTGGCATTTGCCCTGACCATGAAAGCTGCTGACCAAGCATCACAAGGGTTTCACCGTGTGAGAGAGATGACAACCGTCGAATGCTCGTGCCAAAGGGCAAACGTCGTAGAACAGAACAGTGCTCGCAGGGGACCGATTCGTTGCTGGAACTGTAACAAAATTTGACATCTACAGCGACAATGCAGAGCTCCACCCAGACACACTAGTTGTCCGTACTGCAGCGCTAGGAGTCGTAATGAAGGGGCATCTGAGCGTCCAGCGGATGACTCTTCTCAAAATCATCAGTCGGGAAACGTGTAAGAACCAACTTCGCGGGGCAGAAGTTGGTTTCTGGAATCGACGCCCCCAGGACCACCATTCAAGTTTCCCAAACCAAACGAGGTAAGAAGAGTTTGACAGTGGAAGCCCATATCGGCCAGAAAATATATGTGGCCACCATCGACACCGGTGCCACCGCTTCCATTATAAGGAGGGATATCGTTCGCCAATCATGGCTGCACAACACCAGCAGCTACTGTCTAAAAACAGCAACTGGAGCAACAGCAGAAGTGTATGGAGAAGTACTGCTAACAATAAATCTTGCGGGATTAGTCTTCTCCCATACCTTCCTAGTGGCCGATATATGTGACGAATGCATCATCGGAATCGACTTTATGAAGGCGCACGATGTAGTACTGGACATCGGCTTGCAAGTACTAAAGTACAGGAACGTCGAAATTCCCATGATCTACGGGGACGAGCATGTCACAGCTGAAGACGAGATATTACCACCTTCAGAATATATCTTCAGAAACACTTATTTGGACAAGGCTGGAAGGTGATCCTGGGAGCCACCGATTCTACCTAGTTGAGCCAGATCCAGAAAATCATTATCAAAACTACGTCGTTGGAAAGATGCTTGTAGAACCTAAAAACAACATGGTTCCCGTACGAGTCCTAAATGTCGAACATAGCAGCCTGAAACTAAAGCAAGGGGAAGTGGTCGGTAAGTGCGTACCAATTACTGCGGTCACAAAATTATCCAATGAGGGTCCTACCAAACCTCTTACATCCACGGAAATGGCAGAGATAAAAAGGATTATATTTGGACAGTGTGAGTTGAATCAGGAGCAGCAAGAAATGGCGGGGGAACTAATCAACGAGTTCGCTGATATATTTGCTTCGCAGAGCGGCGAGTATGGTCGGACACATCTCGTACAACACCGAATCGACACAGGAGATGCAAGACCTATTCGTCAGCCTCCCAGACGACTACCATTGGCTAAGCAGACGGAGGTTGCAGAAATGGTGTCGACGATGGAAAAGGAAGGGCTGATTGAAAGTTCGCAAAGTCCATGGGCGTCACCGGTTGTACTAGTCAAGAAGAAAAACGGCAGCACGAGATTCTGCGTGGACTATCGTCAGTTGAACAACGTCACCAAAAAGGATAGCTACCCTCTGCCAAGGATTGACGATACCCTGGATACACTATCCGGCGCTAAATGGTTTTCCACCATTGATTTGAAGAGTGGCTACTGGCAAGTGCAGATCCATCCCGAAGACCGGGAGAAAACAGCTTTTACAGCAGGAAACGGGCTCTGGCAATTCACAGTAATGCCATTTGGACTGTGCAATGCTCCAGCCACCTTTGAACGGCTAATAGAGCGGGTTTTGCTGGGACTAACGTGGAAAACCTGTTTGGTGTACCTAGATGATGTCATCGTGGTGGGCAAAACGTTTGAAGAATATCGGGACAACTTGAAGGAAGTGTTCCAGAGACTGCGAAGCGCGCAATTGAAGCTGAACCCGAAAAAGTGTGCTTTTTTTAGACCAGAAGTGAAGTATCTCGGGCACATCATCTCTTCCGAAGGAGTCAGGACTGATCCAGAGAAAGTCGATGCAGTGAAAAACTGGCCGGTTCCCAAAGACAAACATCAACTGAGGAGCTTCCTGGGACTTGCGACCTACTACAGACGCTTTGTGAAGGACTTTGCCGGGATTGCCAAGAGCTTGCATCAACTGACAGAAAAAGGAAAACAATTCAAATGGTCAGGTGAGTGCGAAAAGAGCTTTGAAAAACTTAAGCAGCAACTGTGTGACGCCCCCATACTAGCATACCCCACTCCTGGAAAAACATTTATTGTGGACGCAGACGCTAGTAATGTGGGAGTTGGAGCCGTCCTTTCGCAAGTGCATGATGGCCAAGAGAAAGTAGTTTCCTACTTCAGCAAAGTTCTCTCAAAACCAGAAAGGAACTACTGTGTAACAAGAAGGGAACTTCTCGCTTTAGTCCTGGCGACAAAACACTTCCACAAGTGTAGGAAATGGAATTCGGTAGAATTGCAAAACAATCATGATGGTAACATCATTAGCTTGGATGTTGCATCCTAAAAATATGCTAGGCAAAAGGAGCATTCGACTAGAAATCGTATTTAGTGCAGGCACACATCATGTTTTCTTTCTCTCGAAGAGAACATTTGTGTTGCAACAGGGAACAAAAAAATGAACTTGAAGTTTTCTTTAAACTCTTAACAATTGGTAGGCACATAAGATCATAGCGCTGGCCCTATGTACGCCAAAGACAGCAGTCACTCTTACCTATCATATATGACAACGAGCACGGCGTGACGAGATAGTTGCTCAGGAAAAACGGTGAGGTCGTACGAGAGGACAGAAAAAAAAAAATTTTTAAAAGACAAAAGACCATGAAAAGCAAAAAAAAAAAAAAACCGCAATAGAGATATCACGCGAAATTTTATTGTTCGTCTTGGACGAGTTTAGGCCAGGATAGTTCAGTTGGTGTTAGTCAGTCTAGGTCGCCGCATGATCGCAGCATGTTAGTTGAAAGAATAGTAGTTGAACCGTATTAAAAGTATACAAAAAAAAAAAAACTGTTTGAAATCGTGACGCTATATCCGTAATCCACGTTCGAAAAAAAAAAAAAATAGGAAATAGCCACTCGCTACATACCTACTAGTCACTTTTAGTCGAACCGACGCTTACGTAAAATTTTTTTTTGTGCCCTAACAACTCAGTGTGGAAGCCCTACCGTAACTTCGCAATACGGAAGAGTTAAGCTTGAAGTGTGGCCTTGATCCTCATTGTCGGCGACAGTCGAATCTTTTGCTGAAGGGCCGATTCATAGTTCAGAGCAAGGGATTACATAATCTACGACCAAAACCACATCCTCCGTAAGTGCAAGTAGAAGTTCATCGTCTCTTGCAGAGCCAAAAAGAGATATCCATATCGATCTCCATGATTGCATAACTCAGCAGTCTCCATGATTGCATAACTCAGCAGTACGTTAGCTGTCGCTCCAGCATTTTTCTATTCGCAACATCAGCCACTTGGGCGTTCGCAACATTCACGACAGTCACGTATGCATGTGGTTTGCAACATATGTAATGACATATTAACACCAGCGGGTCTGAAACTGTTTTCCCCATTTGGCGTACAAAATTTAATCGTCATCATCCAGCAAAATCGTACAATCGTCCAATCGTACATTAAGACCGCATCATCAACGAACCACCACCTCGAATCGCTCCAGCATCATACCGATCATCAAAGGATCTCTAGACCGCAGCACAGGATTAGTTTTTATAAATTAAGTTCACTCTCTATTGTAGGTATCTCTGATTGCACCCTAACGAAAGCTAAGTACTCCTTTAACAAACAAAATTAACTAATGCTCCATTAGTTCGCAAACATATATAAATTTGTTGATTTTATTCCCTTTAGAAACATAATAAACATATGTACCTCGACATCGAACACGGGACGGAGAAAATGTGCACATAGTCTACCTCACCCCTGGATTGCAAACTAATAAAAATAACCACACAAAAACAAAATGTGGGTAAGTGAGTTTTAATTACTGTATTATATACAAGTTTATGTATGAGCGAACACTTATATAGTATGCACTAAGAGCAACAACAAAATAATACACAAAAAAAAAAAAATTAAAAGAAAAGGTAATCAAATTTTTAAATGCTATTCGTGTGGGTGAATGTAGGTCCAAGAAATAGTACGCATACGCCTGCGTTTTTTTTTTAGGATATCTTGAATATTAATTTTTCTTTTACTTTATCTTGCCTAATAGCTTGGTTTGTTTAACGCATGCAATAATACTAGTTTAGTTCTTTGAAATGTTAAATTTTCTTAGTTTATTTGGTAGTCATTCCGATTTTTTTTACAGAGATACCTTTTTGATTATTTAAATTGTTTTTTTTTTTGTGAACTTAAAATAGTTAATTTAATTTTAAAGATTGTTTGTTCATCTCAACAACTGAATATTGCGTATAACCGAAACAAATTCAGGATTTAATTATATTCAAATGAAATAGAATAACTGATTAACTGAAATCCATATTAATCTTAATAAATTGTAAAGGATTGTTTTAACGAAATGCTGCTTTAATCTCTGAACTTCCGGCGAGGGTACCAGTGATATGTCACTATCGTTATTATGATATTCGAGTGTCAGGTGGGAAGTGTTTTATTCCAATAGAGTTTACTAAGAGAAAGAAGATGCAGGCAAGATAAACGCACCAATTTGGTGGATGTGATGCGTGGAGCGCCAAGGTAAGCCGGAGATTTCGGATAACTATAAGTAGTACAGGATGATAGCAGTTTAGGGGCTACTATTTAAAAGTGGTACATAGTAGCCATGGAAGCTGGTAACGACAGATTTCTTTACCATGTAGGGGAGGGTTAACCAAAGAGGCCATTCCATCTCAAGCCTCCGTTCCATTTCGATTTGCGTAGTCCGATACATTGTCCTAAAATAAGATTTGTTTCGCCCCTTTTCTTTGTAAATTGTTTTTTTTTGTTTAGGCATTCCAACGGCCTGAAGGCATGAAACGTAACCCCCGTCTACGTCCTTCTGGCAAGAACCCCCCCAACCGACGAGCTGGCAAGTGCGCACTAGCATGCCTGTGCCTCGGGGACGTGGACACCCTTCCATCTCCGCTGCCCGGACTGACTCAAGGAGTCCTGTGGCCTTGGGTCATATGGGTGGCTATGAGGATGGAAGGTTTCAAATTTCGCCGTGTATTTTCTTTTATCTTCAATCTTTCAGTTACGTTCACGGCAGAGCAGGGTATCAACATGTTTCTTCCGGATGGGTATCCATCCACTCTAGATGCATCAACACCTCTCTGCTCTTTAAATTTCGTTACAGGTGGCGCCCAACGTGGGGCACGACAAATCTGTATATTTTAGGATATTGAACACTATTTATCTGTTTAAACAAGCCGTGATTTGAGGTGTTAGTGATTCGTGCTTGGAGATAGAACATTTTTAATTTTGTTGATTCTCTAGGCTTGCTCATTAAAATATCTTTCGCAGTCTTCTTTCGTTGTTTAAAATGGCAGCGTTTGGCTCATCGTACAGTTCGACCGGTAGATAGATAGATGATCCGATCTTGTCTACGTCTGAAGCGATATTCTGATCGATAGCCAGACTCTACTGCTAAACCTAATTGGGGTTGATGTCAAGAGCTTCAGCCAGTCTGCATGATTCCTCAGAGCGTATTATGTCTGTCGTGAAGTAATGACTAATAAAATTGTCCTCTTTCAAAAAAAATGAGGTTCCATTGTCCGGCAGTAGGGAGAATAATTCCCCTCCTGCGTCTGTCGCAACTATCCGCTTTTTTTTTTCTTTTACCATCTAACAATGAACGCAATCCTAGCGTATGTCCTATCGCCTTGGTTCTTTAAGCAAGGCATAGATGCATCTGCTGCATTTGGATAATGAACTGCACTAAACTATACTTAATCACGGCTATCAGATTTACTTCTATTTTTTTTTACCTTACGCTTTCGAAAATGGATGTTATACTGTACTACTTAATATGGATCCTAACCATTCTCTACGAACCAGTCACATCCACCAAACCACTTATGATTTAATTGATTAATTCAACATTCTTGAATTTTTGTATCCACTTAGATACTTTTCTTATGACGTTCTTTTTTTTTGTAGTTTTCTCGATTGTGAGAATTGAAGAAGATATACCACGATATTTGAATTTTTTTTTTCTTAGTTTAGTTAGTAGTTTTAATTTACCATTTTTATTAGGTAGATCATTTTATGAATTTTTTTTCTTGAAACTAGCTGTTTACATAAGTCCGTAAACATTTTTTTTTTATTTTACCCTTTTTCCAAATTTGAATTATAATACGGTATCTGCACTGTATTTATTTCTGGAGTTTCACTTCTATTAATCGTGTCGAGGAAAAAAAAAAACTATGTCCCAACGACCCAAAAAGCCCAGACAGCCGAGAGGTCTTTTCAGCGCCAATCAGCGAAAATATCTTCTGCGTAGCCTGGGGAACGCCTCACTTTTCGGGAGTTCCAATCTCACTATGCCAGACCTTCAGACTGGTACCCAAACTCCAGGCCTGGCTTCTGGTGGTGAAAACCTTGCGAACAATTCCCAAATTGGTAATACTATGAATTGTCCAGCTATTGAGACCCAAACGGCGAATCGACCCACGGCTGGAGAATCGAGTGATGAAGAAAGGCTTACCGATTACATCCGAGATGTCGTCACTGCTACGGTAGGCCTGAATAGAGCCGAAGATTTTCGAGTTATTAGGGAGGAAATGGAGAGAGATCGTACTTCTCTTCGTAATGATGTGGCCTCGATTATTCGCGAAACATTGGCAGCTACCACCCCTGAAACTCGGCCAAATCAAGTTCTTAATAGGGCAATGCAAAACCCCCTTCCCAGATATTCTCCTCCACCACCTCCCCCTCCGTACCGTTCACAGAATCTTTCGTCCGCTCCACCACCCGCGAACGGACGCAGTGATCATGCTGATGATTTTCTCAGCCGCCTCGAGAATTTGAATCTTGATGACGTCTCCACTGGTCCACGTGCTCAACGACCTTCGCATTCCATATCGCGAGCTCATGATTTCCATAAATGGGGTATCACTTTTGATAATCGCAACATGACCGTGGATGATTTTCTGTTTAGGCTGGAACGTCTGAAGTTGTGCCACGAGGCCAGCTGGGAGGACATATCAATGAACTTCCACCAGTTCATTATGGGTCAGGTTGAGAGCTGGTATTGGGTATATCTCAAGGCCAACCCAACAGTCAGCTGGAATACTCTACGCTTGGCTTTGATAGAGCAATTTCGAGCCTCGAAAGTGATTCGGAACTATCTCGGAAGATGTACGATAGGCATCAGCAACCTTCGGAATCGTTCGATGATTTCTACACTGCAATTCAGCAGTTAAATAGTAGACTTCGAGCGCCCAAGCCTGATAGGGAAATTATTGAGCTTATTAAGCAAAACGTTCGAACGCGTATAGGGGAATTGCTTTTGACATTCCAAACAAGTAGTTTGCCAGAAATGGTTTACGTTTGTAGGAATACTGAAAAATATTTATTCGATCATGACCCACGAAGACGTAATAACGCGTTTGTGCCAACCGTGCGAAGAAATGTTGTCTCCGAGGTTGAAGTTGGAAATCCAGAATTAGTCGAGAATCATCTCCCCAGCAACGTCGAGGCCTTCCAACATCGAAGAGATACCCGCCGGTTCACTTGTTGGAACTGCAAGGTGACTGGACACTCCTTCTTTGATTGTCCCGATCCTTCTAGACATTTATTCTGCTACAAGTGTGGGCGAGAAGAGACCACAACCCCACAGTGTCCACAGTGCCAGGAAAACGAAAGGAGGAGCAGTTTGTCGTCTCGGGGGAATTGCTCACTGAACCGAAACCCCGACTCCAATTAGAATCAGCTACCCATGACACTTATCTACCATTTGCCCATTCCAGTAATAAGTTGTCCATTTGTTCAAATGGAGGTGAACTTCCTCCTATACATGTATTAAAACGTCCCCAAAACTTAAGTAATATAGACAATCCCTTAATAAAACCTGAATTATACCCTAAGCCGCCCCCTAAAACCCTACATGAAAGAATAAACAATTACTATGCTGTAAGAAGTAGGATTTTCGACAACCAAGTCAATTTTGTTTCGCAAAAGATTGGGAAATTACGTAAAAGGTTTTCCGCAAAACGAAAGTTGTATAGAGCAATAGAATCTACCACCCTATGCACTTTGGATGATCCGCGTCCATATGCGAGAGTTACTCTTTTTGGCGAATCCATGCTAGGTTTGCTGGACAGCGGAGCGAGCATAAGCTGTTTAGGAAAAGGGGGGTTGGATTTCTTAAGCCAACATAACATTCCTTATAGGAGATTTTCGTCGAAAATTAAAACAGCGGACGGAAAGTCACAATCTATAGTTGGTAAAATTACTGCTGACATATCATACAAAGACAAAGTTAAAAATATAGAGCTTCTAGTGGTACCATCTCTTCAACAGTCCCTTTACTTAGGGGTAAACTTCTGGAGAGAATTCGATATAGCCCCAAACATCATTTCTGAAATATCGCAGGACTTTGGCATCTCAGAACTGGACAGATGCGAGCATAAATTATCAATAGAGGAGTCCAGAAAACTGAAAGAAGCCGTCAGCCTGTTTCCTTCCTTTGCCACAATTGGCCTAGGTAAGACACGGCTAGAGGAACATGTTATCGACACGGGGAATGCCGAGCCGATTAAGCAACGTCACTACCCCGTTTCTCCAGCGGTGCAGAAACTTCTGTATGAGGAACTGGATCGTATGCTGGAAATGGGTGTGATCGAGGAGAGCACGAGCGCCTGGAACTCTCCAGTGGTCCTTATACGCAAACCCGGTAAGAATCGGCTGTGTTTGGACTACCGGAAAGTAAACAGCGTCACCAAGAAAGATGCGTATCCTCTTCCTCATATAGAGGGATTGTTAGGACGTCTTTCGGAGACACACTTTATTTCGAGTGTGGATTTGAAAGACGCCTTCTGGCAGATCCCGCTGGAGAAAGAATCGAGGCAAAAGACAGCGTTTACGGTTCCCGGCAGACCCCTATATCAGTTCAACGTTATGCCCTTTGGTCTTTGCAATGCGCCTCAGCGCATGTGCAGGTTGATGGACAAAGTGGTACCGCATGAACTGAGAGAAAATATTTTCGTTTATCTGGACGACCTGTTGATTGTTTCGCGCACATTTGTTGAGCACTTAGAAATGTTACGGATTGTCGCCAGTAAGCTTAGGGTTGCAGGTCTCTCGATCAACGTTCAAAAATCTAAATTTTGTTTTAAAGAACTTAGATATCTTGGGTATATTGTAGGGGATGGGTGTTTAAAAACAGATCCATCTAAAATAGCAGCCATAAATGAATTTCCTGTTCCTTCCTCTGCTCGCCAGGTTAGAAGGTTTTTAGGCCTAGCGGGGTGGTACAGGAGGTTTGTTAAAGATTTTTCTTCGCTAGCAACTCCCTTGACGGACACATTGAGAAAGGGAAAGAAATTTGTTTTTGACGACCGGGCCATGAAAGCGTTCAACGATATTAAGGCTACTTTAACTTCTGCCCCTATTCTGTCGCACCCCGACTTTGACAAGCCCTTTGTTATTCTTTGTGATGCTTCGGCTTCAGGTGTAGGTTGTGTGTTGTGTCAGGAAGACAGTGATGGTAATGAGCGACCTATTTACTATCATTCCCATAAACTTAACGCAGCACAACGCAATTACAGCGTTACAGAACGCGAGTGCTTAGCGGCAGTAATGGGGGTGCAGAAGTTTAGGCCGTACGTAGAAGGTTCAAAGTTCAAGGTTATCACAGATCATGCGAGTTTGAGATGGCTGATGACTCAGAAAGATCTCAGTGGTCGGTTAGCCCGATGGAGCCTGAAACTACAAGGGTTTGATTTCAGCATTGAACATCGAAAAGGTTCGCAGAATGTGGTGCCAGATGTCTTATCTCGTGCATACGAGGTAGGTTCCCTGCATTTCAATGATTCAGTGCTGAATGATGCCTCCGATGTGTTGCATATTAATTTTGAAGATCCTAGTTTTAAATCTGGAGAATACTGCAAGATAATTGACAACATCGAAAAGAACAAGCTTCAGCTACCTGATCTTCAAGTCTCGAATAATTTCGTGTACAAGAAGGTCAAACATAGCACAGGTAATCCTCTAGAGGACGATCTAACATGGAAACTTTGGGTTCCAGAGGCACTGACAGACCGCCTGATCTCTTTGGCTCATCGGCCACCTCGAGCTTCGCATGGTGGTATAGCTAAAACTTTATACCGACTACGTCAGCGTTTCTTCTGGCCTAACATGGCATCGCAGGTGAAATTATTCATCTCGGATTGTGACATCTGTAAGACCACTAAAGCACCAAACACTGTATTAAGACCCCCTTTAGGCAAGGCATTTGTGGTGGACCGACCCTTCCAAATGGTTTTTATTGACTTCCTTGGTCCTTATCCGCGCTCTAAGCAAGGCCATACGCATATCATAATTGCTTTGGATCAGCTAACAAAATTCGTCCTTATTAAACCACTCCGAAAAGCCACCACAGATACTACACTAAAATTTCTTCAGGAGGAACTCTTCTGCGTTTATGGTGTACCCGAGAACATACTGTCCGATAATGGTAAGCAGTTCACAAGTCATGAATTTGCCAAAACAATGAATCTATATGGAATTAATCATATTAAGACCGCGTCGTATTCTCCACAAGCGAACGCTAGTGAGAGGGTGAACCGGTCTATTCTATCTGCTATCCGCTCATATATTGCCACCGACCAGCGCAATTGGGATGTGCAACTTCCCTCAATTGCGTGTGCTCTCCGCACGACCATCCATTCCGCCATTGGTGTCTCTCCATACGAGGCGTTGTTTGGGCAGCGGATGGTGGAACATGGTTCCGATTATAAGCTGCTCTCAGATCTCGGGTGTTTGAATAACTCGGAAGTTAGCGTACTGTCCAAAGCGGAGAAAATGAATATTCTTCATTCACATATAAAACAGTCACTAGAAAAGTCGCATGGTGATTATGAGAGGGTATATAATACTCGGTCGAAAAACATTAAATATGAAGTCGGGGACGAGGTTTTCAGAAGGAATTTTGTTTTAAGTGACGCCTCCAAGAAAATATGCGCTAAGCTTAGCCCAAAATTTATTAAGTTGAAGGTGCGTAGGGTTATCTCCAGTAACTTATATGAACTGGAAGATTTTCAAGGGAATCGTGTAGGTGTCTACCATGGTAAAGACTTAAGAAAATAGGTTATTAAGGAACAAGTTTTTTTTTGTATAATAGTATGGCTAGCTAGTCTGTGCATGAGACGGATATTGGTAGGGTGTGGGTCGATAACGATAACTGAGTTTCCATTTCTTTTCTTATTCATTTGGCTTCATGGGGAAGTTCACGAAATGAATAAGGTTTGTAGGAAATGGAATTCGGTAGAATTGCAAAACAATCATGATGGTAACATCATTAGCTTGGATGTTGCATCCTAAAAATATGCTAGGCAAAAGGAGCATTCGACTAGAAATCGTATTTAGTGCAGGCACACATCATGTTTTCTTTCTCTCGAAGAGAACATTTGTGTTGCAACAGGGAACAAAAAAATGAACTTGAAGTTTTCTTTAAACTCTTAACAATTGGTAGGCACATAAGATCATAGCGCTGGCCCTATGTACGCCAAAGACAGCAGTCACTCTTACCTATCATATATGACAACGAGCACGGCGTGACGAGATAGTTGCTCAGGAAAAACGGTGAGGTCGTACGAGAGGACAGAAAAAAAAAAATTTTTAAAAGACAAAAGACCATGAAAAGCAAAAAAAAAAAAAACCGCAATAGAGATATCACGCGAAATTTTATTGTTCGTCTTGGACGAGTTTAGGCCAGGATAGTTCAGTTGGTGTTAGTCAGTCTAGGTCGCCGCATGATCGCAGCATGTTAGTTGAAAGAATAGTAGTTGAACCGTATTAAAAGTATACAAAAAAAAAAAAACTGTTTGAAATCGTGACGCTATATCCGTAATCCACGTTCGAAAAAAAAAAAAAAATAGGAAATAGCCACTCGCTACATACCTACTAGTCACTTTTAGTCGAACCGACGCTTACGTAAAATTTTTTTTTGTGCCCTAACAACTCAGTGTGGAAGCCCTACCGTAACTTCGCAATACGGAAGAGTTAAGCTTGAAGTGTGGCCTTGATCCTCATTGTCGGCGACAGTCGAATCTTTTGCTGAAGGGCCGATTCATAGTTCAGAGCAAGGGATTACATAATCTACGACCAAAACCACATCCTCCGTAAGTGCAAGTAGAAGTTCATCGTCTCTTGCAGAGCCAAAAAGAGATATCCATATCGATCTCCATGATTGCATAACTCAGCAGTCTCCATGATTGCATAACTCAGCAGTACGTTAGCTGTCGCTCCAGCATTTTTCTATTCGCAACATCAGCCACTTGGGCGTTCGCAACATTCACGACAGTCACGTATGCATGTGGTTTGCAACATATGTAATGACATATTAACACCAGCGGGTCTGAAACTGTTTTCCCCATTTGGCGTACAAAATTTAATCGTCATCATCCAGCAAAATCGTACAATCGTCCAATCGTACATTAAGACCGCATCATCAACGAACCACCACCTCGAATCGCTCCAGCATCATACCGATCATCAAAGGATCTCTAGACCGCAGCACAGGATTAGTTTTTATAAATTAAGTTCACTCTCTATTGTAGGTATCTCTGATTGCACCCTAACGAAAGCTAAGTACTCCTTTAACAAACAAAATTAACTAATGCTCCATTAGTTCGCAAACATATATAAATTTGTTGATTTTATTCCCTTTAGAAACATAATAAACATATGTACCTCGACATCGAACACGGGACGGAGAAAATGTGCACATAGTCTACCTCACCCCTGGATTGCAAACTAATAAAAATAACCACACAAAAACAAAATGTGGGTAAGTGAGTTTTAATTACTGTATTATATACAAGTTTATGTATGAGCGAACACTTATATAGTATGCACTAAGAGCAACAACAAAATAATACACAAAAAAAAAAAAATTAAAAGAAAAGGTAATCAAATTTTTAAATGCTATTCGTGTGGGTGAATGTAGGTCCAAGAAATAGTACGCATACGCCTGCGTTTTTTTTTTAGGATATCTTGAATATTAATTTTTCTTTTACTTTATCTTGCCTAATAGCTTGGTTTGTTTAACGCATGCAATAATACTAGTTTAGTTCTTTGAAATGTTAAATTTTCTTAGTTTATTTGGTAGTCATTCCGATTTTTTTTACAGAGATACCTTTTTGATTATTTAAATTGTTTTTTTTTTTGTGAACTTAAAATAGTTAATTTAATTTTAAAGATTGTTTGTTCATCTCAACAACTGAATATTGCGTATAACCGAAACAAATTCAGGATTTAATTATATTCAAATGAAATAGAATAACTGATTAACTGAAATCCATATTAATCTTAATAAATTGTAAAGGATTGTTTTAACGAAATGCTGCTTTAATCTCTGAACTTCCGGCGAGGGTACCAGTGATATGTCACTATCGTTATTATGATATTCGAGTGTCAGGTGGGAAGTGTTTTATTCCAATAGAGTTTACTAAGAGAAAGAAGATGCAGGCAAGATAAACGCACCAATTTGGTGGATGTGATGCGTGGAGCGCCAAGGTAAGCCGGAGATTTCGGATAACTATAAGTAGTACAGGATGATAGCAGTTTAGGGGCTACTATTTAAAAGTGGTACATAGTAGCCATGGAAGCTGGTAACGACAGATTTCTTTACTATGTAGGGGAGGGTTAACCAAAGAGGCCATTCCATCTCAAGCCTCCGTTCCATTTCGATTTGCGTAGTCCGATACATTGTCCTAAAATAAGATTTGTTTCGCCCCTTTTCTTTGTAAATTGTTTTTTTTTTGTTTAGGCATTCCAACGGCCTGAAGGCATGAAACGTAACCCCCGTCTACGTCCTTCTGGCAAGAACCCCCCCAACGGACGAGCTGGCAAGTGCGCACTAGCATGCCTGTGCCTCGGGGACGTGGACACCCTTCCATCTCCGCTGCCCGGACTGACTCAAGGAGTCCTGTGGCCTTGGGTCATATGGGTGGCTATGAGGATGGAAGGTTTCAAATTTCGCCGTGTATTTTCTTTTATCTTCAATCTTTCAGTTACGTTCACGGCAGAGCAGGGTATCAACATGTTTCTTCCGGATGGGTATCCATCCACTCTAGATGCATCAACACCTCTCTGCTCTTTAAATTTCGTTACACAAGTACCTTTATGGGAGCAAATTTATTCTTCGCACCGATCATGCATCTTTAAAGTGGCTGCTGCAGTTTAAGAACCCTGAGGGACAAGTCGCGAGGTGGATCGAACGGCTGCAGATGTATGACTACGAGATACAGCATCGAAAGGGAACTCTTCACTCTAATGCAGATGCTCTCTCCCGCCGGCCTTGCAAAGCCGATTGCAAACATTGCGTGCGTCAGGAGGAAAAAGATGCCGTTTCCGTGCAGAGGCTGAGAGCTGAGCCCATTGGTGGCTGGACTGCGAGAGAGATCCGGGAGGCTCAAAGGGAAGATCCGGATATCGAGCCGATTCTCGCCTGGAAGGAGCATGAGGGCAAACCAGACTGGCAAGAGATATCTAATCGGAGCCCCGAGCTGAAGGCATACTGGGCGCAATGGGACTCCCTTCATGTGCAGGACGGCATTTTGAGGAGAAAATGGGAAAGCTCGGATGGAAAATCGTTCGTGATGCAGCTTATTGTTCCCAGGTCGAAAGTAAGCGATGTTCTAAGAGAACTGCATGATGGAGTATCCGGGGGCCACTTGGGAATAAATAAGACGCTCGAAAAGGTGCGAGAGCGCTTTTACTGGGTCCACTCAAGGGATGATGTAGAAAACTGGTGCAGAAAGTGCGTAACCTGTGCGGCCAGCAAAGGCCCGAGAGTGAAAACTCAAGGCAAAATGCACCAATACAATGCTGGAGCCCCTTTCGAAAGAATTGCAGTTGATATTGCCGGACCGTTTCCTGAAACGATTAATGGAAATCGTTACATCCTCGTGGTTATGGACTACTTCAGTAAGTGGCCAGAAGCATTTGCTATCCCTAATCAAGAAGCCAAAACCGTGATAGAGCAGATTGTTTTCAACTGGGTGAGCAGATTTGGTGTACCGTTGGAATTGCACTCCGACCAAGGGCGAAACTTCGAGTCCAGGATTTTTCAAGGTGTTTGCCAGTTACTTGGGATTAAAAAGACGAGAACAACTCCGCTTCATCCGCAATCCGATGGGATGGTAGAACGCTTCAACAGAACCTTGAATGAACACCTATCTAAGGTTGTAGGCGACGACCAGAGGGACTGGGATAAACAGATTCCAATGTTTCTACTAGCCTATCGCAATGCTGTGCATAACACTACGGGACATACGCCATCTGAAATCCTGTTTGGTCGAACAGTCCGGCTACCTAGTGAGTTGATGTTCGGATCTCCCACTGAGGAACCCAAAAATGAGGACGATTATGTTGCGGACCTCAGAGAAACCATCAGGGACGTGCATCGAAAAACTAGGGATAAGATCAAGATAGCCAGCGACCGCATGAAGACGAGGTACGATGTCAAAGCAACAACTACAGGATTCGAGGAAGGAGATCTGGTATGGCTCTACAATCCCCATAGAAGAGAAGGTGTGTCGCCTAAGTTGCAACAAGATTGGGAGGGGCCCTATAGAGTAGTCAAGCGAATCAACGACGTGGTCTATCGAATCCAACGAGGAAGAGGTAAACTCAAAGTTGTCCATGTG
The DNA here is from genome assembly GCA_955612985.1 of Cheilosia scutellata. NCBI lineage: Eukaryota > Metazoa > Arthropoda > Insecta > Diptera > Syrphidae > Cheilosia > Cheilosia scutellata. The sequence goes on from OY015311.1 coordinate 63,526,240, forward strand.
GATCGTCTTCACCGTTACATTGGGGAAAATGTTGACGCATTTGTTCGGGACTAACAAGTTTAAGAGGGGGATATTGTAGTGTGGATTGAAAAGTACTTATTAGTACTTATTGACCACAACGCCATCTAATGGAAAGTAGACGAACTTATTCAACGGAACTTCGAATCGTCGAAACTCAACGAATGGTGAATGGTCTAAAACGAAACTAGTACATTCTCGATTGTTCCGGTTGGAGTATAGAATATTCGAGAAGCTTTAGTGGGGAGTATAAAAAGGGTTGCGAAATCCGACGAGATGACAGTTTATCTTTAAACCGTGTAAAGCAAAGTTCGAATAGTATCGGTAGTGATTTAAAATAAGTGGAAAAGATTGTAATAAGTGGAAAAGATTGTAATAAGTGGAAAAGATTGAAATGAGCGGAAAAGTTGATTTTAAGTGATATTGTCTTGTAATAAAAGTGATTTATTAAAGTTTAGTAAACAGAATAGTGTTTTATCTTTTCGAATCCCAGCCGAATGTAACATGAATATGAAAATAACATATCTATTATTTGTTCCATATTTATCCAAATTTTGGTTTAAATTATTTAATTTAATATGCTTTTTCACTAGTTCTAACTTTTTCGGCCAAAGACCATCCGTAAAACGTAAACAAACAAACGCCTAATGTCAAATCATTTGTATAGGTGTATTGGTAAATCTCGAGCGACTCTGAGAAAAAATACGAATCGAACGAAAAAAGTGATCTCGGGCAAGAAAAAGTGTTTTTTTCTGGCGAATCGAAATCAACATAAAGCTATACATTTTAGGTAAACCCGTGGCCTATTTCACCAAATTACAATTATAATTACAAATTTGTATTTGTTGATTACATTTTCAAATTTGTTCACTGATTTTCTGTTTCACAAACTACAAACTTAATTCTAACAAATTTGTTGAAAAGAGAAAAAAATGAAGGGAAATTGTATTTGTTATTTACAAATAGAAGAAAAAACCGTTTCACCGTTTATTTTACAGAGTTGTAAACAACAACTGTTTTTCATAATTTTGTAATTCTTCTAACTGATAACGTCAAAGAACAAAATTAACAGAACAGAACAAAATTTTTATCGGTTTTATTCGCGATAAGAAAAATGTTTTATTAAAATGTTCTAACCTGTAACAAATTAATGTATTTTTTCAAACTGATTTGCAATCCGAGGTCCAATTTGTCTTAAGGACTTGGACTATTCTTGCGAATTTCAGCCATCAGTTTCGAAATTTCTCTAGCGGTTTAATAATGTGGATTGCGAATAAACTTTGACAATTCGCGCCGATGGTGTTTTCATTCGCTGCAAAAAGTTTGGATTTCGAATTTTCGTTGTTTAATCTATTTTTAAACTTGTTTTCCTAATACATTTTGATGGGATAATTAATTATCCTTCTCTTGGAATAGTTAAATGTGCAATTTTCTGTTCATAAATGCATCAAAATGGATTGTTCACATTCATCACTTCGTTCGAAACTTTTCATTGAAAACAAAAGAGAAATTTCGTAGTTAATTCGTAGTCATAAGTTTGTCTTCGGCTATTTAGCACAAACTTAAGGCGATTTCGTTTGGAATTCTCAGATTCGTGTTTCAGATTTCGGTTGTCCAATCGAACAAAAAAAGTATACTGAGCTGTTGGTGTTGGTGGTGTATACTGCCAAAAGTTGATTACCTTTTTTGTTGTGAAGCTATTTGCAAATTTTACAATTACATTTTCAAATTATAAAACAAATCTCATAATAAATATTCCGAATATAATGTTCCCCACGTCTTCCACAAAATTGCAAACTCTGATGCTTTTTCTCGCTTACAAATAATAAATACTGCAACTGGAGAAATTGCTGGTATGAAGAAGACGAAGAAGTATTATCACAAGACGGCGACGAGTACGATGAATATGTGGCACATCATGAATATGAAAATAGCATAAACTATTTGTTCCATATTTATCCAAATTTTGGTTTATATTATTTATTTTAATATGGTTTTTCACTAGTTCTAACTTTTTCGGCCAGACTTTCCGTAAAACGTAAACAAACGCCAAACATCAAATCATATGTAAGAAGTGTGTTTTCTCGAGCAACTCTGAGAAAAAATCTAAATTCGCAAAAGTGTTCTCGAATCTAAAAAAGATTGCAAACGAAAACGGCTTTATAATATCACTATCGGTGCTACTATGCCTTCGACATAAAGACATTTTTAGGCTTGAAAAGCGAATCCTTTGGGAAATTACAAATTGTTACTAAATCGACACACGATCTTTATATTGTAAGAAATTTTCAGTAATTGAACAAATTTGTAAATTGCCTTGATTTGGTGAAACACAGTCTTGAAAAAAAAATATGAATTTTAACATAAGTATTTGTACTTGCAAGCAACAAAGAAAATTAACTTTTGGTGAAACGGAAATAATGAAATTTCTACAAATTTCCCTTTGTAAACAACAAATACAATTATGTAATACAAAATTTTTGTGAAACAGAAAAAATCGATTTTTGCACAAATTTGTTAAAAAAATGCCTGTGAACAACAATTTGTAAGTTGGTGAAATAGGCCACTGGCAGCCAACTAGTAGTCGGAATTAGGGTTTGATTATTAGTAGGTAAGGCCGTATGTAGAAAGGTTCGTTTGGAATAGCTACATTGTTCATTTATAATGTCTTCTTTAATGTACTATTTATGCTTCTTCCCGAGTTCCTTGGCCTGGGGAAGAGACAAAACAAGTTATGTTCCTATCATTTGGCCTTGTGTAAATAACAATGACAATGTGTACAGAAACTAGGTTAGGTAGGTACCTACGTAGGTATCATTTCAAATTCGTTATTTTTAGGAACTTATAAACATTAAAGTATCGAATTTATTGTAATGCATTATTCAAAGTATGTAGATACATAATCTAATATAAGTTTAACTTTTAAGATGAAATAAGTAGATAAATATGGCATTACTTAGATTATGCAAATAATTTTGTTAGTATGACTATATTTTCAAAGGACTCGAGCTTACTATAATGCAAGTACAGAAATAACAGAAGAATCGACAATTATAATACAAATATTAGTTTCCATCATCTCCAGTAACTTTGATGACAGCGATACGAACCTTTTTGCCCCCACTGTACATTTTGGAGTTTGTACAACGTCGGACGGACCTCAGTACGCCCTAAACCACCACATATGAATATGAACAATGGGCTTGCTTTAGTAGGTAGGTACTTATACAACTAGGTACCAAGCGATCGGAACTAGCGAAATTCCACCATCCCATTAGATATCATCAGTGCCTCTACGGTGACCGTGAGCACATTTTCCACAATAGACTTCTAGTCATTGTGCATTTCGATCACGTTAACTAAGCAAAGAGACATGTAATGTATACTTATGTAGCATATAATGCATGTATTTATTGTATGTATAGATACTTATGATGAATAATATAGTTAACCCCAGAAGAACTATATTACATTGAATAAAATCTTTAGTTTAGTAGCCCTCAAGTATGCCAATTCCTTACCAAAATAAAGTATTAGCATACATTGTAATTAAAGCTAAGCTAAAAGCTTAATACCTGATATTGTAAATACATACTTAATTACGTTTGTCAATCTTTTGCATGATTGTCATATTAGGAATTAAGATCACGATCCCTGGTTAAACAGAAATTCTTTGTTGCAGTTGCCTGTCTGAATAATAAGAATTGGCATAGACGACTTACGAGGAAATAATATTTAAAGAATTCGTCGCTAGCCTTATAGATAGCTAGATAGGCATACGTATATATGTATAGTAAAAACATAATACAATAATGTCTGGCTAATCCGAATATCGCGCTAACCGAACCGTCGTTATTTTTATTTTTCTCATTATGTACTCTACCGTAGGTATACATAGGTACCTCTAAGAAGTTCTTTAGTTAAACATCGCGTACAAAGTTAAGCATCTTTGCTGAAATTTTTATTTATAAACTTTTTCCACTGTTGATTTACTAAACAGGGTTCTTATGTAAATAGAAATATATGAGAAACTAGCTATTACAGAAAATTAGTACTTTCTTCTACCGAAACCGACATCAAGTGTTTTCTAACATATTTGTTTTGTTGTATAAATAATAGGACCACTTGGTCGCGGATACATAGCCATTAACATTAATTTTTATTTAACTTTAATATACAAGGTGTCCCGGTTAAGAAGAATAATCCTTTAAGGGAAGATACCTGAAGTTCTGTTGAACAAAAAATTGTTTGGCAGGGGGGTCTATTTTCATCGTATTTCCCGTTATAGCTCATCAAAGTAGGTGACCTCTAATTTGGAGGTGTTGCCACTTAAAACGCTATAACTTCTAAACTATTGAAGCTACAAAAATAGTTTTGTACATTTTGAAAAGATACAAGTATACAAGTTTACAAGCATACAAGTTTTAAGCACTTCGGCTACATCTCGGCAGCTACAAAAAAACTTGTGGCTCCTTAAACTCAAAATTTTGAAAATTTGTTGTTACAATTTTTTCTTAAAATGCCTTTTTCTCAAAATACTGACTTTATAAATTTTCATTTTTTTTATGAAATGTTTATCCTTAAGAAGTTTCCTAAAAATTATGTTAAGCAACTTATTTACGTACGATAAACGGAAGTTGTAGTAAAAGTCATTTTTTGTCAGAGAAAAATGGTCAAAAAAGACTAGATATTTTTCAAAAATAAAGTTTTCCGCTAGATTTTACTTTACTGCCCATTCGAAAAAAATACTTTTTTTTCTTTATTCCGATTGACTTTAATGCGCTGAGCTCAAATATGCTAAAAAAAAGTTGGCGGTCTCTTACCGTTTGGGCGTGGCACTATTTTACTATATATACTATTTTATATGGTATTTTTTTAACTTTGGGGGCATGCCACGCCCAAACGATGAGAGACCGCCAACTTTTTTTTCAGATTTGTGTTTAGGGCACTGAAATCAATCGGACTGTGCAAAAAACCGTTATTTTCGAATGCGCTGTAAAGTAAAATCTTGCCGGTTTTTCTTTCATAGCACCCCAGAGGAAAGAAATCCATGGTGTTAGGTTAGGAGATCTGGGTGGACAAGGGTTGGGGCTAAATTGACTAGTCCACCGGTCGATAAAAATATGGTTGAGGAATGGAGTTATCCCGCTGCTTCTGTGACAAAGTGCTCCATATTGTTGAAAGAACATCGTCGTTCTCTGAACAAGAGGAACATCTTCAAGGAGCTCCTGCAATCATTCTCTAAGAAATTCCAGGTAGTAATGAGAATTAACTGTTTGTGGAAGAACGTTGGGGCCTACTAAAGTGTTTATGTTTGTGTTTGTTGTATAGTGTATGAATGTACCTTTCTACCAAATAAGTTTTTTTTCTCTTTGTTCCACGTAATACGAAAAAAAAACAAGAAATAAAACTTAACTCTTGAGCGTCTATACAAGTGACCGGCACTGTACCAATTTTAAATCAACTAAGCATGAATGGATTCCAAGTGCAACATAGTCATGATCAAAGTCATTCTATATTTGTATTGCGATCCCACGAAATAAGCAAAATAAAAACAAAACAAAAATATATCAGCATCACCAAATTGCAGTAGGTATCACCCATAGTCGGTAGTACAGTGACTATCACTCTGAATAGAAGCGTTCGCGAGTTTCTGCGCTGCTTTGTAAAAATTAATTTAAACTTGATTTCCTATTATGCTTACGTATAATTTGAATTAGTGCCAGCTTTGTGAGGTCTTTGCCCCACTGTGGCGACATATGAACTCGTAGTTCGCTGCTACATACTTGTATTTTGTTTTTTGTACTGTCGCATTTTCACGTTCGGTTTCAGTTGATCAGGAAGCGTCGTACCGAAAAGTCGGTGCCTGTGACTCAGTATTGTTTTCATTTTCAGTTTCATCCAAACGTGTCAGTCAGTCGTGGCAAGCTAGTGGTTATATTTTCATTCACTTCATTAGTATCACTATCAACAAACGGTCGCGAAAGTAGGTGCCAAAACAATAGTGAAGAGTGCTGATTAATTAAAAAAAAAACCTTTTTATGTTTCAACTTTGAAATTCGATTCAATATTTGGAGTTGTTGTCTCATAAGTGCGATTACGCGCAATTTTCGTGCAACTCGACATATTTTGCAACGAGCGGATATTGTAACACTTGGACATCGGGAATGGGTTACATTGTTGATATGGAGACGGGAATGATTGAGCTGCAGAAATGGCTAGAAACTCAACGACAAATGCCGAATATCAGTGAGTATGCCGCAATTTTTGGGTTCAAGAACAACAGACCTGGATAGGGATTGATGTAAATGAAAGTTGAGTGAAAACAAAAAATTTGCTGATATAAAAATACAACACGGGTTTGTGGTAGAAATGCATACTTACATTTATATAACAACTTACGCTTCTTACACGCTAAGCTCCAGAATGCATGTCGATCCTCAACGCATTTAGTAGCCTTTAGTTACCATCCCTTATGCGTTCAGCTTACGGTTAAATATCAATTTTTTCGGTCACGGGCAACAAGCGATTCACGATCAATTCTTAAAATGGGTTAAATACCACCCGGATTGATTTTTACCCATCCAGATTCGCATGGCATTTGTGATCGAGTAATCGCAAGTTGGCAAGGTTTAGCAAAATTTAGGTCAGTGCAATTTTATTTTTAGAGTATGTAATAACCGATTTTCGATTTTTTGCGAGAAGCTAGGCCTTGAGTGTCTACCGCCTGTTGCGCCGCCTATTTATTTATTTTTTTAATAACCGCTAAGTATTCGCAGACAAAAATATTGCCAAAATAAAAGGATGAAAATCTATATATATACTTAAATTCTGGAAAGGAATTTCAATTCAGCCTTTTCTGGATTACTCGCATACAACGCTATATGGTCCAGAAATGAAGAAAATAAGATTTCGTGTTCTTAATAAAACTGTCGCCGTTTTAGAAAGCGGAAGCAAAATGTTTTTATAGCCGCAACTCTGTTAGTGCACAGGAGAGATATAAACACATTTTTTATGGTGTTCCGTATTGGACATTGATGTATAAATTAGAATGTGCTTTGAAAATGCCTTGTTTACTACTATCCCTGCATTTTGTGAAGTAGCTTCTTCTTCTTATTAGTATTATTATCTACTGCGCCCGCACCTCATTTTACAGAACTTTTTTTTGAAAAATCAATTTGATTTTTTCAGTTTGAAAATTATATTATCGGTTAATTAACGGTAGGTATAGGTAAGCTATCTATTATGTATAGTGATGGAAAAAATAATAATACATAGAAACAAGCTTGTTCTTCGTCGCTTATCGAAAAAATAAAATGTTTTCGGGAAAAAAGATAAATTAAACATTCACGTTTTTAATAAAAAAAAGAAGAGAAATGGTGAATAAATGTCGATTCTGGTTTTCCTTTAATTTAGCCTGGAAAAAATAATAGAAACAAATTACTTTCTTTTTTTTCTATGATGAATTAATTTACAGTGAAGGTGTTTCATATCCTTTTAATACTTGGTCGTTGCGCCCTTACTTTTAATAACTGTTTCACATCTTCGTCCCATGGAATGAACCAGCTTGGCACAAGTTTCGGGAGTTATAGAGTGCCATGCATTTCGAATAATTGACCACAGTTCTTCCTTGTTTTTGGCTCTGCAGCCGCGCGCCGATCCTGCGCTTAAGGACGCCCTATAGATGTTCTATCGGTTTAAGATCAGGAGATTGTGATGGTTACTCCATACCATTGATTTTGTTCTTATGAAACCATTCTTTGGCCAACTTTGAGGAGTGCTTGGGGTCATTATTCTTCATAAACTTGTATTTAATAGACAGGTACTCTTCAGCAAATGGCAGCATAACAGTGTTTAAGATTTCCGCGTAGTCTACGGCACACATTTTATCCTTTATCATGAAAAGTGGACCAACCCCAGATGCTGAAAAATACCCCCAAATCATTAAATTTCCTCCGCCATGTTTAACTGTGTTCTTTGTATATTTGGGATCGAATTCGGAATTCTTTGGTCATCTGACGTATACATTTTCATCCAAACAAATTGACCTTGGTTTCATCCGACCATAAGACGTTATTCCAGAGGAAGGTGTTAGGAGGTGTTTGTTGGCGAAACTTAGTCTCTCTGTTTAATATTTTTTTTGCTCATGTATGGAACTTTTCTGGGACTTCTTCCAGGAAGATTTGCTTCCTTTAATCTACTTCTTACTGTACGTCTTGTAACTGGTGCGTTTAACAAATTTTTTAGGTCTGTGGAAGAAAAAAATGGTTTGTTCTTGCATTATAGTCGTATTAACAGTTTGTCAAATCGGGGAGTCGTTTTTCATTTTCTGCCTCTGGTTTCTACTTTGAGACTTGAATGGATAGCTGTGAATACTTTTTATAACATTTTTTTTAACACTTTATGACCTTAGCTATTTCATCCATTGTTTTGCCGTCTTTTCACACCTCACGCTCAGAACTGGTGCAATGGACTCCAAGACCCATTTTAACAAAATGTTAATTTCGCTGTTTAGATTTTCTTCTAAAAAACACTAAATTACAGGATAAACTAATTTACCACTATTTCAATTAAAATAAGACCGGGCTTTACTTCAAAATCACTGATGCCGACTGTGTGGTTAACATTATTGTTTCTATTATTTTTTCTAGGCAAAATAACATGTTTGCGCACACTTTTTACTGTTAGACCAAAACGCAAAGCTGATAAAAGCAAATTGCTGTATCATTTCAAAGTAGGTACTTTTACCTAGCATTTGAGTATAGAATAGAATTGATTTCGGAGAAAGACCAAATTGTATGCAGTTAATGATGGTTCAGCAGGGAGCGTATCGGGATCCCGCTTTTTAAAATCCCGTTTTTTACAAATCCCACTAAAAAAGTTTTAAAACACCGTCTTCTAAAATCCCGGTTTCTTAAAATACTCCCTCTTAATAACTCGCTTATTCAAAATCCCGATTTATTATAATCCCGCTTTTTAAAATCCCGTTTAATCCCGCTTTGCTCGTTTCTCAGAACGTTGTATTTTAACAACGTCATAGTTCGAAATTTAATATTGGTTGTTTTCCATTTTCTTCATTATTTTACCCGTTTCAATTGTTTGAATTGGCAAACTGGTTGTTTTTGATTTCTACTGTAAATACTTTTTGCTTGCATTAATTAAATGAAGTTTAAAACCGTGTAAGTGCACAGAAGATCATATACATGTATTTACACATTTTTTATGTTATTCTAAGAGTAAAAACTCTCGCGCAGGGTAACGGCTAACTTGCATTTTTTGCAGTAACAAGTGGTCGCAGCAAAAAAAAATATTATTTAGTCTTTGATCAGTGATTAAACGGGAACAATTGTTAAGCGCGATGAGTTTATTACGGAAGTTAAGTCCAACAAAGGTGGCCGAAAATTAATAGTTGACCGCTACACTTATCATCTGGAAAGAATAGTGGGTGATATTTTCCGATGGAGTTGTTCTGAGGGGAAAAATAAATTTTGCAAGGGAATGGAAGAGTCCATACAACTCTATCAGACTGTAAACATTTAATTAAAAAACCTCTGGTTTTATTTCACTTATTTAATTTATTTTAACTTATAAGTCAGTTTTTTTTATTCCCGTTTTTTTTATAATCTAGCTTTTGCAATTGAAACTAGATGTTTTATTTTTAAAAACCGCGGCGATTTTTTAAAATAAAACATCTAGTTTCAATTGCAAAAAAAATGGAATAAAAGAAACGGTCTTATAAGAAACGGGATTATAAAAAGCGGGATTGTAAAAAACAGGATAATAAAAAGCGAGATTTCAAAAACTGGATTTTAAAAAGCAGGATATCGCACCCAACCCTTTACAAATATGAAAAAGTATTAGCGATCACACCTATCCATTGGAACTAAAGATTTTTAAGTTATTTCAGTAAGAAAGTATTCGTGTGGAGAGAGTACGATAACTCGTCGTGTGAGAATAACAAGGTCGCATGTGAAAAAACATACTTTCGAGATACAGCGAAAACAAAATATCACACTTTTTTTTTTGCTGTTGTAGTTGATTTAGTTCTTAGACTAATTGCTAGACGTGTTCATGTCATAAAATAGAGTATAAATAAAATAACAATTAATATTAAATATTGCCCACAAACTCAGAAAACGACTTTAAAAAATCTACATACGACTTTGTTGCTAAATTTTTTTTTTCGAAAATATGAATTTCTAGTGTAATATTGCACATACGACTTTGAGTTAAAAGTAAAAACCTACAAACAGCCACATACATTTAGTATGAACATACGACTTTGATCTAAAGAATTGGTGAATATGCTTTTGATTTTATGGCTTTTTTCCCCTCTATCATATGTGCTGCTCTCTTGTAGAAAGTAGCAATTGCTTCTAAAAAAAAATTTGAACAATTTTGCATTAAAATGTCAATTTTGAATTTTTTCGACATACGACCTTGTTATTCTCGTACGACGAACTGTGTCGCCGAAAATTTATAACGGTTTTTTTATATATGAGTTAAATACAAGCACCTTTTACCATTGTCTATCTGGCTTCGTTTAGGCGGGAGGTGTAATTCAAAGAAAATGATACTTTAAATGAAAAAAAAATGTATTAAAAAACATTTTTGAAAGCCAAGAATCTGTTCTTTCATATTATCTTTAAATCAAGTTATTTCTGTAAATAGTTTTTGGTAAAAACAATTTCAAACTTGAAATTTAAGGAAAAAAATTGGGGTAAGTACGATACTATAGTCCGTCCCAACTTCAGTGAACTAAAATGTTCTTTTTTACGAGGGGGAGAAAGAAATAAAATTCAAGGCCTTTGCTTAGACATAAACGTTTATTCACGGCGGTTACTTACGAACTAAACTTACAAACTAAGAAACATTCTCTCACTCTCCCAATTATTGAATTCAGCAATGTATGTTATATGGCCTTGGCCGTACATAACACTCCCTTCACCTTAGATATAAACTTATAATTAACAATTTGCAGTAATTTTTATTCATAATGTTTGTAATTCATTAAGGTTTTAATTATAAGTTATTCATACCTACATTTGATATTTTTTTCGAAATTTTATTTTATTCTTTTATCAATTCATTTTATTTATATACATATACGTATATCATATACATATCTAATATTTTTATATATATATTTTCTTATTTTTATTAAGCTAATCAAATAATAACCAAGAATTCACTTCGAGTAGTATTAATTTAGTTTCGTTTTTTTTTTGTCATATAATATAGAGGAAAATCTTACTGGTTTTTTTACGATTCTAGTCGATTTTTCTCTTTTTGGTTGAATTGAAGAAGATTCATCGCTTGAGTAGCTAACTTCTCTTTTACGCTTTCTCCCCTTCTGTAAGTTTTCTTTTACAGGAAATGCAATATTTTCTTTTTTAATTGTTTGTTTCCTGTTGTTCATCAATGTTTTCGAAAACTACTTTTATAGCAGTGTCAAAATGCACCACTCTTCTGACCCTTGCTCTTAGTTGCTGACCATGAACCTTACGTAAATCATTTCCAATTCTCGCAATGTAAATAGATTTTGAAATTATTCTCACAATTTTTGCAGGTTTCCATCTAACCATATTGTTGTTCGTTGTACGATACCAAACAGAATCATTAATTTTAAATTTACCAGGGGACATTTTATTTCTAAAGGAAGGATTATTGTTATAATACTTATCTTTCCTATTTTTCACACCTTTATTATTATTGAAACCTTTTAAAAAACTACCGGAATCGCTGCTGTGGTCTGGCTTAAGAAGATCTATTATGGTTCGAGGTGAATATATGAAGACCTTTGAGGATGGCGTCAAATTGTCAAATTGTAGGCGAATTCCTATACCGAAAAAGAAAATTATCTAATTTTGTCTGAATCGTTAGCGGCTTTAGTTTGGAGTCTAATATACATTTTTTTAACGATGATTTCACTGTCTGAACGGCACATTCAGCACTACCATTTGACTCAGGATGCACTCTAAAAAATGCGTGTAAAATTACTATCAAAGTGTATGTAATTTTTAATGTAAAAATAGGCAAGTTGCGTTTTTATACACACGACAATAGGTAAAAAAAATATTTAAACACATATCTAATGTTCGATATTACAAACATTTGTTGCAAATATACACATTTTGTGTACCTTTCAACAACTATTGTTCAATAGTAATCTATTATTGTTTAAACATTAATCTCAAAATGTTTATAAATAAACAAATTTTGTTTAAATATAAACACCTTATGAAATTTATACACACAGTGTTTGAAGACCAACAACCAATGTTTATATTTACACCGATCTGATAGAAGTTACACATTTTATGTGTGAAAATTTGCAATTCTATTGTGACGATTCATTTGCGATTTCATACATGATCAGACCTTTGATTGAAGCAGTTGAACCTCTTGTGCTCCCAAGTTCCATCGCATCGTTTTGTGCGTGTACGGTTTGGCGTTTTTAATATAAACAATAAATATTATAAATATTTTTAATAAATATCTTAAACATTTTTGGATTGTTTTATTTTGTTTAGACAGGTTCTCTGCAGTGGAGGGTATCAAAGAATCGGCCAGGCCGATGATAACACTTTTACTTGTTTTGAATAGTCTTTCTGATCCATGTACAATTTTGTGTAATTGTACACATTAAAATATTGAATCTCTATACCATTTTTAAGCTTTTTAAAGCAAAATTACACAAAAAAGTCTAATTTTAAGCGTCTTCATACACAATTTTGTTGGAATTTACACATTATGTGTCCAATTTTGCTACAAGTTTGAACATAAAAGGTTTGAATTTACACATTTTATGTTGATTTATAAACATTAATTTTTGAAATTCTGTTGGATTTTAAGCATTAATTATGTAAATGTACATTTAATTTGAACATCTTAAGTGTAGAAATACGCATTTGTATTTAAAATCTATGTGTGAATTTACACAACAAAGGTTTTAGATTTACGCATTAAATATTTAAAATTGATACGTGCGTAAAAATACTGCAATTATGGTAGGCAAGTAGATTCCTCGCTTAATGATAGTAAAATTACACGATTTTTTCTTAGAGTGTGGTATGGAGGTGTTTTTGTTAGCTTAGCCTTATATCATTAGCCAAACAAAATTCTTTAAGTTCGTTTGAACCAAATGGTGGTCCATTGTCAGGCACTATTTCCTTCGGTAGACCGAAAGTGGAAAAACATTTTCGAAATGCACGAATCACATCTGCAGCTGTGGTTTTATTCATTAGGCTTACCTCCATCCATTTTGAAAATGTGTCAAAAATAATAAGAAAAACATTTCTTTGAAAATAAAAAAAATCGACGTGCACCCTCTCAAAAGGGTATGTTGTTTGTGGCCAATGAGAAAGACCTATTGAACCAGACTTTTTTCCATCAATGTTCAATATCGCGGTCTATATTTAACCACCTTACAGAGCCCCTCGCCATGCTTTTCATCCGAACTATCCCGATATGACCATCATGCAAACAATTAAGGACATATTCCTTGAAGCAGTTAGGAATAACAATTCGGTTGCCTAGCATTATGCATCCTTCGTGTATGGACAGTCCCAATCTTTTATTATATAATTTCTGCAAGACACCATCCTGAAAAGACTTTGGCCACTCGCTTTCAATAAATTTAAAAATGTTTGACAAATACTCGTCTTTTATAGTTTCCAGTGATGTTAAAAACATTAATAAGGTTACTTGAAATATTTGTCTGTTCTTCCAATGGCAACCTTGAAAGTGCATCCGCATTGCCCATTTTTGAACCCTTTCTATATGAGATTTGGTAATCATATTGAGACAATGTCAATGCCCAACGTTGCAATCTGGCAGCCGTAATTGCATTTGTGTTTTGCTACCAAATTTTACCTCCAGCGGCTTGTGGTCACTAAAAATAAGAAATTTGTTTCCATATAAATATTTATGAAAGCGCTTTACCGCAAATACCACAGCCAATGCCTCCCGTTCAATCTGTGAATATCGCTTTTCAGCTTCCGATAGCGAGCTAGATATGAACATTATCGGCTCTTCTTCTCCGTTTTTTTCTATATGAAATAAAACAGCTCCTACTCCATATGAACTGGCATCGCAAACTAGACCCAATTGCTTATCCGCATTGTAGTGAGTGAATAAATTATTGTCAAAAAGCCATTTTTTGCTTTCTTGAAATGTACTTTCACACCTTTCGTCCCATAACCATGTCGAATTTTTCTTAAAAAGATTATACAAGGGCGCTAATCGAGTAGACAAATTCGGAATGAACTTATTATAAAAATTCAGAAGTCCTATATATGCTCTCAAGGATGTTAAGCCTTTTGGAGCAGGGGCGCTTAAAATTGCCTCCATCTTGTCTGTCCTTGGCCTTATTCCATCAATGGTAATCTCATGGCCAAGATACTCCACAGACGTTTGAAAAAATGTACATTTCTCGAGGCGAACCTTCAAATTATTATTATTATTATTAGCTTTATTATTCGCAAATCTTATAAATAAATAAATAAATATTAACTTAATCATAAACTATTGTTGATCTCACTTCTTTCTTTATTTTCAGAGAAAAAAGCCTACCCTAATAAAAGTTTCGCCTAAGGTTTCCCACTGTTCTCTATCTTTTGAGACATGAACAAAATCTGGGCAAAATGATTTTATTCCGTCTCTCCATCGCTTCTCTTGTCTTCCTACTTTTCTGTAATTACCATATGGTGTCCACTCCGTAATCAGTTTTGTCCATCTGTCGTCCTTTAACCTGCAGACATGACCGGTCCAGTTCCATTTTAGTGTTTTTGCTCTGACTATTACATCTTCAAAGTTTGTAAGACTTCTTATTTCACTTGAGCGTGTATGGCTCAGCCTTGATATTTTTAACAACGTCCTTTCCATCGACCTTTGACAAACAAGCAGCTTTTGAAATGATGTTTTCCGATTTCGCCATGACTGGCATCCGTATGGACAGGCAGGACAGCTGAGTCGAAGATGTATTTTCTCGTGCTATTTGAAATGTTTAGGTTGAATAGTTCATTCAAAGACCAACATTTTTTCCACGCGTTTGTTATTCTTCGGTTGATTTCTTCGTCGATGTTTTTGAAAGAGACAGTTTGTCAACGAACTCAAGTGGGACGTTATTTATGCGGATTTGAGAACGGGAGCTGTTTGTCATTATTTTTGTTTTCTCATTGTTAGCTTCTAGTCCCACGTCTTGGCATTCTTTTGTCAATTTGTCTAGCATAGTTTGAAGTTCTTCTGGTGATTTTGCTATGAGAACAATATCATCGGCGAATCTAAGGTTCGTAAGATTGCTTCCATTGATATTTATGCCATGTCCACTCCATTCTAGCTTAGAGAAAATCTTTTCCAGCACCATCGAGAATATCAGAGGAGATAACGGGTCCCCTTGTTTCGCCCCTCTGTTAAGTTTGAATTTTCTCCCTTTTCTTTCGGTGGATGTAGAGGCAGTACTGTTGTCGTAGATGTTCTTGAGAATGTGGATGTATTGGTTTTGGATACCATAAGTTTCAAGTGCATCCCAAATAGCGAAATGTTCTACAGTGTCGAAAGCCTTTTTAAAGTCAATGAATCCTAGATAAACAGGTATTTGAAATTCATTACACTTTTCAATTAGTTGTGTCAGACTTTGTAGATGGTCAGATGTTGAAAATCCACTTCTAAACGCTGCTTGCTCTTTTGACTGGTGGAAAGAGAAAGTGTTTTTGAGTCTCTGTAGAATACATTTAGAGAATATCTTGTATATATTTGAGATGAGACTAATAGGTCTGTAGTTATTCATTTCTTTTTTTGAACCTTTCTTGTGGATTAGAGTGATGTTTGAGTGTAGCCATTGTGTTGGGATGACTTTGCTTATTAGAATTTCATTGAATGTTGAAACAGCGAGAACATCAATACCGTATTTGAGTAGTTCAGCTTTTATTCCATCGCTTCCACCACTTTTTTCATTAGCCACTGAGTTTATGGCATGGGTGACTTCTGATAATAGAAATTCTGGGACCTCATCATCGTTGTTCTGGGTTTTTGGTGTCCAGTTTTTGGAATGGTTTGAGTTGAAAAGACCTTCATAGTATGCAGTAGCTACTTCATTTATTGAGATTCGGTTGTTAGTTTCCTTTGAGTTGTTTCCTAATGAAAGTATCCAGTTATTCTGTTTATTTGTGGCCATTTCATTAGCTTTAGTTATGGATTTGTTGTTGTCCATTATATCCTTTACATAGTTATTGTTGAATTCCTTAATGTCTTGTTGACTTTTTAATTTTATATGAGTGTTCAGTCTTTTCAATTCCGATTTCTCATGTTCTGATCTTGATGGTTTTTTCATCAGTATATCTCGTCTTGTTATTAACGCTTTTGTTGATGTTGATAATTTTGACCCTTTACTTGTTTGGCGTTTGGAGGATATAAGTAGTTGCAGTCAGTTTGATTGACATTTCTGCACGGTCATACTTTTTTTGAAGATTTCCTTCAAGGTTATGTGTTATGTCAAATCTTTGTCTCAGATTTACAACATAGTTTTCTTTGACTTCTTGTGTAACTGATGGTGGCAGATAGGTCTTGTTTCTGTGGATCTGACGTGTTTTAATAGTTTCTTCTCCATCCGATTGTT
Source organism: Cheilosia scutellata (assembly GCA_955612985.1). Lineage (NCBI taxonomy): Eukaryota > Metazoa > Arthropoda > Insecta > Diptera > Syrphidae > Cheilosia > Cheilosia scutellata. Next base: position 63,542,876 of record OY015311.1, read on the forward strand.
GGCCTAGGCGTGCATTGAAGTCTCCTATTTCTATTGTCATTACCGTGTATGCCACGGGAACCATGGAAATGACATCGAAAGGTATTTCTCTAAAATAAAACCGAACTTTACTGAATATTTTCCTAAAAACGCATACAATTAATTAAGTACATAAAAAGGCATGCATTGGAAAAAATATTTGATTTAATTATTACATTATTACATTCAAAAACACTAACCACGGTAATGACAACTTTGGATAACGAAAACATGAAACGCCTTAACCACATGAAAGAAAAACCAGTAAGACAATTATCTTCGACTATGCCGAAGCTCAAATACCCGGTACTATATTAGGCGTATTTTTTGGGAAGTGAGTATAACAAAATCAAAAGTGAGTATAACCGTTTTGCATGTAAAACCAAAAGTGGGTATAACAAAACCAAAAGTGAGTATACCAGTTTTGCATGTAAAAGTAAAAGTGAACTAGCTATAGATTTCCAAAAAAAACGCCTATTATTGTAAAATAAAAAAATATTTTAGTATTAAAAAATTATATATTTGTATGGGAGGTATGGGTAGTTTTTATTCGATCAAGCTCCTTTTTTGTCAAAAAATTTTAAATATTATTAAAACAATACGTGCAAAGTTTAAACTTGCTATCTTTACTGTAGCTATTTAAATTTAATTTTTAACATAAAAAGCTATATAAATCTGATACTTTTGTATGGGAGGTAGTAGTAGTTTTCATCCGATCTTGCTCATCTTCGAACTTAGCCTCAGTCTGGTGGATAAAAGCTTACGTATCAAATTTCAAGTCGATAGCTCTTAAATTACGGCCGTAATCGTGCGGACAGACAGACGGACAGACAGACAGACGGACATCGCTAGATCGACTAAGAAAGTGATGCTGATCAATAATATATATAGTTTGTCATACCTACAACGCCTCCTTATGGGCGTTACAAATGGAATGACAAAGTGAATATACCCTCACCACAGTGTGGTACCGGGTATAATAACTTCTGATATAATATATGGGCTTATTGCGAAATGTTCCAAAAACAATCAATATGTCCCGTTATTAATGTGAAATCCGCCGCGGCCCCAGTCCTCATTGTCCTTTCTTCTTCAAGGCTTCATCAATAAAAATTTCAAACCGGCTTACATTTTACAAATAAAATACATTTGTTGAATGAAGGTACAACTTAGGACATGCCATGGTAATGACATTTTGGGTGTTTAAGTTAAAATTTCGGCATTACTAAGCATTTTTATTTTTTTATGTGTACATGTTAAAAGAGTTTCTGCAATAACGTGACTTAGTCGAATATTTAAAAAAAATAATGTTTTTTAGCCTATAAATGCCTGACCGCAAAATATTAATATTTTTAAATATTGACCCATATATGCTTGAACTCGATAATGTTGTGGATGGGGGGGGGGGGTGGCCGTTAGCTTCCACGGTTCTGTTTGTGTTGTGTTTGTTCTCTAATCATAGTCCTTTTGGAGATGTTTTCAATGTTGTTTGGGGAGGGTGGATTTTTCCGCTGAGCTAGTTGTTATTTGTTGTCCCTTATGTCCATATTGTTATATTCGGCTGGGATTCGAAAAGATAAAACACTATTCTGTTTACTAAACTTTAATAAATCACTTTTATTACAAGACAATATCACTTAAAATCAACTTTTCCGCTTATTTCAATCTTTTCCACTTATTACAATCTTTTCCACTTATTTTAAATCACTACCGATACTATTCGAACTTTGCTTTACACGGTTTAAAGATAAACTGTCCTCTCGTCGGATTTCGCAACCCTTTTTATACTCCCCACTAAAGCTTCTCGAATATTCTATACTCCAACCGGAACAATCGAGAATGTACTAGTTTCGTTTTAGACCATTCACCATTCGTTGAGTTTCGACGATTCGAAGTTCCGTTGAATAAGTTCGTCTACTTTCCATTAGATGGCGTTGTGGGCAATAAGTAGTACTTTTCAATCCACACTACAATATTATTAAATATTATATATATTCAATATTATATATTGAACGTTCTTTGAAGGTGTTTTTACGATGACAATGGGGGATCTTGGAGCAGTTGTTTTTGAAGAAAAAAAGTTGGTAATTTGAGATCCTGATGGATGATTTTTTGGTAGTTTAAGTGGTGGAGGTTTCTTTCTTTGCTCTTCGGGTTGTTGGGAGGACGATTGAGAATCTGTTGGAGATCTAGACCGTTTTGAGCTAAATGCTTCACTTCTACCTTGGTTTTTTCCATCTTCTATCGACATCTGTTTAGCTTCCTCCAAAGTTATTATTTGTCCATTTACAAACATTTTGTCGACTCTTAGTGACACAGCTAAACCTTTATCTTTAAGACATTTGATAATTGGTGCCGCATTTTTACGTCGTTCTCTGATTTCAGTAGGATAATCGTCTGCAATCTCAATTTTTTTGTCAGCTAGTTTTTTGCTATGTTTCGTAATTATTTCTTTTTTAATAAGAGATATGAATCTGACTAGGACTGGTCTTATTTGACCTTCTTTTTTCTTTCCAAGTCTGAACATGAAATCAATGTCTCTCAATTCGAAAGAGTTTTCTACTTCTTCGTTTAGCATTTGTACCATTGCTTTGTAGAATTAATTTTGTGAGGTTTCATTTTCAGCTATTTTGTGGAATATTAAGTTGTTTTTTCTTTCTCTTAAATCCCGTTGAAGTTCGCGTTCAGATCTACTACTCTTTTCTTTTTCGATTAGTTCTTCAAACTTTTCTTCAAGACTTGCGATTTTCCCAGCCTGAATGTCCAATACACTATTTGATATATGATGTACAGTGTTGCCACTAAAAAAAAGTGAATCCGGTCAAATCTGACCGAATGACCGGATTTTTATTTTCTAAATCCGGTCAAAAATTCCGGCCAAAAGTTAAAATGAGCATTTTTGACCTGAAACCCGGTCAAAAAGAGAAAATACCTATACCTACCTTTACAATTTACGAATTTTTATGTTCACCTGCATTATCGATGTTTAGAAAACGTTTTTATAATATGTGAAGCTTGAGTTTGTGAACTTGTTTTTTATTTCGTTTGTTTAAAATTTACTGAAACTAATTTTTCATTTTATATGACATGTTTTAAGTTCTGAAATACACTTTTAGTGCATGGCCAGGCCATACACGCCTTCCAATGAACGTTGTGTCAGGTAGATTTATTGAGTAAAGGAGAAAGGTAAATAGCTTAGAAAATCTACTTTCAGAAATAATTCTGGCACGTTCTTTTTCGCACCATTGTGCTTTCGATACAAATTTTCATGATATTTGCATTGATAGAGTGAGGACGTCAAAAACGGGCGTCCACTTCGGCTTAACCATAAAATTTGTTTGTGTTTTCAATTTCACTATTATTTTACCTGCCAAATTTTATTTCATTGCAATGACGCTTGGTTTTTGTGTTTAGCCAAATCGTTAATGAAAATGAAAGTCATGGGAGGACGGGTATGGCACGGCCATGCACTAAGACCGTGTGTCAATTGGCCTAAATAATATTATTCTCGGATAATTTTCTGACACTTGAAAAGAGTAGTTCACCAAACTCCAATCTGAGATTTATCGAATTTCACACTTTAATTAATTGAAATTCGTTGTTTAATTTCCTCTTCAAAATTCTAGCAAAAGAAAACGTCAAGACTTTAGCCTATAAGATAATTTATTATCCTGCTCCCGGAGCAGAATTCCATGCGTGATGTTGTAGTCCCATTATTCGCATTAAATTGGTTTCTGTTTGATCTTGGGAGCATGTTCGTAATGTATGGCAAAGTTATATTAAAATTATAGAAATCTATCTTTATTTATAGTCAGTAGGGCAATTTTATTTTTCCGGTCAAAAAAGAGTTTTCAGGTTAAAAACATTTTTCGTTCCGGTCAAAAAACGGTTAGACCGGATTTCAAAATTTTCTCCGGTCAGAGTGAACAGATTCCGGTCAGATCGGAATCCGGTCAGAATGGCATCACTGTTGATGTATCATGAAAAGAGATTCACATGAAGGTATTTTTGAGTAGTATTCATAAAAGCTTGGCAGAACACTACTAAAAATGAACTCACCCATAGAGGTAAGCCAAAAGCTGATATTGCTTTTGACGTCCAGTCGGCACTCAGGTCTTGTTGTTGCAATTTGCGATGTAGGATCTGACCGTTTACAGCAACTGCACCTTTCAGCTTTTTGGTTTGTTGCAGCATGCAATAAAAAACAATGTATGTGTTGTGTAGCTTCTATTTTGCTTCAATAGCAGAACATATACTAAAATGATTCACTCACCACACAGAAGGAAACAAAAAAGGTTAACGGGTGCGTTGAAATGGGATGGTAGGCGTACAAACTTCACTCAATGTTGCTATCTTGTTTTTTGTTTTTCTTGCTGTTGATTTCTTTTTTAAGAATTATGAAAGAAACAATTGGAGAACACCTTTCAATCACTGACTTTATCACTCTATGCCACTTTATGTAGTCAAATAATGTATTATTTAAATTTGTATTAATGTTTATCCAATAAAAATCACAAAAATCTCAGGAGCTACTTTAATCACAGGCAGACTATGCAGAATATATCACGAGTAATTGATTCACATTATAATCCTTAAACCTCTCAGGAACCATTAGCAACTTCTGCTTACACTCCTCATAATTTATTCCCCCTATAATTATGTCATCAATATAACATTTCACCGATTTTAAACCCCGCAGAATACTATCTGCAACACATTGAAAAATAGATGGTGCCGATTTAACACCGAAAGCTAGCCGTGTGTACCGAAACAGACCCTTGTGCGTGTTTATTGTCACAAATTTCTGAGAAGCTTCCTGCCCTATCGGAAGCTTCTCAGAAATTTGTGGAAACCTGTTGGAAAGCACCTGCAAGGTCTAATATGCAGAAACACCCACAATTCGAAAAACTTGATAAAATGTCATCGATCCTTGGAATTGGATAGTGATCAGTTTGCACAAATCGATTTACAGTTGATTTGCAGTCTATGCATATCCTAACAGACCCATCTTTCTTCTCTACCGGTACAATGGGAGAAGCCCATTCACTGTACTTCACCGGAATAATAATTTTTCTATCTATTAGCCTCTCTAGTTCATTGTCCACTTTGTCACGCAGTCCATAAGATACAGTATACGCCTTATTGGAGAAGCTTTACTGTCAACTATTATTTCTGCATAGTGATCTTTTATTAACCCGTCGTAATCGTTATTAAAAACAGTAGGGAATCGCTCAATTAATTCTTTTTCCACTTTTGAAATGCTCACACTATTCACAATAAACAAACTGATCCAGTCCACAAACAACACGTTCAGCCAATTTCTTCCAAGCAATGGAATAAATTCTGTCTTAGATCGTACAACAACTAAGTCAAGCATAAATTTATTATCATTATTCCCCATACTTGAAACACATGCCGTAAAACAGCCTATAACTCCCACCGATTCGCCAGTAGAATTCTTAAAATATTTATCATATGTAGCATTTGAAATAATTGAAAAACATGTACCTGAATCTACTTCCATATCATCTATAATACCATTTATTTTTACTTTAATGACAAGTGAATCTACATAATTGCTACAGCCTACATTACCTAATGTGAGATGAGAGAAATTATTTACTTCATTTCTTAATTCTACCTTATTTACTTTACTGTTCTTTTTACTTGTTGAGTTGTCTCTTCTCTTAGTTCGACTGTCTCTTATGTTGCAGCGATTTGCGTAATGCCCCCACTTTTGGAATCTGTAACATTGCACATCTGGATTCCTTGATGATGAAGTTTGTTGATTGTGTTGACTCCGGTCTCTGTTGTTCGCTCTGCTTATAAAATGTTTAGTACTTCTATTACTGGATCTCGCTCTTCTGTTTCCGTTATTTGAAGACCTCTCCGTCAATCTGCCAACCCAATTTTCACGAAACGCACTACCGTGTGAACTTGTTCCTTGCATCTCTTTCACCTCCTTTGTTGTCAGCTCCATTGTTAATGCCGTTTCGCATATATCAGCAAACGATTTTGTCATCGGCTGATCGAGAAGTTTCCGTTGTATTGCTTCATCTCTTTGTGACCAAATGAATTTATCGCAAAGTGCTTGGTCTAAATAATCTCCAAACTCGCAAGACCCTGCCAATGTTCGAATTTCAACAATGAAATCATTTACTGATTCATCACAATGCATAGTGCGAGACATAAATTTATGTCTTTCTGTCCTTATATTTCGCTTGGGCTTAAAATGTGTTTTCAAAGCGGCCACTAAATTTTCAAAATTAAAGTCTTTCACAAGTTTTGGCGCGATTAGAGATTTTAAGATTTTATATAGATCTCCACCCGCGAAACAAATAAATAGGGACACTTTTCTCTTCGTATCTTCCACATTGTTTAAAATAAAAAGGTGCTCCAAGCGTTGGCACGAGTACGATAACTACGGCGCCAAAAATTGATAACGGTATTTTGTAGAAGGGTTAAATACAAGCATTTTTTACTATGGGAGGGAGGGGTCTATCTCGCTTCGTTTAGGCGGGAGGGACAATTTAAAAAAAAAATAATGCTAAAAATGAAAAAAAATTTTTAGAAAAAATGGCAACACTTACAATAAAGGACTTTAAGATTTTTGGAAGCCAGGAATCTGTTCTTTGATATTATTTTTAAATCAAGTTATAACTGTTAATAGTTTTTGAAAAAAATACTTTCAAACTTGAAATTTAAGAAAAAAAAATTAAAAAAAAAGTTGAATGCTGATTTTTTTCAATATTCAGAAAATAGATACTTAATTTGTTTGTAGTTTTTACTGCCTAAATCAATTCTTAATCGAACACTGAAAACCAGATTGATTTATGTTCTCTAATTTTTGAGAAAATTGAAAATTACTTTTATATGTCGCTCCGCTTAGAGTACAAATTACTACCCTTGCGCCTTGAAATGCGTATGGGGGGCCATGCTGCCCCCCTGCAACCCCCCTGCTTGGGGTCACTGTTGGATTTTGGGATGGGTGCAAGGCTGAGTATATGCAAACTTTCTTTAAATTATATTAGTTTACCCAATGTCAACAACATTCTTCAGATACAGTCTGTGGCCTGAAATTTCACTTTGGTAGACAAAATTTTGCTGATTTGCATTTTAGACAATTTAGAACAGATTCCTGGCTTTGAAAAATACTATAGTTCGTTGTTGTAAGTGTTGCCATTTTTTTAATAGGTCTATTCGCGTACTTTTCCGAGCAAGGCAGTACAAATCTGTCAATTTCGAAAATTTGAGCGCAATTCTCTCAGAGAGCGGAAAATGTACCGAAAAGTACGTGTATACACTTCGAGCTACTTCGAGCCATTTCCAGCTAATCACCAATTTGAACAAAACAAAACTATTTCAAACTGCAGCGAAAATTCACAATTTTAATTAATTTGATATAATTTTGTATTCTATCAATATCTGTATAACTCATAACCGAGCAATCGTTGGAAAATATATTTTGTTTATTCCGTCTATCTGTCAACTTTTTGCTTTTGACAATTTTATCAGTACATGCCGGTAGAAATTTCCTGAGCTGTTTCGAGCCAGGAGGGGAAATGTTGGTTACTCATTTATTTTGCTAGTTTTCTCTTTACCTGTCATTTTTGATGAGAACGTGTATAGACTTTGTGCGGTTGTGATCGATTGGTATCTATTGCGTTCGGTTTAAATCGCGTACGTGAACGAACCTAATATTTTATTCTAATTTTATTTATAATTTTTTTTTTTAATTACCCCTCCCGCCTAACCGGAGCGAGATAGACCCCCCTCCCATAGTAAAAAATTCTTGTATTTAACTCCTCTACATAAATCCGTCATTAGTTTTCATCGCCAAAATTATTTTACTCACCCCAATTTTTGTCCTTAAATTTCAAGTTTGAAATTATTTTTTTCAAAAACTATTTAAAGTAATAACTTGATTTCAAAATAATATGAAAGAACAGATCCCGGGCTTTCCAAAATGATATAGTCTTTTATTATAAGTGTTGCCATTTTTTTTAATGTATTTTTGTTCCATTTAAAGTATCATTTTCTTTAAATTACCCCTCCCGCCTAAACGGAGTAAGATAGACCCCCCCCTCCCATAGTAAAAAGTGCTTGTATTTAACCCCTCTACAAAATACCGTTATCAATTTTTGGCGCCGTAGTTATCGTACTCTCCCCCAAGCGTTCGATATATTGTTCGAAATCATCTTCGAGTAAAAATGCTTCAATATGACCAATAAACCCCGAATTGACGAAAGAGGGACCCGTTATGTTGTTATCATATATATTATATTAATTGATATATATATATTATATTATATTATTATAAGTTATCATATAATGACATTTTTGTTAACTTCTATTTTTTTTTTTTTTTTTCTAAAAATAAAACACCGATCTATTTAATTGGAGATTGGTTCTTCTCAAACCACAGTTTTCTCCTTTCACAGAAAGAAAACACTCTTTAAAATATTTAGTTTTTTGTTTTAAACGCTGTCCGAAATAATCCTCGTCGCCATTAAAATGTTCTTTTTTACGAGGGGGAGGAAGAAGTAAAATTCAAGGCCTTTGCTTAGACATAAACGTTTATTCACGGCGGTTACTTACGAACTAAACTTACAAACTAAGAAACATTCTCTCACTCTCCCAATTATTGAATTCAGCATCAGCAATGTATGCAGTGATGCCAACTGAGGCATAATTATGCCTTTTAGGCATAATTCCGATGCTTGAGGCATTGAGGAATAATTTTGAGAAAAAAGGCATAATTTTTTGTGAAGTTTTTTTTATAGGTAATCAATCCGTAAAAATAAATTTTGAATTTAGTAAATCCGGTACTTTGATCAAGGTCGCTTCACTAATTTTCATTTACCACTGTGCGTCATGCTTATTTTCCAATTCTCTACTAGACTTACTCACTAAACCCAAACAAGAAATGCGATACTGGGACCTTTAAATAGGCAGTGTCCCAGTAGCTTCGATTTTGTGCCTGATGAATAATCTGTATCTTGAAGATAATTTTCTTCTAACTCGGAAACTGCGGCGTGGTCAATATCGTAGAGCCGAATATTTAAAAAGAGATGAATTCAGTAAATTTCATTATATTGTGGAAGGCTTACTAATGACCCCATATTTTAAAAATTTTTAAAAACAGTTTGTAATATTTTATTTTGAAGATGAGTTCAAGTTCAACTATTCGTGATGAATTTGGTGCAGATCCGTCGAATAAAAACTGTCTTACGTAAAGTTAGTTTTTGTTTGTCATAATTTTAGTTACAAAAATTACTACACATATGTATTTATGTCTTAATTATTGTTTTTTCTTAACTATGTGCCTACTAATAAAAGTTTAACATATAAATTTTCTTCGTTATTTATCTTTTTTACCAAAAAGGCATAATTTTTTTGAAAAAGGCATAATTTTTTTCGGAATGAGGCATAAAAACTTCGATCCGGGTTGGCAACACTGAATGTATGTTATATGGCCGTATAGTCCGTCCCATGATGGAATAAGTATAAGGTGGTCTCGTCGGCTGCCGACTCGTTCGTTTTTTGGTCCCTTAACGCTTCGTTAACGTACACTTACTACGCTGAATAAAGAGAAAAACGTGTCGTTAAGGGACTACTTTTTGCCGACGAGACCACCTTATACTTATTCCATCATGGATGCGAACAATCGAATTGAACCGTACTGGTCGATGGCTTGGTCTCGAATGCCGAGAAGCGGCATGCAGTCAATGGTTACAAGAGAGCGAGCAAAACTTAACGAACATAATCTTCATTATGTACAAGTAAATAGATTAAGCAAAATGAATAACTGTGTTATACTACAGTACAAATGGTATAAGAGTGTGATGCTAATTAGATAGGGTGAATTTGTCGATGTTTGGTGTTTTGTAGATAGTACATTTTCAGACATACAGCCCCCCCTAAAAGACTACGGTCTTTTAGCAATAGGCAAAGGAGCAACTTTAATTGTAGGTCGAACATAGTCTCCGAATTTCGTTCTGATGGTTACAACTCTGCATTTGTTGTCACTTCCAAGATGAGTTTGTAGAATACGACCAATGATCCACTTTGATGGAGGCAAATTGGGCTCTTTTAGTAGGACGACATCACCAACTTCTAGGTTAGGCTTCGGTTTCTGCCATTTAGAGCGTTGCTGCAAAGACGTGAGAAACTCTTTATGCCAGCGTTTCCAAAAACCTTGTTGCATTGCCTGTAAAAGAGACCAGTTAGTAGTGATTGAAACATTTGAAGTGTCATCTGGTTGAGGAACAGCAGTGTATGCTTCTCCTATTAAAAAATGAGAAGGTGTGAGAGCTACAGGGTCAACGTCAGACGTTTGCCATAAGGGTCGCGAATTCAGCAACGCCTCTATTTTTGAAAGCAATGTATACATCTCTTCGTAGGTAAGTTTGGAGTCTCCTATTACTCGTTTAAGATGCAATTTAACCGATCTTACGCCGGACTCCCACAAACCCCCAAAATGAGGCGAAGAGGGTGGAATGAATTTCCAATTGATGTTATCCTTGGATAAGTGGTCGATGATAATAGTATGATGGTTTTGATCGCAAATATGCTTGTATAGCTCGTTCAATAGTCGCTTCGCGCCGTGAAAATTCGTCCCGTTATCGCTCCAGATCTCAACAGGTTTCCCGCGACGGGCTGCAAAGCAATCGAGAGCCAAAAGAAATGCAGCGGAAGACAAGTCGCCAACCAGTTCTATATGAACTGCTTTTGTTACGAAGCAAACGAATAAAGCGATATATGCCTTTTGGAATTTTGGATTCCTTCCACGATTTAAACGCAGCGTAATTGGGCCTGCGTAATCGCAGCCAACTCTGCTGAAAGGACGCGAGTACCGAACGCGTTCGCTGGGAAGGTTTCCCATAAGTTGCTTGGTTGTCGTTTGCCTTTGTCGAAAACATGTTACGCAATCATGAACCACCTTTCGGCATAGATTTCTGCCACCGAGAATGTAAAATGACTGTTTGGTTAACGCGAATAATAGAGACACAGTGAGTGTAAGTGTTTTTTATGTAAATGTTCAACGATTAGCTTAGACATTGGATGGGACTTGCATAACAGAATGGGGAGCTTTTCGGAATATGTCAAATTCGAATGTTCAACTCGACCGCCTACCCGAAGGACACCAAAAGAATCGATGAAAGGGGTTAGGGACAATAATTTATTTTTCGATTGTAGTTCTGAATTATGTTTTAACGATAAGATTTCGTCTCGGAATACCGAATTTTGAGCACTTTTGACAAGTTGAGTTTTTGCTACCGATAACTCCGCTGGTTGTAGAGCTTCAAATTGACGAGTATTTGAAGGTCTGCGACAATTGTTGACGAAGCGTAGAACATAGGATACAACGCGTAACGATTTATACCAGCTCGATGTCTTGCACAATATAGTTTCAAATATATTTATTGTGGTTGTGTTTGATACGAAAACCTGTGACGGTGACACCTTCCTCTCTTCCAGTTGAGCAGAGTCGATGTCCTCCATTTTGTAGCACGATGAGGGCCAATGACTTCTTTCTTCACTCAGCCACCGAGGTCCATACCACCATAATTCCGTTTTCGACAATGTTGAGGGTGATATTCCTCGGGTTGCCACATCTGCCGGATTAAAAGCAGAGCGGACATGACTCCAACATTTCAATGGAATTGAAGTGAGAATTTCCGATGTCCTGTTTCCTATAAATACCGACCATTTCTTTGGGGGTGACGACAGCCAATGGAGTACAATTAAAGAATCCGTCCAAGCGAAGATTTTTAAGTTAGGATCCTGTAATGAGATTTTTATTTTGTTAAGTAATCGGGTTAGCAAAAGAGCAGCGCACAATTCGAGCCTAGGAAGGGACAGCACTTTCAAAGGAGCGACCTTTGTCTTAGCTGCAACCAGGGTAACCGATATGGAGTTGTCTGTATTGATGGTCCTGCAGTACACGACTGCTGAGTAGGCGTCTAGGGACGCGTCGCAGAAACCATGGAACTCCCAACTCTTCTTATTTGTAGTCATAAGTCTCGGATTGGATATCGATTCCACAAGGGGTAACTCTTGTCTTATTGTGGTCCACTTATGCGCCAAACTGTCAGGTACTTCGTCGTCCCATTTAAGTTGCATTCTCCAAAGGTCCTGGAACATTATTTTTATTGCTATAACGATTGGTGAGAGAAAGCCAAGGGGGTCGAAAATGTGGGAAGCATCCGATAGAATTTTTCGTTTTGTACATGCGCTTGAATCAGATAGTTTGACTCTGTATGAAAAGCAGTCACGCGATGGACACCATTGTAGGCCGAGCATCTTTACTGAAGTCGATTCCTCGAAATCAACCGGAGATAGCTCTCGCTGATCTTCAGGCAATGAGATGAGAAGCGGCCAACAGTTCGTTGTCCATTTACGCAAATTAAAACCTGCGGTTTTTAAAACATCGACTAACGTACGTAGGGCTATGACTTCATCAATGGTGTCTGCACCTGTTATCACGTCATCAACATAGAAATCATCCATGATGGTAGCTGATGCACGTGGATGTGTACTTGCTGAGTCTGCAGCGAGTTGCTGTAGAACGCGAACTGCGAGAAACGGAGCAGCCGAAGTTCCATACGTGACGGTAAGAAGGCGATAATGCCGTAGAGTATCTTCTGGGTTTTTGCGCCATAGAATCCTTTGGTAGTCAGTGTGTTGGCGGCAAACCCAGATTTGTCTGTACATCTTTTCGATATCACCTGTGATTAGATATACATGCCGCCGCGATCTTAAACAAATTGAAAATATGTCACGTTGTATGGTAGGACCAACAAGCAAGGTATCGTTTAGTGACATCGAATTATGCGCCTTGGCGGATGCGTCAAAAACGACTCGTATTTTCGTTGTGCTACTCTCGGATTTAAATACGGCATGATGAGGTAGATAGTAGTTTGTTTGGGTTTGGAAGATTTCAGTGGGCGGAATTTCTTCCATATGCCCCAGTGATAAATATTCATCAATGAACGACGAATACTGATTTTTTAGATCAATGTTTGAATTTAATTTACGTTCAATTGAGTGAAAACGATTGAGTGCAGTCTGAAATGAATTTCCGAAATTTAACTCAGTGCAGGGCTTGAAGGGTAATTGAACCTCATATGTGCCATTTGGCCGACGATTATGGGTGGTGACGAAGTTCTCTTCAGCTAGTTGTTCCTCTAGAGATGTGGGTGGATCACGAGATAGTTCTTCCATACTCCAGAATCGTTCTAAGTCAAATTCCTGACTTTGATCTAACCTGATGCAATGAGTATTTATTTCAGACTCGGATGGCGAGATTTGTGAGTAACCTCCAGCTATAATACAACCGAAAATCGTCGGTATTGATACTAAACCTCTATCAACTTGTGTTCTTACTGTTCCCTTAATTATATTGAAGAATTTATCGGCTCCTAGTAAAACATCTATGGGACCAGGTGAGTAGAACTGAGGGTCGGCGAGATCGGCTGGGAGATTGTTGAAAGTGGCGAAGTCAAAGGCAAATGGGGGAAGAGAGGAGGATATTTTATGTAGCACGTAGCAGTTGGCTTCGACGTAATCAGAATTACATCGCGAATGGATTTTTAAGCTTATAACTCCATTGGTTACTCCAGCTGATGTGGAGGCGACTCCTAGAATCGGGACACGACATCGTTTACGGGGTAGTCCCAAGCGTTGAGCGATTTGCTCGGTTACAAACGATACTTGGGATCCCGAATCAAGTAAAATCCTAACGACGATATTGTTTCCTTGATAGTCCTGAATTTGTGCAAGCGCGGTGGGCAGAATAGTTGAAAGATGGCGATTGCATTTTAGAGCCTGGGTTGCAACAACTGGTATTTCGGAAGATGAATGTGGCAGGACAACTTCAGCTTGTAAGGGTAGGTCATTTTGTGGTGCTGGTGGATTGGTAGGATGCACCAACGTATGATGCCGCGAGTTGCATTCACGACAACGAAAGTGTGATCTGCATCTATTTGATGCATGACCCTGTCGCAAGCAATTGAAGCAGAGGGATTTCGTTTTTACAAATTCACGACGCACTGGAGTGGATAGCGATTTAAACTGCTCGCAGTGAGACAGTGTATGATCACCCTTGCATTTTGGGCAACCGTGCGATGGTTCAACCAAGTGCGTATGAACAGCACTTGAACTTCTGTTTCGAGCTCGTGAAATTGGAGCACAAGACTCAAGACAGGTACAGCGATTTTGTAAAAAATCAATGAGTTCGTTAATTTCACAGTCAGCTCTGGAGCCAACTTCTTCTGCCCAAGCTTGTTTTGTCTCGTGGTCTAGTTTTTGGACTAAAAGATAGATAAGCCACGGATCGCGATCATTAGACTCTAATGCATTAAGCCCGCGTATTGCTTCATCTGCCCCATCGGAGATTTTGCGGAGCATGTGGATGTTGGGTGTTGTACACGAGGGAAGCGATAAGAAAGACTGAATGAATGATTGAACGATTAAAAATTTCTGATCGTATCGTCTTTCTAATCGATCCCAAGCCTCGATATAATTTGGTTCGGAACACGATATATGTTTGATCAAGTTCGCAGCATCACCACGCAGGAACGATTTAAGATAGTGCATTTTTTGGGTGCACGTGATAGTTGTGTTGGAATCTACAGTTGCGGTGAACAGGTCACGAAAGGCTGGCCAATCTTTATATTCTCCGGAAAAATTGGGAACAGTTAACTTGGGTAAATGAACGGGTTTTGGTGGGTCAACATGAGGAGCATCTTTAACTGATGATGAAACGCTTTGTGCGTCTTCATGATTAACGCATTTTTGCTCGACCTTTAAATTATTTATCGCATCAGAAAAAAGCGAATGAGCATGAAAATACTTTTCTTCATACTCCGAAAATTCAGGTTCACGATCAACGTAGTCTGGGTTGTCGATAAAATTTAAAAGTTCATTTTGCAGAGCAACGAATTTCTCGAATGCTTCATCAAGCCTTTTGATACGGATCTCAAGGGTTGATAGGGATGTATTTTCATCAATCTTATCAGCGAAGGTTGCCAATAAGGTAATACATCCCTTAGCACGACCGCGTTTTGCCACTACCTTATTCATTTTTATTGTTAAAGTAGCCACGAATTAAAAACAAAATAATTAAATTTGACGAAAAAGTCTATGAGCGCGAACAGAAATAAAAAAAAAATGAAACGAGTGTCCCGTTTGTGCCAACGCCAGATCTTGCGGTTTTTATGTCCAGTTGCTTAAATATAAGCCGCGTGTTTCTGGTCGTATGATTACTTAAATCCCGGTTTAACGACACTGATATATGCTTTATCTATTATGTAACAAATCACATGCATATGTATATGTTGTATAAATATTCAACAAAATGGGGAACAAGGCAAAAGGTTTATGTTCATGTATTATATTATGTAAACTGTAGTCTGATGTTATATATAGTATGTATAATAAATGTTTTATTTAACACTTTGTAGCATGTTCTGCCGGAGGTCAGTACAACTCCACCACGACGAAAAAACTAAAGTAATTTTGATGAGAGCACTTGTCTTCCTGGTTCCTGCTGTCCGAAAACTCCGAAAATTATTACCACCCCTCGCTTATGCTCTCTTGCCTAGCATCCCGGTCTAGCTCAGCCCGCGTGGATACCATGCAAGGAGTGTTACTTTTCTCTTGCCTACCTACTGATAAGAGATAATGCACTGTGCATTATCTGCACGTTGAGTTGGCCCCGATCCGCGTCATGCAATGAAAAACTGGTTTGACTTCTTAAATTTTACTCTTAGCACATAATTACTTTATTTGCCTCCAAATAAAAACAAAAAAAAAAGAGAGATTTCGGATTCAATTCCATACTCATCAAATGTAAAAAAAAAAACTAATGTGCTCGCTTGGCACTACTCAAATTCAAAACAAAATATAAAAAAATTTAATTTTACGTAACTATAGGTGGTACTTATGTAAAAATTATATGAGTGGTTATCATTTCATTATGATTGATCAAAAATTTACCTGGTATCTCCGTCGTGACATGTCAGGACTGGGCGGTGGTCAGCTTCACTCGATGACTTCAAGGGTATTCTAATTAGGTTTAAATAATTTTCACACACTTTGTACCACAAATTAGATTTTAAATTATGTACTCTAAATTTTAGATATTCAATTATAGATTTTTAGGTTTTAGAGTTAAGATTTAAGATACTATTAGGCAAAAGCATGATAGGCAAGTAAGTTATATAATACAATAGTTTAATTTAACGTTAGGTAGGTAGTTATTTAAGTAAATTTTTAGTTATTTAAGCAATTAATAAATCTGGATTTAGCAACTTAAACACATTTGACACAGTCACTATTGCTTCGGTTTTGCGGCCACCAGCACTAGGTAATAGCGGTCGTGCGGTCGCCTTCCTGACTGAGATGTCTGGAGTCGGAGTGAGCCTTCGTGTATGAGAAGGTTTCTGCTGTTGAGATGCAGGTAAGTTGCTATGAGAGTGATTTCTTCTCTCGATGCTCCTGATGACGGCTCCGATTGGCGTGGCGAATTTCGCTTGGCACAGGTGGTGGTGGTAGCAGCGTTTTGTGACTCTGGGAGCTGTTTTAAGAGCGCTGTCTGTGGGACTCTTGAGATCCCCCTTTTTACACCACAGATTCCCTTTTCTTAGAGCACTCACGAGTAGCTGGCTATTACACCGAACCAAAACCAAACACAGGACGTAACTAATGGTATATGCCACTTATAAAATTTGAAACTACAAAGAGTACACTTTTAATTATCCTGTCATCAGTATAAATGATTAACGTACCTTAATATAGTGTCTTAAACAATGTATCTCTTACTGCGCAACGTAAACTTATAGTAAAATATAAGTAAGTAAATTTAGGTAATGTGTATCAATATCCTTAGAGAAGCGACCTTACTCGTGGCGGTCTAAGAAGGAAAAGAAAGTATCGAGCAAAGGATGTTGGGTCGCCATCTTATTTACAAGAATACAGTTCTGCCAACTGTCTATGACAAACGCCCTCTTTGTATGGACACTCGCAAGTATAGTTGCCATCTTGTAACAAGAATAATACATGACCGTTAATTTTAAACCACCACGCAATAATTGAATGGCTTAGATATTGATGTTACAAAACAATAACATCGCCCAAAACATGAAACATATTTTATGGCCGATGGTATTGAAAAAGAACTAAAATATGCCAACGAGAAACGTGGGGCAGACTCACACCCTGAAACTCATGCTCTATAAAGCCGGGCCTTAACTAACCTTCAGATCTCAACTATACATATATATCCTTCCCATGAACCCTACCAATCACTTTACCCTTCATATCCTGCAGCACGTACAAACTGTTACCTATCCTTTCTACAACTCGACATTTTGAGAATTTACGAGCGAGCTTAGCACAAAACTGCTTCGATGCATCGCTTTGGTGAAAGTTACGCCGATAGACAATCTGTCCAACCGAAAACTGCCTAGGACGAGTACGCAAATTATACGCTTTAGAATGTTTCTTTTGAGCTTCTTGCAACAGCCTATGTACCTTGTCTCGAACTTTTTGAAGATAGTCTAATCTACACAGCTGTTCAGGTGCTTCACCAGATAATCCATCGATTTTCCTCAGCAAGTCATATGAACTCCCATGAGTTACCATATGGTAGCCCATGAGTACATAAAACGGACTATAACCTGTAGATTCATGTACTACATTCCTAAGAGCACAGGCTATCGAACTTAAATGCTTGTCCCACTCTCTCTGGTCCTCCTCGATATACATCCTTACGGCTGTAAAGATTGTCTTATTCGCCCGTTCAGCGGCATTGGCTTGTGGCGAATAATAACCCGTAAGACATTGCTTGATTCCCGATTGAGCCAAAAAGTGCTTAAATTCTTTAGAAGTGAACTGAGCACCATTATCACTTAATATTTTTTCGGGCACACCAAAGAGATTGAACACCTCTTCCTGCAGAGTCTGAATTGCTAATTGTGCTGTAGCACTTTTTAATGGTTTTATAACTACATACTTTGAAAATTGGTCCAATATGACAAAAGCTTGAGTGTTGCCTTTCTTTGACCTGGGAAATGGACCAACGAAGTCAACATGTAACTCTTGCCAAGGTCGCAAAGGTGGAGGTCTGGGATGAGAAGTCGGCCTGAGGATAGCATTTGGAGTTTTCGCAGTTTTACACACCTCGCAGGCATTAACGAACCTTATCACATCCATGACCATCTTTGGCCAATAATATTTACGCCTAAGTTTCTCTAATAATTTATTAATACCGGGATGAGCGCATAATGGGGGAGAATGTAGTTTATCCATTAAATCAATGCGAAGATCCTTAGGTACATACAGACGCCAACAATTTTCTTCACTCTCTATGTCTTGCGAACGAAATCGAGTTCTTTTATAGAGTAGATTTTCCGAAACCTTTAAGTCGGGATATCGGTCAGGTTTGGATGCGACCATTTCGATCAAAGACCTATACTCCTCTTCTCCAAAAGCTTTAGATGTTAAATCTATTTCCGATACTTCGAATTCATTCCCCTCGATATCTACCCTGGAGAGCGCATCCGCTACCACATTCTGCTTGCCTCGGCGATGCACGATCTCAAAATCGTATGGCTGAAGTTTTAAAGACCATCTGGCTAATCGACCGTGCAAATCTTTTTGAGCCATTAGCCATTTCAGGCTCATGTGGTCTGTGATGATGGTGAACCGAGTGCCCTCTATGTAAGGACGGAACTTCTTTACGCTAAGCACAGCAGCTAAGCACTCTAACTCAGTGACACTATAGTTCCGCTGTGCCGCGTTCAACTTTTTTGACATAAAGGCCACTGGTCTCTCATCACCATCATCATCGATTTGGATCAGTGCTCCACCGACACCAGTATTAGACGCATCGCATTGGATACTGAATGGCTTTTCGAAATTAGGCGGTGAAAGAACTGGAGCGGACGTTAACATTGACTTCAACTTCTCAAACGATTGAAGAGCTTCCTCAGGCCAGTCATTAGTATATTTTTTGCCCGTCATGTTGGTTAAAGGTGCCGCGACAGCAGCAAAGTTTGGGACCATTCTCATATACCACTGACACATGCCTAAGAATCTCCTCAACTGTTTTAAAGTGGTAGGCCGCGGAAAGTTTTGAATTGCCTTTATCTTATCCGGATTTGCTTTAATACCCTCTTCTCCAATAACATACCCCAAATAATTGATCTCACGTTGACAAAATTTAGATTTTTGAACGTTAATCGTCAGGTTCGCTTCCGTTAGACACTTAGCTACCTTTGACAATAGTTCAATGTGATCCTCAAATGTATCCGATACGATTAATAGGTCATCAACATATTTAAAGACGTCCTCGTGAAGCTCATATGGAATAGCTTTGTCAATTAAGCGGCACATAGTCTGCGTGGCATTTTTCAGTCCGAAGGGCATCATTTTAAAGTGATACAATCCCTGGCCTGGAACTGGAAAAGCCGTCTTTTCCCTAGCTGATTTAGACAGAGGTATCTGCCAGAAACTCTCCTTGAGGTCTAAGGCTGAAATAAATGTTGCTCGCTTTAATCTGGCAAGTATTCCATCAATGATGGGCAAGGGGTAAGCATCCTTGGAAGTATGCTCATTAACTTTACGAGCGTCTAAACAAAATCTAAAGGTACCGTTAGGCTTTCTAACCATTACCAATGGGGATGACCAAGAACTGTCACTTTTCTCAATTACGCCTAGCTTAAGCATACGCTTAACCTCTTCATCCATTATTTTTTGCATTGCTGGAGAAATTGGCCAATGTCTTTGCTTAATTGGTTTGATGTTGCCGGTGTCTATGTCGTGTTCAATAAGTGATGTTCTACCTAGACCATTTTTATCGAATGAAGGAATCTGTTCAATAGTTTCTAACAAAACACGATTCTGCTCTGGAGTGAGCTTGTGGGACTTATCATCCGCAGATGGTAGACTAATCTCACATGTAGCTGCAGCAACCAAACCAAAAGCATGCCAAAAGTCAATCCCCAATGTAAAAAGTCTCTTAAGTGTTGGAGAAATAAAAAACTTAATGGTCTTTTCATTAGCATTAAACCTGACTTTGAGAAAGACGTAACCAACGATAGGTTGAGAAACCCCATCAGCAGTTTGCAGATTGCTTTGAATTTTTAAAAATTTGATGCCCTTATTTTTTAAGAATTCCAAACCTCCATTTCCCAAAACTGATATTGTGGCACCGCTATCTAAGAGGCCTGTTTGATGTGTCTGCTCAACTTCAATTTTTGCGAAAGGACGTGGATCATTGGAAGAGTCAAGAGTTGCATGTTTGATTGATTTGTACGTTTCTTTTTTGTCCTTTATATATTTCTGAAATCGAGTCTTATTTAATTGTCTGTTTGAGTTTGCTGCGAGCTTTGAGTTTTTGACCTTGGCAAAATCTGCACAACTGAATGTTGCGGAGGAACTGTTTTGACCGGATGCCGATAGCCTCCTCTCCTGACATCCGTTTTGGAGTTTAACCGATTACAGCGCATGCAATTCGGTTTAGTTATGTTCTTCGCACCACACGAATAACAAAAAGTTTGTATCTTTGGACTTGGACAATTTATGAAATTATGTCCGATATCGCTACAATTCCAGCAGATACTTAGGTCGTTTTCCTCCACAGCATAAGATTCCCCCAAATTCTGTTCAGTCGGTTCTTCTCTATAATACCCCGATTCAGAATACTCAACTTCATGTACTACTCTTCTACGGCTCACCAACTGCTCATCTAAACTCTCCCCAATGTCAAACAACCCCTTTTCTACCTCCATACACATGACCCGTAAATGGTCAACGGTCACTGGGTGTGCAAGCATTAGCTGCTTTCTCAACGCTGGATGCATATTGTTTTTAAGCAGTGAAAGCTTATCTGCTTCTGAGTACGGAACACGCAGCAACGAGTCCAAGGATTCTATTGCCAGTTTGAATTCACTAAATGATTCCCTAGGTTTCTGCTTTCTGGACTCCATTTGCCTACGAATCTCATGGTCGGTGGTGACTGTTTGAAATTCAGAAATGAGTGCCTTCCGAAACTGTGACCATGTCGGATTCCGGTTTCTGGTGACAAATATCCAGAACCAAGTAACTGCAGAACCGGTCAGCAGTTGGTGCATTGACAGGCAAAGTCTGTCCAAGGGAATACCCTGGCTCCTAGCTAACACCTCAACTCGAAAAACAAAATGTTCCACGCTCAAGCGACTTGAATATCCTTCAAACTCCAACCTCCAATTTGATATTGCTGAAAGTTTTCGATGATCAAAGGAGACTTCCTCAACTCTCTCTGCAACAATGGAACGGTCTAGTTCCCCTACACCACTTTGATCTTTATTATATCCCAATGCACTACTACTTCTTCGATTCTCCATACCTATTTGGTTGCTATGTGTCTGACGCATAGAATCATATCTTGGTGCTGGCGGAGGAAATTGATGAAAATATCCTGGCAGATAAGGCTGTTGCGTCTGATAATCATTTGCATATACTATCTGAGGTTGCTGTTGATGGCTTTTACCTAAGCTCAGATTATTGAAACCTGCTAGTGGCGTATTATGATCTGATGCAGATGAAATATGCACTGTAGGAGGTTGCGGTGGTTTCCTTTTCGGAATAGCTCCCGTTACTTGCGAAGAGCAACTTTGCGATAATGCACTTCCTACACTACAATTAAGTAAATCATTATTGTTTCTATTCAGATCCATTTCATTGCTGCTTTGAGCTAATCTATCATCCGGATCTAAAGGTGTGGAAGGGCCTGCACCGAACCGTTCAGAAGTCAGCCGCCTAACAATCTCATTAACTTTATCCTTAAGACCTTCAATTGCTACCTTTTGTTCCGGAGCACGATTTCGTAAAGCTTCTAGTCGCCCTAAGATATGAAGACCACGGGACACGGTTCTAATTTGCGACTGCTGATCTGCCGTCTTAAGCACGTCTTCATATGATACAAGTAATCCTTTTACCTTCTGATTGCAAATACTAAATTCCTCAGTGGAATTATTTATATACCTAAACTCTGATACACGCTTTCCCTGCACTTCTTCCTCAGCAATTTTAGCTAAATCTCTAGCAAGATTTCTAATACTGCCTGTAATTGGCAACCCTCGAATTTGACATTCATGTCGAATTTCGTCACTTTCTAACAACCCGAAGTCCATGGTAGAAATATTCGAAATGTTTTGCCAAACGATCAGGAATTATTAAAGGTTAGAATAATAATTTCTCAAACTCAATGTGTGTCTAAAATCAATGTGTTTATATACTCAAATAACTTTAGTAACAGTATATCTTGCTTTTTTTTTTTTTCTCTCTATTGAATTATGTATATGTATATTTATTATTTCGATATCATGCAGAAGTCAAACCAATCTCTATCACAAGACGTCGGACCAAAACTATAGATTTGTGATCACGAGCATGCTAAAACAATTCTACAAACAATGGATGTGCATAAAAAAAACATACAATATTCATACTAGGATTTCCAAAAACTTACATGTTTTACTTTAGGAATCTAACTGTACAAATTATGTATATGCTAAAGGAGTAGTGGAAGGTTATAAACAAAACGATTCCGCTACATCTCACTTCAAGCACGGAATGAATAAACGGGAATATGATAAGAACCGATCTCTAATCTATGTCTAACCGCTTATTTTATTGATTGTACCGCACATCGCAAAACCACTATCACACCCGCCGATCACTTTTATTTTATCTCTTATCAGATGTTTTATTTTTATATTTTTTTTTTTTTTTTTGCAACTCAACAATTATATTTTTTCGTACTGATTTTACTATGTTTTTCCAAAAACCGCACGATTTGGGCGCCAAATTACTGTAGCATGTTCTGCCGGAGGTCAGTACAACTCCACCACGACGAAAAAACTAAAGTAATTTTGATGAGAGCACTTGTCTTCCTGGTTCCTGCTGTCCGAAAACTCCGAAAATTATTACCACCCCTCGCTTATGCTCTCTTGCCTAGCATCCCGGTCTAGCTCAGCCCGCGTGGATACCATGCAAGGAGTGTTACTTTTCTCTTGCCTACCTACTGATAAGAGATAATGCACTGTGCATTATCTGCACGTTGAGTTGGCCCCGATCCGCGTCATGCAATGAAAAACTGGTTTGACTTCTTAAATTTTACTCTTAGCACATAATTACTTTATTTGCCTCCAAATAAAAACAAAAAAAAAAGAGAGATTTCGGATTCAATTCCATACTCATCAAATGTAAAAAAAAAAACTAATGTGCTCGCTTGGCACTACTCAAATTCAAAACAAAATATAAAAAAATTTAATTTTACGTAACTATAGGTGGTACTTATGTAAAAATTATATGAGTGGTTATCATTTCATTATGATTGATCAAAAATTTACCTGGTATCTCCGTCGTGACATGTCAGGACTGGGCGGTGGTCAGCTTCACTCGATGACTTCAAGGGTATTCTAATTAGGTTTAAATAATTTTCACACACTTTGTACCACAAATTAGATTTTAAATTATGTACTCTAAATTTTAGATATTCAATTATAGATTTTTAGGTTTTAGAGTTAAGATTTAAGATACTATTAGGCAAAAGCATGATAGGCAAGTAAGTTATATAATACAATAGTTTAATTTAACGTTAGGTAGGTAGTTATTTAAGTAAATTTTTAGTTATTTAAGCAATTAATAAATCTGGATTTAGCAACTTAAACACATTTGACACAGTCACTATTGCTTCGGTTTTGCGGCCACCAGCACTAGGTAATAGCGGTCGTGCGGTCGCCTTCCTGACTGAGATGTCTGGAGTCGGAGTGAGCCTTCGTGTATGAGAAGGTTTCTGCTGTTGAGATGCAGGTAAGTTGCTATGAGAGTGATTTCTTCTCTCGATGCTCCTGATGACGGCTCCGATTGGCGTGGCGAATTTCGCTTGGCACAGGTGGTGGTGGTAGCAGCGTTTTGTGACTCTGGGAGCTGTTTTAAGAGCGCTGTCTGTGGGACTCTTGAGATCCCCCTTTTTACACCACAGATTCCCTTTTCTTAGAGCACTCACGAGTAGCTGGCTATTACACCGAACCAAAACCAAACACAGGACGTAACTAATGGTATATGCCACTTATAAAATTTGAAACTACAAAGAGTACACTTTTAATTATCCTGTCATCAGTATAAATGATTAACGTACCTTAATATAGTGTCTTAAACAATGTATCTCTTACTGCGCAACGTAAACTTATAGTAAAATATAAGTAAGTAAATTTAGGTAATGTGTATCAATATCCTTAGAGAAGCGACCTTACTCGTGGCGGTCTAAGAAGGAAAAGAAAGTATCGAGCAAAGGATGTTGGGTCGCCATCTTATTTACAAGAATACAGTTCTGCCAACTGTCTATGACAAACGCCCTCTTTGTATGGACACTCGCAAGTATAGTTGCCATCTTGTAACAAGAATAATACATGACCGTTAATTTTAAACCACCACGCAATAATTGAATGGCTTAGATATTGATGTTACAACTTCACTTTTATGAATCCTGTAGAAGAAGGAAGAATGCTGTAGAAGGACCAAAATGATTTTGAATGGATCGAAGATATGTGATGATGAATTTGATGAGTAGATATTGATTAAAAAAATTACCATGTTCTCATACAAACCAAAAACCATAGATGCATGCATATGAGCTCATAGCCCCTTGACCAGCAGCAACAGCGACGGCGAAATCCCGAAAATTGATTGAATGTTGTGTGTATTAGGTGGCCTATGATGTGTTTTTTTGTTTGTTTCAATAATGTGTGATTTGTGTATTTAATTTAATTTAATATGTGTATAAATGTGTATTGTGTAGAAAAAAATAACTATGTGTAATTTTGTTTCAAAATGTGTATAATAATGTGTATTTGTATGAATATTTCAATTATGTAATATAAATGTGTTTTTTGTTAATGCGAACAATCGAATTGAACCGTACTGGTCGATGGCTTGGTCTCGAATGCCGAGAAGCGGCATGCAGTGAATGGTTACAAGAGAGCGAGCAAAACTTAACGAACATAATCTTCATTATGTACAAGTAAATAGATTAAGCAAAATGAATAACTGTGTTATACTACAGTACAAATGGTATAAGAGTGTGATGCTAATTAGATAGGGTGAATTTGTCGATGTTTGGTGTTTTGTAGATAGTACATTTTCAGACAGGCATAATTATGCTCTATCACTTTAAATATTATCAACTCGAACAAACCAAACCGAAAATGATATCTTAAAGCCGTCCAACACCCCTGAAAGTAAAAAGTTCCTCTACTTGGGCGCCGGCCGCGTTGAACTTTACGATATTTACGATCTAAAGTCGGTCGGAAACCTGAAGCCGCATTTTGGCTTGCACCATATGAACCGTACTGATGCTAAAGTTATATAATAGCGCGTAATTTTGTCGGTGTTCGGTGTTGCGACACGGGGAGAGTAAGTACGAGTACTTAGGCGCTGAAAATTGATAATGGTTTTTTTTTTGTAGAGAAGTTAAATATGTACATACATACAAGCATTTTTCACTATGGGAGGGGGAGGGGCGAGGGGGTCTATCTCGATCCGTTTAGTCGGGAGAGGTAATAAAAACTTGATTTAAAAATAATATGAAAAACAGCTACACATACCTAGTCCTTCATAATGTTTAAATTGCTTGTATTTAAGCGATATCAATTGTTGGCGCCTAGGTTATCGTATACCTACTCGTGCCTACGCGACTTTAAAGACAGTAAAGAGGTATAGTGTACTTATATCAAGATTGCTGATTCCTAGTGTAAAAGCGCACTGATAATGGGCCATCAGGTTATTGGCAAAAATGTGTTAGGTTTTCAATGTTCTTGAACGGCGAAATTCGGAAGACTTATTCTTTTCCAGTTGGCGCAATTCAGTATCTATTTTCATGCTGCTGCGACACACAATGCTGAGGTTCAATTCATCGAGCTTCGTGCATACTTTTATCCGACCATATTTTGCAGATTTGTTGTGGTCGCCTATGATGAAACACAACACATCGGCACGTTGGTTGGTTAAATAATACACGGTCGGCAAAATTTTTGGCTATTTTGGCAGTTATAACAACCAATGATGCGGGGTCTTCTTCCTGTCACTTTCCTAATTATTTACTAAGGTTTAATATCTCTTTAGGAGCTGGACATTTCAAGGAACTGGAACCTGATTGCTTAAAAACACGGCACAAAAATGATCCATACATCTTCAGATCTGATTTTATATTGGTGAATAAATTGAATTGCCTCCAAATCCAATACAGGATCAGGATAGTTTGGTGATTATGTAGCTACAGGTCTCTTAAGTTTTCCGCTTCTCTCTACATTTTCTGCAAGCCCATCCATTGATCCAGTGGAGTGCACATTGTCCTTCCCATTCATCAAAGCCAGTTGGCAGTCTCTCAAAAATTTATATTTTTCCCTTTAGATATATCTAAAAGACAATTTTACTTTACAGACGCACTTCTCCTGCGGCGCTTTCTGTATTCCTGCTCGGGTGATATTGAAGAAACCAAACGTTTAATCGAATTCAACTACACTTACCGGAACAAAAATTCGCAGATTTTCCTAAAACGTGACCCATGTGATGACAACAGTCAGCGATTGCTTCAGGTTGCGTAAGTTTCCGCATACCAAATGCCAATATGGCATGCATCAATCTTCTTTGGAAATTTTTACTGGTTTTCTCTACTCGTCCACAGAGATCTCGTACCCATACCCGGCCTGACGTCCGACAATAGTAAGCTCCTCTTGTATCGCCTTATAGACTTCAATGTGGAAAAGGTGAGCAATGTTAAGTAAACTTCTTATGCGTGTCACCCACCAGCTGTGCATCTTGCGTCTCTCTTTATTATGTAGTTCGAATTTACCGAGGGTGTAAAGGTATTCTTTATGATGGCCGATTGTCGTTTCGTTACCGAAGACCCAGCTGGAATGGCAGACGGTGAAATTCCCATTTTCGATATGGATGGCTTCAGTTTACGACATTTAACACGAGTGGTATTCAATTCACTGCGAGTGTACATGAAATTTGTGCAAGAGGCACATCCAGTGCGACTGAAGGAGGTACATGTGCTCAACTGTCCATCCTATCTGGACAAGGTGCTGATGGTTGTGAAGCCATTCATTAAGAGTGAAGTTTTCAAATTGGTTAGAGAAACTGGTTTGGTCGTAGTTCAACGAATGGCGACTATATAGACCTTTAACTTTTAGATAAAATTCCACCTCCCAGGATCAACGACGCTATACGACTATATTCCAAAAGAGATGTTGCCTGAGGAGTACGGCGGCGATGCAGGACCAATAGCAGATATCAAGGCTAAGTGGATAGAGATTATGAAAGACAATAGGTAAGTTACTAGATGAATACTTTAATTTCATTTCTGAAGTCCACTATCTGTAGGGACTATCTAATGGATGCGTCGAACTGGAAAATTGATACCAAAAAGGCCAAAAGCAAACACATAGCCCCCAGTTGCAGCGAAAGCTTAAGAAATCTCACCATTGACTAATTCACTAATACAAAAATTACATAGAACACAATTTTTAATAAACATTTGATTTATATTTTTTTAATACAAAAGAAACCGGTTTCCGTAGTGCAAATAGTGTATTATAATCAATCAGAACGGGTGGCATGGTGCCTTCGACCTAGCGAGGAAGGAACATTAGAACGATGTTGTTCTATGTAAAATTGTACTTCATGTTGCCGAATTGATTTCCGGGATTTCGTATGAAGCATGGGGCATTTTAGGGCATTTCGCCAACCGTGATATAGGTTAAAAGGACTAGAAGGGTCTTTCATCTCGTTCCTCTTCTGCGTCCTATTAAAGTATCCAGTGCAGTGTGCATATAAATATTTATCCTAGGGCGAGGAAAATCGGAACAATGGAAAATTCCTATTCATGGATTCATATGCGAATTGGAGAGAATTGCAAAGAAAAACAATATCAGTTGCAGTGGACCTATTTAGAAGCTATGTTGTGGACTTGGAGTGGGCTTCATTCTAATTGATTTATGAGAGAAGGAAAATTTTGGCGGCTGCATAAATAAAGTTATGGTAGGTAGGTATAGTGAAATTTTCATATAATGTAGTTAATACCATATTGCCTATTTTCACAACCATCGAAGAATAAGTGAAATTGAAATGTTATACCAGTTTAAGCCTTATCATTGTGCGACATTAATTGTAAATTCTTCATTTCCTGACGTCCAGCGACGTCAGGATGATTTTGGAGAATAAGTTATCATTATTTCACAATTTTCCTTAACTACTAAACGATAAACATATAGCTAATCAATTAATAAACAGATTTGAAAAAAGATAACAAGTTTAAGATTTAAATCAATAACATTATTGCACTTATGCAAATCAGTATTGCCAGTTCAGTTCGTGTTCTTCACAGGAGTATCGAAGAATAGCCGGAATCTGTAAACCCTTCCAAGATATCTCAAAGCCATTAATGGGACTTTGGACATAATCATGCTAAGAGATTATATTAACCTACTATTACAGACTAATTTTTCGGAATGTATTTTGAATCAGAATTATAGCCAGTTCCTAAAATCTGGGGGGTTATTCCCAAATGCGCGGCGTATTGTATTGAAAGCGATACCTCCATTTCGACCGTCTTCGCTTTTGGTTATTCTCAAATGCGAACGAGGGCGAAAATGATATTTCCAGTGCTTTCCAGTTTTTCCATTCTGAGTTGCAAGTTCCCATTTATTTTTCCAACACTTTGACAGCTTTTTCCCGCCACAGGAATTTAGTTTATTTTTTATTCGCAAACAATCCGCCAGCAATCCGTCACCTATAAAGCTATCGCTTTTGATTGGATCAGATCGCTTTTGGAAATACAAAAATGCAAATCCGCCATGAAAAGCGATCCGCCGCGCATTTGGGAATAAGCCCCCAGAAGAAATTATAACAGACGACAAGTTAAACTGGGCTATTCATACATTCTTCCGTTTAAATCCTGAACCGATCCTGAAAATGCTCTTTATGCGGCTACATTCCAAGAGCCCGGAGGAATTCCCGAAGCATGAAAATTAGCTACACCACTGCTCGTCTATGCATAAATACGCAGTCTTTGAAATCCAACAGATGGCTAGCAAACTGGGAACAATGGGTCTCCAATACCCCCATAATCTGTAGTATCAGGAAACGAATGAGCAGAATCGAATGAGAACCAAAAATATGAAGATGATATTAACGGAAGCCTTGGCCAGACAGAACATCGTTCTGTATAATTACGTTGGTGTATGTACTGTTATGTCGAAACTTTCTATAAAAAGGTATGCAATAAAATTAAATCTGAAAGACGAGGACTTTAGGAACAGTATACTTTGAAGCTACTACTTTCAGTTTCAGTTGTCTCACTATCTTATGAGGACTCTTATCTTATGAGGACGTGGCTAATTCCCATTGAACGACATCACGATGGATCAATAAGGATGTGTGGTATAGTATAAATATGTTTTTAGGTGGACAAGTGGCACTACTTGTCTAGCGACAAAACAAATTTGGCCTAATTTGGATTTGAAACGCTCTAAGAAATTGATCTCTCTCAACAGATTGCATATCGGCACAACAAATAGATGATAGGTAAGCATACCGCAAGGCTAGGCCTTTTCGCAAACGACTTTTGCAGAAGCTGTATGGATGAGGAAGAAAAGGAAACTATCCCTCACCTTCTTTGTTCCTGCCCAGCTCTCTCCCGTAGAAGGAAGCTTCACTTAGGAGCCTTCCATTACAACGACTTGGGCGACCTGACAAACAAAAAGAGCTCAAAATTGATCAGCTAGTGGGGAGATCTTACATGATCCTTTTTTCGTGATATTACAATGGACCAATGCTGGTCTAAGTGTGTTGGCGTTTTCTGCTGACAACCACTTTCAACCAACCAACCAACCATAGTATAATTTCGTTTTTTGGACAAACATCTTAAAAAAATATGTATATATTTCTTAATCTAATCACACTCAACTTAAATTCGCAATATCTTACAGCCCAGTAATAAAGAAATGCAGCATAATTGGCGCTCTTGCGACAGAGAAAGCTAATTTTTTTTGGTAATTTTGTGCAAGTCTTACAATTTTTGTGACTCAACATTGCACAAGAAGACACATCTCGCAGTTGGTTAACAACTTCCACTTCAATATCATATCAGTGGGACAACATTTGTTACATGAATATTGTGCAACAACGATGAAAGAGGAACGCAACACGCGTTTTAGCCTTTTAATGTATTTGTTTTCAAGGACAACATAACAGCCTTATACGGGTTCTTGAAAACTTGTTCGACCTTGAACAACCCAGTTTGTGACTTGGCTTGAAAGAGTAAATGCAGATTCTATATAGGTAGAGTAGATTATGTAAATGGTGTAGGTAGGTACCCATGCTTCCTGCATTCCATTGCTTTAGGGCTCATGCATTTGAATATTCATATTTACAAGTAATAAGGATGCTGAGAAGACTTTTTGTTTACCATAATATATTATTTTTATTTGCACATGCATTGGAGTTAATTATCGAACGGATTGTTGGGTAATGCGCGAATTGTTGCATTGGAGCTTCTCGTGGTCGTTTTTTGCTTAAGTTGGAAAGTGTTAAAAAAGTGCCAGATGCGGCTGATGTCATAGGTAGTGGTAGGTATTGACTGCAGACTTGCATTTACAGTTTGTGCCTTTTGTTGATGTAATGATGAGGTGCAAAGTTTGATGTTTGATCGAAGTGACTTTGGTAATTCATTGCATAATAAGAGTTTTATCATAACTTCATACTTTATCAAAGCGATGTGTGTATATTGTAGAGTAGGTACCTATACTCTCGTAATTTAAAACTCAGTAGATATTTTTACGGCTGATTGGATGCATGCAATTGCAGTATGTTGTTATTTGGCATATACGGCATACCGTGTACTTTATTCAATCATAATGACAAATGTCTTAATAGGTAGTCGATCTGTTATTTGCAAATTATTATTAAAGTCTTTGTTGGTAATATGCCACTGTTGCACTAAAGGTCTAATATATAGTAATGCGCCATTGCGGGCTGAATGAGGGAACATGACGTTAACTGAAAAACTAAAATCTAGAATTGTTAAAATGTTGAATTAATTTGCTGAACCTCGAATGTAAAAACCTCGAATGTGTCAAAATGTAGAAAGTAGGTACCTACCTACAACATTTTCGAGATAAAACAAAATATAGAATATAAAACTGTTTTCGAGATATAATTTCTTAAATTCACTCCGAAAGTAATGAAAACAAGTCTAAAATAAAATATTCTGTAGCTTTTTTAATTGAAAATAATACATTTTTAACAAATAGTCATAACAATATTATTTTGAAACTATAGGTATAAAACCATTCAACAGAAAATAAGTTCCATTATTAGATTGATTATGTGTGTTTGTCCAAAGGTAAAATCTCATTTTTAAATACAAAATATGTACCTACCTACAAATACATTAAGAACCTACATATGTAGATACATATGTATAGATAAGACATTATACTATACATACGCTGACCATCCGTCCTTTATTTCAAAGGACAGTCCTTTCTTTTTTACCTCTGTCCTGTATTTTTTTTTTTAATAAAGGACGTATTTTGTCCTTTATTTTTGAAGCTGTCCTTTAAAACACTGACAAACAAATTTTATGCATAGAGACAGAGAGTTAATTTTTGGGCAATTGACCTCTACACTGAACCAAAAAGGTACGTAGATTCAAACAAAAAATTCATTGAGACAATGAATAATTAATTAATATTTGTCCAATGAACGCGTTAATTGTGACAACGAATACGAGTTTATTAATTTAATTAACGTTTATGGATTTAATAAACGTTAATAAATTCTATTAACAGTGTTTATAAAAAAAATATTAATAACCCATTAATTATAGCAATGAACAAGTTTATAAAATTAATAAACTCCATTTATTGATTTAATTAACGAGTTAATAGTAACTATGAAGACTTGGTCATTAATTTAATAAATGCTTTTATTAAAAATAATAAACAGGTTTATTGAATTAATAAACCTTATTAATTGAATCAATGAATGAGTTAATAGTGACAGTGAACAGTAGTTTATTAATTTAATAAATACGTTTATTAAAAATAATAAACAGGTTTATTAAATTAATAAACCTTATTAATTGAATCAATGAATGAGTTAATAGTGACAGTGAACAGTAGTTTATTAATTTAATAAACAGGTTTATTAATTTAATAAATACGTTTATTAAAAATTATAAACAGGTTTATTAATTAAATAAATACGTTTATTAAAAATAATAAACAGGTTAATTAATTTAATAAATACGTTTATTAAAAATAATAAACAGGTTTATTAATTTAATAAATACGTTCGTTAAAAATAATAAACAGGTTTATTAATTTAATAAATACGTTTATTAATTTAATAAATACGTTTATTAAAAATAATAAACAGGTTTATTAAATTGATAAACCTTATTAATTGGATCAATGAATGAGTTAATAGTGACAGTGAACAGTAGTTTATTAATTTAATAAACAGGTTTATTAATTTAATAAACAGGTTTATTAATTTAATAAATACGTTTATTAAAAATAATAAACAGGTTTATTAAATTAATAAACCTTATTAATTGAATCAATGAATGAGTTAATAGTGACAGTGAACAGTAGTTTATTAATTTAATAAACAGGTTTATTAATTTAATAAATACGTTTATTAAAAATAATAAACAGGTTTATTAAATTAATAAACCTTATTAATTGAATCAATGAATGAGTTAATAGTGACAGTGAACAGTAGTTTATTAATTTAATAAACAGGTTTATTAATTTAATAAACACGTTTATTAAAAATAATCTGGGTGATCACAGAATCCATCGTATTCGGAATTTTGCTACGAACCCCGAAAGAACTATCGCAGAATCCATCGTAGTGGAAATTTTTTCGGAAAAAAATTTCACTACAACGGATTCTGTGATAGTTCGAAAGAACTATAGTTCCACTACGATGGATTCTGCGATAGTTCTTTCGGGGTTCGTAGCAAAATTCCGAATACGACGGATTCTGTGATCACCCAGAATAAACCTGTCCATCAAATCAACGAACAAGTTATTTTGAATAAATTTAAAATGTAAAATTTCTTATAGCCTTATTTTTCTGCCAATGAATTTTTAATTTCCGGACCAGAAATTAAAAATTTGATTAACAAAAAAGCAAAACAAGGAAATGATGCTTTCTAAATTTAGTTGGTCTTGTTGCTCGAACTCTGTAAAAATACGAAAAAGATGAAAAAATGAATGTGTGAAAATTATTTTTTACAAACCTATTAACAATTTGCATGTTATTAATTCTCTTGTTTTTTTTGCTGAAATTTGAATGGTGAAATTAAAAAACATCTTTAAATAATTCATTTTTACATTTTTATTTTATAAATAAGATGAGCCCAGGAAAATGGAATTACAATAATCTTTAATCTGTTTATTATAAGATCTCATTCAGTAACACATGAGTCTTGGCACATATTTCTTTTTTATTTCTTTTAAAATATTGGGTCTCTATAAAGCCCCAAAACGAGGAACAAGCGATTGGGTACTGGAGATTAAACAAATAAAAAATTTTGAAGCAGATATCCACTGCTCGGATGAAACTTTTAAATATAAATTTAACCCCATCAAAATACACAAAAATGTCTGAAAAGTTCAGAATTGAATCACCGTGTACAATTATAAATGGCTGAACATTCTCAGCCATTTTATTAAGAAAAGCAATATGTTCCTCTATTGCTTGAATTGTCTTGCCCACCCAAATGAAAGAATTCTGCGAGTCTTTGATGGTATATCTGGTAACATGTTTATGTCCCTCTTTGTCCTTTTTGAAAACTTTTTGGAAAGGTACAAAGTATCCATGTAGAGCCCAAAGCAATGCTGCATCTTTGCAATCTGAAAATAAGCCAAACAATAAACTTAGAACTTTGAAATGTTCCATGCTGGTTGGGTTGTGAAGACAATGTAATATTTAGAAGGAATTTTTAAATTTTGACTTCCCCTGCCCCTTTAAGGGAGGCTTTTTCATAACACATGAACCATTAGCCATATTAACTTGAGGCTTTGTATGTCAATAGATACCTAAGTCAAAACTATTACATACCTAATAAATTTTTAAAATTCGTCCTATAAGGGTTGAAAAAAGCGGGTGCAAACTTTTCTATATATAAATCTATGTAGGTCAACTCAAGAAATCCTTTTAATTCTAAGGCAATACTTCACCGAGTATTTTGAGCTACCTAACATTCATCTTTCTGGTCCATCCAGAGGGTGAGATATAATAAATTGAAAATAGATCTTATTTGGCCAAATGCAAACAAAAATTTTTATCTCGATCTCGACTGCAGTTGTGCTTAGGAGGGGTAGTTTTGGTTTGCTTTCTATAAATAGAATTGTCACTCGGACGACTGGAATTCAGAATGTATATATACGAGTACGTATTTTACATGTACGACGTAGTTGAATTTGATGTAGGGTATGGTTTATCATGGAAGGGTCTTAGAGTAAGCCATGTTTGTGTAGTTTACACTCAAATAATACAATACATAACTACAAACATGGCTTACACTAAGCCCCTTCCAGGAAAAACTTTAAAAATAGATTGGTTAATTTTTACTTTTTTGCCTTTTAGTGCAGTAGGTATACTTATAAAAACGTTTTATTAGTTTTTTAAACTATAATTTTTTTTAGTGTATATTTATGTTTACCAATTACTTGAAAAGGTAAAAATAATAATAATAGTAATGTATATATTAAGAACATATAAAAAAGAACATACTTTCAGATGGATTTGTTGATTCTATTTTCTTTAGGATCTCTCGTATACTTTTTTCCTTGACATGGTTTTCAGTAGAGAGAAATCTCAGCAGTTTTTCCACCAGTTGTCCCCACTTGTTCAAAAATGAACCGGAATTTTGATAAAGTTGACTGAAGTCTATATCAATCTAAGGAATTTAAAATTCTTAATATTTTTCGAACTGAGTGAAGCTGATTAAACGTTTTTACTTACCAAGCGATGGCCAGTTGGAAGCTTATACTGGGGCCATTTAGTAAAAATTTCAGAGGTGGAAGAAGCGTTTTTTATTTGTAGGAGTCTGTGATTTATACATGCTTTCCAGCAACGGTCAAATTCCTCCAATGACAAGTTATCATACTTCAATGCCCGATATGTATGTTCTGCATCTTCTTCTGCAACTAAAGACAACAAAAATCATTCCAAAAAAAGCTAAATTATTGTCTTAAAGGGTTGGGGTTGAAAGACTGTATGGTCAAAAGTCTGTTTTCAAAATACTGTATTTCAAAATACTGTATTTCAAAATTCTGTATGAACAAAATTCTGTATGAACAAAACTCTGTATTTCAAAATTCTGTATTTCAAAATTCTGTATTTTAAAAAAATGGTTTTGATAATGTAAAAAAGTGCGCACTTTTTTACATTATTAAAACCATTTTTTTTAAATATAGAATTCTCGTAAATACATTTTTTTTATATTTTACTGTCTCCGTGAATGTCAGCATAGATTTATGAAAACAAATTGCGACGAATACCTTTTGAATTTGCTACTATACAATCAAAGCTTTACCTTTAGCAGTTGCCTTAGTAAAAAAAAAACAGAATTTTACTACTGAGCTCCAAATCAATATTTTTGTTTATTTGCATCAATTTAGAATTTATTGTTGTCTTTATGTGTACTGTTCCTGTTCATATTATTTCATTATTAAGTTTACTTTAGACAAGGCGCGCACCGAACTGGTGAGGCAGTGGCGGGCGTAGCGCTGGCATAGGAATGGTGTGGCGATTGAATGGCGCAAAGTGGTATGAAAGTGATTTAAGAGCAAACAACGAATTCACCAGTCTTTAAAATGTCGTATTTGTTAATTGGTCTTAATTATCTTGGTCACCACGCAACCACCACACCACGCCAATGTGCCAATGTGCCAATGTGCCACTGTCTTCTGTCTATTTTACATATTTTATTTCTCAATAAATTTTAAAAATTATTTCAAAGCTTGCTTTTCGTTACGCAAACACTTTTTCAAAATATGGAATTGGAGCATAAACAGCATTTCGATAAACAGAATTTTGCATTTACAGCATTTTGGATATACAGCATTTTGAAATACAGAATTCTGAAATACAGAATATTGTTCATACAGTATTTTCAAAAAATAAATATGCAGAATTTTGTCGATACAGAATTTTGAAATGCAGAATTATGACCCGCTCCCTGTCTTAAATTATTTCTTTTGTCAAATAGAAATTGATTAAAATAAATAAACAATTCAAACATTTTTTTTTAATAAAAATGAATAGAAAACTTAGGAAAATTTTAAGTTAGCATATAAACCGATATCATCAATACTATCGATTTTTTTTGGGTCGATTTCTTTTTTACACCGATATTTTCGTCTTGATAATAAAATATCGATGTATCGATGCGGTTTTGGATTATCGCGCAACACTAAAGGATAAATGTTTTCACTTATTTAAAAAAGTGTTGAACCACGAGAAATATCAACGAACTTTAATAAAAACTTCAGTGCTTAATATCAAGGCAAGAAGAAAAATAATAAAAAAAAGGTTGAAAGCGCTTACTCTCTAACCAAGATGCAAATAAGATATATTATGTATATATATTTTTTATTTATATAAATTAATTTAAATCAAAAGGATAACTTCTGCTTAATTAAACAGTATTTGAAAAATATGATTTCTTCTCTCTTCTATACAAAATTGTAATCAACTTTTTTTTTTTTTAAATAAGTGAAAACATTTGTGCACTTTTCATATATTTTATAGTCGAGTATAAGTTTCGGATATCAATTATTTTGGTTGTATGCTTAAGCAGGTTCCAACCCAAAATGTTTCGAAGAAAGTAGAGTTGCTCTTATTTTCCTTAACTAAATAAAAAAATAACGCAAATAAGAACGTACCTATATCAGAGCTCGGTGTTTCTGGAGTTTTATTTTTTGCTGCGCTTGTTGAAGGGGATGAAGTAGTACTTGCCTCCATTGTATTCATTTTGGAAGAGGATTTAATGTTGCAATACTTGTTGTAAATTTTGCCTCTTTTACCTGTTCGATAATATTCCTACAAAAGTTTAGAAATTGCAAATTATTTTCATTCTAGCTTAAAATGTGGATATAGGTAGTGTTTACCAGTTTTTCAGTCGGGAATCTTTCTGCAATCTCCGTTTCAATTTTGTAACTTGAATGTAAATCCAAATGAATTTTGTTCTGATCAAAATAACTGGCTATTGTATCAATAAGTTGTTTCCTTTGGTGTTCTTGAAATTTGTTTGACTTATCGTAGTCTTCAGCTAATGCCAAAGTTTTGGGGTTGCTGTTCAAAATTTCTCCTAAAGATATTGAATTCGGCGGATTTGGTGATTTGGATGATCTTGGCGTGCTTGGAGAATTTATAACGTTTTGTCGTGATACGTACGGGGAGGATGCTCTAGATGAACATTGGGAGCTGGCAATCGGCCTAAATCCTGCATTGGAGAACATTAATAGGGGCTTTCCAATCGAGTGTCGCCACTCTCTTAATTTGGCTTCAAACATAATCAATGTTCGGTATGTAAATGGTCTTAGAACTCGTTCTAGGTGGTGACACTCAATATTTTTCAATACGTCAATATCTATGCCCTCCTCTGAAAGAGAATGTTGAAATACAATTTCTTAACCCTTAGCCCATCAGATGGCATGAACAAATTTATGAATTATGAATGAACTAATTTATAGCAACATTTTTAGTTTCGTTTAGCAGTGGGATGTAATTAAGCAAAAAATCTCAAAAACAAGAGCTTGCATTTGTCTTTTGGTTTAGTTTAAAAAAAAGGGCCTTGAAGATCATTTAATTTATATCATTTAACACGTGATTAGACAAATGTTTGGCATACCAAAAACTAACAACTATCATAGAGTTTTTGTATG
Source organism: Cheilosia scutellata (assembly GCA_955612985.1). NCBI lineage: Eukaryota > Metazoa > Arthropoda > Insecta > Diptera > Syrphidae > Cheilosia > Cheilosia scutellata. The sequence continues at coordinate 63,580,918 of OY015311.1, forward strand.
GAAAAGTTTAACTAATTCAAGCTTAAGCCCAGTATCCTGCCCAGTATCCTGCTCGCGAGGCAGTTTAGCAAAGCAGTATTTATTTTGGCTATTTTGTGGTATTTTCGTGAATAAAATTAAAAATTTAAAATTTTGTAGTACCAAACCCATTTCGACTTATGTTTTTTTGTGCGAAATGAATATACCAATGTCATAACGTATTTGGTACTACAAAATTTTTAAATAAAAGGATATACTCTCAACAGGATATACTTTCTTTTAGAGCATTCTTCAATGAACTAAGAGATACCACAAATTTAGAGCAGATATTTTGCGTGGCCCATCTATATAAAATTAAGAATTAAGCGTGCGGAACAGGATACTGCTTCGTTGAATTTTATCTCTGTAGGCATTTAGATCAAATAATTTCTGAAATATTATTTATCTCTTCCTGCTCAGAAACTTTTTTTTTTTAAGAAACCCACTAAATTTCTATAAATGAATCATAATTTTTATATTGTGAAATAAAATGGAAATGAAGTATGTACAAAAAATGTTAACTTACTTTTAAATTGATCCAATAATTCTAACTGGTCCCAATTTTTCAATAAATTTGTCAGCTCATCATGTGGGTCTATATTTACAATAGTCGTTGTTTGGTAGTTTGTTAAAATATTTTCCAATTCTATGTCTGACATTATTTCCATTTCTACTGATTTAGATATAATAATGCCTTCCCCATCTGCATCCTCCACTTCACCAACGTCCACAATCTTCAGCGGCGGCGGCGTTGCCATTGGCAAGGATTGAAACTACTGCAGTGTTTAATAAACTACGTTAAATATAAAGGTTTCACTAGTTGTTATATTTAGTTTTGTATCAAAGTTGGGTTATTAATTACGAATATTGAAAACCATAATTATTTTACACTTTTAAACCTTATACTAATTTCAATAATATATTATTTTGACAATTATTTTATGTTTTTGTAAGTGTATAACTATCTAAATGAAAGATTAATTAATAATGAAAGAGCTTTTCTCCTAAATGCTTGATGATACACATGACGAATTTTTGTCTTGTCTTTCTTGGTATTTTTACATATGTTATTTCGTTTTTATTTTAATGTAGATAATATGACAGCAAAATTCGTCTTTTGCATAATTGTGTTTGTTTGGCAATTCTTAATTCTTGAGTCTAATTAAACCCTAAACTTTGTTTGCACAAATTGCAATAATCCTGTATACATAGTTACTAACAATTTAATAAATTTTGTTGGTGTTACCCTATATTTGTAACCTGACCCTATCTTGTAAACTCACCCTACTTTTATTTGACATATAATAAACTTACTCTTTCGTACTACCTACTTCATTAAAGACGCGTTTTATCTAATAAATTTAAAGAGAAATAATGACTCGTCGATTAAAGCTAAATTTTTATATCTGATAATTTGAAACAAAATATTCCTTAACTCTTAGTACCGTTTTACCTTCAGCAGTTTTTATTAACGTCATTGGTGGTCCAACAATGTCTTTTAAAGATATAATTGAAAATCCACCTAACTGCTTTTCGTCGATTTCAAAAGATAATATATGCGGATTGTATTGAATTCTGTTAATCTTTTGGCAAAACAAATAAACCTTTTCTTTTTTTAAGAGAATAATGTCTATTATAACGTACAGTTCTATGTCCGATTTAAACTGGGCTATATAAAATTGTGTTTGGTATTTATAACCTTGGATCTCAGTTTTAGAATAAAACTCTATGTCCGTGATAGGTACTTTTAGAATTTCTGATACTAGATTTGTAAAATTACTTTCTTTTTTATTTGTTTCATAAAAGCAAAAGTAGCTGTGATTTAAGTGATTTAGGGTATTAAATAACTTAAATGCAGCTTTTAGCTGATGTTTTTTTGCTAAAGTCAAACAAATATTTTTACGGGACGTGATGGCATGAGAATAAAGCTTAAATTCTTTATGCTTAGCTTCAAATTTAAAACACCAAAAGTTCCGAATAGGTCCCGATTGTTTCATAACAGATGGATAATGAGTCAAATTATGATGTTTTGGTTTTAGCGTGTCATTGAAAAGACGAACATAATCGTTGTTGTGAATTTCAATTTTCATTTTCAACATAGAGATGATGTCATCGGAAATTTCAAAAGAAAGCAGCAAATCAATTGTTTCAATTAAATTGAGAAGAAATTTCCATACCTCGTCATCCTGTGGAACTAAATCTCCAACCATTATCTGAATGAAAGATATAAATGTCATCATTTCTCTCGCTGTCATTTTTAAATGTTTGCTTTTTAAATGATTAATTTTTATTTCACCCGACATGTTATCAATCTCTAATGGGCCGTATTGAAAAGTTTGTTTTCTTAAATTTAGGGTTTCCAAAGTAAAATAAGAAGTTGTATGGATGAAATAGTTAATAATATGGCAAACATCGTAATGACAAACCCCTTCGAATAAGTCATGCATAAGATCAACGCAATGGTTTTCTACAACATGAAACGATGGTATTTCATTTAGTTGCGAATAATTTTGTATGCCACTTTCAGAAGAATTATTTAGAAAAACATCTCTTTCATAGTTAGAGCGATTTCTTAATAAATCGTGTCGTTCAACGGATAACGTCTGCGCTTCAGATCTTTTAACTTTACAAAACCTACAATAGGAATTAGCTGAAAATGATCTATTGAAATCTAAAATTGTATTCAACCCCAAATTATCTCCTAACACAATCCCCAAAACGAAATAAACTTTTTTTCTACCCTGTCCGTTAAAGTTAATATCAAGGCCATCAACTTCAAGACTTTTAAGTTCTTGTATCAAAGCTTGAAAACATTTTTCGTTTCCAAACGACTTCAAATCCCTTGATTTAATGATTCCTGCTAAAAAAATATTATCTAGCTTTGATTCTTTCCACGGGAGGCAGGGAAAAGTATAGTAAATGTTACATATTGAGTGAACTCCGGCATGAGAACTTAATGGATTATTTATTTCGAAGTCATCGGTGTATAGAAAATATGGTATAAGTATTTTTCCCGGATACAAATTACTTTTTTGCTTCCAAAGGTCACCCTGAATAAAACTTGACATTTTGTTTTCTTTACTTAAGGCTTGCATGTGAAGAATAGTTTTATTCAATATGTCACCGCTCTCAAAAAATTTTTGGAATTGGAACTTTAATGGCATTAAAACACCTTTAGTGCTTTTTTCGTCATATGCTAGGTTCCCGTTATTAAAAACTGCGTCGATTTGTTTGTTTACTGAAAATTCGTGTAAGCGTCCTAAAAACTCATTTTTTTCTAGCCAGTCAAATAACTTGTACTCAGTATTGCAATAATAAAATGGGTCACGACACTTTGATATTAGACTCAAAAATTCGTTATGGGCTTCTATGTTTTTGTTTGCAAGGTGTTTATTTGAAAATGATTTAAACAATTCAACCATCGGATTTAAAATAAAATTTCGTATACCCTCTTGAATCTCTATAATATTTTTCCTTGAGAAACTATTTTTATCATGCAATTTTAAAACAAACCCAATAGCCGATGTAAAGAGTTCATTAAGACTGTCTTCAACATTGAATTCCTTAACTTCTGGAATTTTACTTTCGAATGCTTCTGAGTATTTTTGCAAACTATCAAATGTATCATCATTTTCGAAAAAAATATTCTGGGTCATATTGCCTTGATTAGAGCTACTAGCGACACTTACAGGTTGTGTTGAAATCTGAACGTGTTTTCTAGTTAAATGTTTTTTAAAACTTCCTAAATTTTGAAAGGATTGCATGCAACTATTTTCCATACATCTAAAAGTGCTATATGTACTTAGATCATGTATTTTTTTTAAATGTTCTATAAATGGGTTCACGGACCCTATATTTTCTTTACATATGAAACAAATCATGTTATAATATTAACTTAACTTAACTTTAAATAATAACTTATGAAACTACAGACGGAGCAGACGAAATAGTAAATGAGACAATAATCCTAAAAAGAAAAAAAAAAATAAAAATTAATTGCAGCGCTATTGCTTTGAGATAAAATTGTAAAGCTAATACCAGACAATATGTGTATACACTCTATTGGATACTGGATACTGCGCAGCTTTCGGTTGTATTTTTGTGCGATCCTAGGCTGCACTTGAAATGCGACTGGAACTAAGTTTTTTGTTGAGTGGAACCGCACCGCTAAGACTAGCGCAATTTACATTTTACAATCTGTGCCATTCTGCACTGCACATAAAATGCAATTTGTTGTTGCATTCCTGAGATGACACTGAATTCGTGCACAGAACGCAATACTAATGAGTAAGAGAGAATTGACGCAATTTCTTTTTCAGTCATTAACTCACCTGCAAAGTTCGTTTGTATTTCACGTGAGCAACACTATTGGATTCAGCGCATCAAGAGCCATCCCGCATAGAGATAGTTCTAACTCTGGAACTACCACTAATGGTGGCCAATAGAGGTCAGTAATTATTTTTTAAAACAGTTACTGCACTCACTGCTTGAAAAGTAAAACAAATGAATCAGGAGATATTCGATTACTAAGTGAGTATTGCACCCATTGAAAATAAAACATTAGTGCAGTGCACTCATAACAAACGGGTATTCATAAACGAGTACTCATAAACATAGTGTACACTGCGCTGAATATACTGAGTAAATGAATGAGAATGTCTTAACAAGGCATTGGAGGAGAGATAATGGTGAGTTAAAGAGGGAAGAGGCTATGTTTCTATATGAATGTAACGGGTGACCCATCTTTTATAGCTATACAAGCCCCAAAAATATTTTTGTTTTGTTTTGTTACATAAAATATGGCGCACCCTGTAACATCAATTATTTCCATTTTGTAATAAAACCCTAAAACTTTCCTAGCAAAGAACAAATTTTTATAAAGCTGCACTCAATAGAATCTAGAAACCAATTAACCATTGCATCTGTTTTATTCAGTGCACTCACTGTGTTATTAATAGTTATTATTGATCTTGTTTTGTTGAATTCAAGCACCCATGCAAGGCAAAGAAAGCAAACAGTGAACTCATTTTGGTATCAAGTGATCTCTATTGTGGAGTATTTGAGCTTTGCATTTTGGTACTCATTTTTAAGGTACTCTTGTTTGTAGAATTCCTGTGAATAGAATACACTGAACTACTGTACTCGTTTAAAGAAAGCATATGAATGTATTCATGCAAAACTCTAGTGGCCAAACCAATCTTTTCTCCAACAAGTAAGGCGCTTGCGTGGCAACTAGAGGACTTGTTGGCTTTCGTCTTCTGTTTCACTTTCGAGTAAATACGATGCCAAAATAACCGCAAAACATTTTATATTCAACTTTGTTAAATTTAGAACCTGACCGAATCCAAGCATTTATATAATAGGTACATAAATTGTCTGAATATATTAGCTAAACATCTAACTTCTACATATATAATGCGTCACACAGAAAGAAAACTTACGAAAAATTTAGGAACGTTGCTATTGCGGTGAAATTTAATTATTTTTACCAGTCCCTATCGTTATCGATTAGGCTTTTCAAATGTTTATCTGAGATTTCAGATTTCTGATACGAAATAGAACGAACAAAGAATATTTAAATAAGAAATATTGGATATACAGCGCATCTAGAGCTATCCCGCATAGAGGTAGTTCCAACTCTGGAACTACCACTAATTTAGGCCAAGCCAATCTTTTCTCCAACAAGTACCTACGGCGCTTGCGTGGCAACTAGATGACTAGTTGGCTTTCGTTTTCCATTTCACTTTCGAGTAAATACGCTGCCAAAATAACCGCAACACATTGTATATTCAACTTTGTTAAATTTAGAACCTGACCGAATCCAAGCATTTATATAATAGGTACATAAATTGTCTGAATATATTAGCTAAACATCTAACTTCTACATATATAATGCGTCACACAGAAAGAAAACTTACGAAAAATTTAGGAACGTTGCTATTGCGGTGAAATTTAATTATTTTTACCAGTCCCTATCGTTATCGATTAGGCTTTTCAAATGTTTATCTGAGATTTCAGATTTCTAATACGAAATAGAACGAACAAAGAATATTTAAATAAGAAATATTGGATATACAGCGCATCTAGAGCTATCCCGCATAGAGGTAGTTCCAACTCTGGAACTACCACTAATTTAGGCCAAGCCAATCTTTTCTCCAACAAGTACCTACGGCGCTTTCGTGGCAACTAGATGACTAGTTGGCTTTCGTTTCCCATTTCACTTTCGAGTAAATACGCTGCCAAAATAACCGCAACACATTGTATATTCAACTTTGTTAAATTTAGAACCTGACCGAATCCAAGCATTTATATAATAGGTACATAAATTGTCTGAATATATTAGCTAAACATCTAACTTCTACATATATAATGCGTCACACAGAAAGAAAACTTACGAAAAATTTAGGAACGTTGCTATTGCGGTGAAATTTAATTATTTTTACCAGTCCCTATCGTTATCGATTAGGCTTTTCAAATGTTTATCTGAGATTTCAGATTTCTGATACGAAATAGAACGAACAAAGAATATTTAAATAAGAAATATTGGATATACAGCGCATCTAGAGCTATCCCGCATAGAGGTAGTTCCAACTCTGGAACTACCACTAATTTAGGCCAAGCCAATCTTTTCTCCAACAAGTACCTACGGCGCTTGCGTGGCAACTAGATGACTAGTTGGCTTTCGTTTTCCATTTCACTTTCGAGTAAATACGCTGCCAAAATAACCGCAACACATTGTATATTCAACTTTGTTAAATTTAGAACCTGACCGAATCCAAGCATTTATATAATAGGTACATAAAGTATAGGTACATAAATTGAATGAATATATTAGCTAAACTTCTACCTTCTACATAATATAATGCGTCACACAGAAAGAAAACTTACGAAAAATTCAGGAACGTTGCTATTGCGGCGAAATTTAATTATTTATTCCAGTCAAATGTTCCTTTTTTAAATTTTTATCTCAGATTTCAGTCTTCTGATACGAAATACCTATAACGAACAAAGAATATTCTAATAAGAAGCGTCATTATAATGCGTCACATAGAAAGAAAACTTACCAAAGTTTAGGAACGTTGCTATTGCGGCGAAATTGAATTATTTTTCCAGTTAAATGTTCCTTTTTAAATTTTTATCTGAGATTTCAGATTTCTGATACGAAATATAACGAACAAAGAATATTTTAATAAGAAAGAACACCCGCACTCCACAGACAACATTTTAAATTTGACGAACGCTAGTGAACGTTTTGCAGACGCCGGCTACTTCATTTAACGAAAGATATTCTTTCGTTTTGTAAAACAACAAGTGTTCCCACTTTATTCGCCAATTTCTAGTCAAATTTTGTTTTAACTTTGGAATTTTCATGTCTGTCTGTCTGTCTTTCGAATATTTTGGGATAGGTATATATTCAATTTATTTCGAAATGTCACCTCAATTGAAGATTTGTTAGACGTTTTTTAATCCATTGACATCGTAGCCATCCCTTGATGGAATTTGTTACTTTATGTCTTGATAGAAAGAAGACAAACTATATTTTGGGATATGTACTATATTTATTCCGAAATGTCACCAGGAAGCCGTAAAATCGCAATTTTTCAAGCAAAAAAAAAAGTCACTCAAATTTTGAATATTTTAGGTATTCTGCCTGTCTGTCTGTCATGTCTGTCATGTCTGTCATGTCTGTCATGTCTGTCATGTCTGTCATGTCTGTCCGTCATGTCTGTCATGTCTTTCATGTCTGTCTGTCTGTCATGTCTGTCTGTCATGTCTGTCTGTCTGTCTGTCATGTCTGTTTCGATCTGTATTTTGGGATATATGTATACTATAATTATTTCGAAATGTCACCTCAATTGAAGATTTCTTAGACGTTTTTTAATCCATTGACATGGTAGCCATCCCTTGATGGAATTTGTTGCTTTATGTCTTGATAGAAAGAAGACGAACCATATTTTGGGATATACACTATATTTATTTCGAAATATCACCAGAAAGCCCTAAAATATTAAAAATTTAAGTGATTTTTTTTTCGCTTGGAAAAATTGCGATTTTAGGGCTTTATGGTGACATTTCGAAATAAATATAGTGTATATCCCAAAATATGGTTCGTCTTCTTTCTATCAAGACATAAAGCAACAAATTCCATCAAGGGATGGCTACGATGACAATGGATTAAAAAACGTCTAAGAAATCTTCTATTGAGGCGATTTTTTGTTTGCTCTCCGAAATAGCCAGTAGAGTAAATAATATAAGAACAAAGCAAAGTGTCAACTCTGATGCATGCAAGAAGTAAGTATTTTCAGCGAATGACGCACATTTGTTGAAATCCGTTTCGTATACAATAGTACAGAGCAATTTCTTTTCCTTCAAAGTGTATGCCTCTTGTACTCCAATGTGATGTTTGTTCGTTCTCTTGTGAAAAGTAACGGTGCACATGTGCCGCCTCGTTGTCGGTTGTCATCATTTGAGTGTACGTCATGGTTGCCACTTTACTTTATTTTTATTTTATTTGCTATTTCGATGAGTATTGTTTGGTTTGTCCTTCTTTTTTTCTTTTAGCTATTTCGCCTTATAAATCTGAATTCTGGAAAAATTATTGTTTAAACTGAGTGCTTTTTAGATCAAAAAGCAAATAGCGTTTAGGACAAAACGTCATATTGAAGCTCATTAAATTCATTCAGGCCTATTCGGCAAAATCTTTCATTATTTTATGAATTTTCTGTTCATAATAGACCTCGACCATAAAAGATCTTTTATAAATCGTATTCTGGGTTTCGAACTATTATGGACCTCTGTTATGGAACTTCGAAAATTGAAAGTCTGTTACGAAGCGTCAAAACAAAAACAGCTGAGTTTTTAGTTTTTTTGTGCACAGTCGGTAGGCACCTGGGGACAGATCACGTAAAATAAAAACGATTGAACAATATCGTTTTCACGCATGCTGTCTCTATCATATCTATGGCAATAAACAGAGACTGCTATTGTCGAAACGACGTCGTTCGATCGTTTTCATTTTACGTGATCTGCCCCCTGATCAAATTTGTGCAAAAAAATATTAAAATGCAGGCTGAAAAGAGTAAGTTTTGAATAATTATTACAACCTAAATAAATGTGTAATAAATACTGGAATATCTTTTTAGCAAAAAGACAACAAAAAACCGCGACAGAGAAAAAAGAAATATAGCTATTGCTCTTACATGGAGCAAAATCCAATTAGAAAACACTATATATGTATAAGTCAGTAGTGTCGCGAGAAATTCGAAATCCAACTTTACATCGTCATTACATCATTAGAAGTACAATTTACCTGAATTTGACATGAAATTGTCGTATTCGTGATACCTACCAAGATCCAAGAAATTGTGTGAAACTATTGGATTTCAGCAAAAACCAAGTCATAAAAGAAGTCAATGATATGAAAACAGTGCTCAATTTATTTCTAGTCTGATACACGTCATTATTTTAAAGTGTGATCACTGCAACGCCCAACTTCACACTGAATAAAGGAGGAATATCAACTTTTCGTTAAATTTTTAAATAACGATTCGTTAAAACAATAAACTGTTTATTGAATTAATGAACACATTCATTACGACAACGAATGATTAATAGAAAAGGTATTGCAATTAGTGCATAGAAACTTAATAAACTAGGTATCAAAGAATCGAAGAGTTTCGTTAATTAAAGGCTTTCACTAACTTCGTGAAAAATTTGTTATGTTCAAATCTTGCAAGCCAAATTTGAACCACTTCCACTAAACTTAGAACTTTGAAATGTTCCATGCTGGTTGGGTTGTGAAGACAATGTAATATTTAGAAGGAATTTTTAAATTTTGACTTCCCCTGCCCCTTTAAGGGAGGCTTTTTCATAACACATGAACCATTAGCCATATTAACTTGAGGCTTTGTATGTCAATAGATACCTAAGTCAAAACTATTACATACCTAATAAATTTTTAAAATTCGTCCTATAAGGGTTGAAAAAAGCGGGTGCAAACTTTTCTATATATAAATCTATGTAGGTCAACTCAAGAAATCCTTTTAATTCTAAGGCAATACTTCACCGAGTATTTTGAGCTACCTAACATTCATCTTTCTGGTCCATCCAGAGGGTGAGATATAATAAATTGAAAATAGATCTTATTTGGCCAAATGCAAACAAAAATTGTTATCTCGATCTCGACTGCAGTTGTGCTTAGGAGGGGTAGTTTTGGTTTGCTTTCTATAAATAGAATTGTCACTCGGACGACTGGAATTCAGAATGTATATATACGAGTACGTATTTTACATGTACGACGTAGTTGAATTTGATGTAGGGTATGGATGTGCATAAAACAAACTATGTGTATTGTAATGTAGGTACCTACATATAGGTTAGGTATGGTATGCACAATCGTACATACGTCATATATTTGAGATCTGCAGCTATGGAAAGTGTATCGGTATGAACGCGTAGTAAAAACAATCAAATCATACTTGTCGCGAATTTTCATTTATGTGAAATACATAGTATGTCTATTGACTTAAGACTTTGAAATTTTGCATGCTGGTTCAGTTTTAATGACAATACAATAAAATAATAGGAAAAAAAATGTTTCTCTTATTCAAAGCATTAATAAAAGTTATGTAATTGAATCAAAAATTAATAAACATTCATTGGCACAATTAACATTTATTAAAGGCGTAAAAATAAGAACGAATTAATTGTTTCTATAAATCGTTTATCAACTAAAACCAATTTTCTCGATTAATAAACGTTTATTGGGTTTTAGTTGATAAACAATGAACGTTTATTAAAGTCAGAAATATATGAATAATAAACTGTTTATTGTTTCAATAATTGTTTTATTAGGGCAGTGAACTCGTTTATTATTCCAAGCAACGTTTTAATTAATTAACATTCATTGACACAATTAACATTTATTAAAGGCGTAAAAATAAGAACGAATTAATTGTTTCTATAAATCGTTTATCAACTAAAACCAATTTTCTCGATTAATAAACGTTTATTGGGTTTTAGTTGATAAACAATGAACGTTTATTAAAGTCAGAAATATATGAATAATAAACAGTTTATTGTTTCAATAATTGTTTTATTAGGGCAGTGAACTCGTTTATTATTCCAAGCAACGTTTTAATTAATTAACATTCATTGACACAATTAACATTTATTAAAGGCGTAAAAGTAAGAACGAATTAATTGTTTCTATAAATCGTTTATCAACTAAAACCAATTTTCTCGATTAATAAACGTTTATTGGGTTTTAGTTGATAAACAATGAACGTTTATTAAAGTCAGAAATATATGAATAATAAACAGTTTATTGTTTCAATAATTGTTTTATTAGGGCAGTGAACTCGTTTATTATTCCAAGCAACGTTTTAATTAATTAACATTCATTGACACAATTAACATTTATTAAAGGCGTAAAAATAAGAACGAATTAATTGTTTCTATAAATCGTTTATCAACTAAAACCAATTTTCTCGATTAATAAACGTTTATTGGGTTTTAGTTGATAAACAATGAACGTTTATTAAAGTCAGAAATATATGAATAATAAACAGTTTATTGTTTCAATAATTGTTTTATTAGGGCAGTGAACTCGTTTATTATTCCAAGCAACGTTTTAATTAATTAACATTCATTGACACAATTAACATTTATTAAAGGCGTAAAAGTAAGAACGAATTAATTGTTTCTATAAATCGTTTATCAACTAAAACCAATTTTCTCGATTAATAAACGTTTATTGGGTTTTAGTTGATAAACAATGAACGTTTATTAAAGTCAGAAATATATGAATAATAAACAGTTTATTGTTTCAATAATTGTTTTATTAGGGCAGTGAACTCGTTTATTATTCCAAGCAACGTTTTAATTAATTAACATTCATTGACACAATTAACATTTATTAAAGGCGTAAAAATAAGAACGAATTAATTGTTTCTATAAATCGTTTATCAACTAAAACCAATTTTCTCGATTAATAAACGTTTAGTGGGTTTTAGTTGATAAACGATTTATAGAAACAATTAATTCGTTCTTATTTTTACGCCTTTAATAAATGTTAATTGTGCCAATGAATGTTTATTAATTAAAACGTTGCTTGGAATAATAAACGAGTTCACTGCCCTAATAAAACAATTATTGAAACAATAAACTGTTTATTATTCATATATTTCTGACTTTAATAAACGTTCATTCATATTCCCAATAACCGTTTATTGATTTTAATAATTTGTATTCATTGTCCATACGGACAGGTTTGTTGCCATAATTAACGGAATAATAGAAACAATGAACCATTAATTAATATGTAGATATAGCTTTTAATTAATGGCTTTTAATTGTCTCAATAAACGTTTATTAAATCAGATTTTCAGAAACAATTAACCGTTCGTTGTGTCAACGAAAAGTTTATTGTGACAATGAATAATAAGTTAATTAACGCCGTTTATTGATTTTACGAACCATATTTTTTTCAGTGTACGAAGTATCGAAACATAAACTGAAATGTTATGAAACTCATGCCAACAATACATTTGGCAATAGAATTCTACATTTTTGGACGTAGAAGTCCTCGAGAGGGGTTTATTTCGTGAAACACTGGATTAGCCAAGTATTGAGAAAAGTCAACCATTCATTTCTCAGAAAAAAACCGACACATTTTTAAATGGCCTTTCAATGAAATATCATATAATTTGTCCTGACTTATTGGTGATCAACGCCCAGCCCAAATGGTAAGAGTTAGGAAGCACATATTTTGAAACAAATGTCCTTGTATGGTCAAAGTGAGCACTTAGAAAGGGATTTGGAGAAATTCGAACTACAACAGCGGAAAAGTGGAAAGGGAGGAGGGGGGGGGGGGGTCCAAGTATGTAAAGGAAAACTCTTATTTTTCATCCGATTACCTTCAAGCTCGGGTTGTGTTGTGTACCTACTCTATATAAGAAATAAGTAAAATAGTTTTTCTGGTTGGGGAGGATTCATTTTGCATAAGGAACACTTTTTTTATCCTATCAAGCGAGTAGCAAAATACACTAACTTTTGTAACGGGGACGGGGGGCGAATTGGATAAACGCTAGTTTTTTTTTTTGTAAAAATATAGGTTTGTGCTAATAAATTGACAGCCATATTTATAGTTTTTTACGGACAGGTAAAGAAACACATGACGCCGTCAGATATAAATTTCCTTAGTAACGTAAACAGAAAAGTGACATTTTGTCGAAAAAGGTTCGCTTGCATAGTAACACATAAATAACAACATCTATCGCCTTTTTGTCATATTTAATCAAATATTCGTACCAATTTAGACACCAAGCTCGTTTAGTAAAGTAACCATAAAATTATGTTTTGAAAGAACATTTTCGGGAAAGCTACGGAAAGTTAAAAAACATCATAGAGGCGTTCTAAGGCGGCTCTCAGATTGAGCCAACAAGCAATAAGCTACTAAGCAACTAGCAACTCTCAATAATGTTAATGTTTCTTGCTATCTTATTATATTCTTTTTTTTTTTTAATAAATACCAACAATTTGTAAGCAGAAAAATGATTGTCCTTTATTTTCCTTCGACAAATATGGTCACCGTAACTATACACAACACACATACTATTTTCATTAAGACCTTATTTATTTTAATTTGGTGAACTTTCTTTTCCTCCACTCTTGTATGTACCTACGCGTAAATATTATAGTGTCGGAGTTAAACCACGCGGTGTTGTGACAATAGCACGTCAATAAGGTTTTAGAAGACCTGGGGCCTATAACACAACGCGACGAGTACTTGTAGATCAAGCGAATTTCTACAATCTGTTACACATTTCTGTAACACAAAGTTACAAGTTGAATGCTGATCTTATGATCACGTGTGGACAAATTCACCACAGACTCTTGTAAGACTTGACGATATGTCGAGTTTTGTTATAGTTTTTTAGCTGACTCATTTGCTTGCGTGAACACTGAACAGTGAATCAAATTGTTGTTGCATATACACATGCAATTCAAATAACTTTCCATATGAGTAAAAGGGGAGAGTACGATAACTGTGGCGCCAAAAATTGATAACGGTATTTTGTAGAGGGTTTAAATACAAGTATACTTTTTACTATGGGAGGGGGAGGTCTTCTTACTCCGTTTAGGCGGGAGAGGTATGTAATTTAAAGAAAATGATACTTTAAATGAAAAAAAAAAATACATTAAAAAACAATGCAAACACTGGGGAGAGTACGATAACTACGGCGCCAAAAATTGATAACGGTATTTTGTAGAGGGGTTAAATACAAGCACTTTTTACTATGGGAGGGGGGGGTCTATCTTACTCCGTTTAGGCGGGAGGGGTAATTTAAAGAAAATGATACTTTAAATGGAAAAAAAAAATACATTAAAAAACAATGGCAACACTTTTAATAAAAGACTATAACATTTTAGAAAGCCCAGAATCTGCTCTTTCATATTATTTTTAAATTAAGTTATTCCCTTAAATAGTTTTTGAAAAAAACAATTTCAAACTTGAAATTTTAGGACAAAAATTGGGGTGAGTAAAATAATTTTGGCGATAAAAACTAATGACGGATTTATGTAGAGGAGTTAAATACAAACATTTTTTACTATGGGAGGGAGGGTCTATCTCGCTCCGGTTAGGCGGGAGGGGTAATTAAAAAAAAAATTATAAATAAAATTAAAATAAAATATTAAAAAACAATGGCAACACTTACCACAAAGAACTATAGTATTTTTCAAAGCCAGAAATCCGTTGTAAATTGTCTAAAATGCAAATCAGCAAAATTTTGTCTACCAATGTGAAATTTCTGGCCAGAGACTGTATCTGAAGAATGTTGTTGATATTGGGTAAACTAATATAATTAAAAGAAAGTTTGCATATACTCAGCCTTGCACCCATCCCAAAATCCAACAGTGACCCCAAGCAGGGGGGTTGCAGCATGGCCCCCCATATGCATTTCAAGGCGCAAGGGTAGCAATTTGTTCTCTAAGCGGAGCGACATATAAAAGTAATGTTCAATTTTCTCAAAAATTAGAAAACATAAATCAATCTGGTTTTGAGTGTTCGATTAAGAATTGATTTAGGCAGTAAAAACTACAAACAAATTAAGTATCTATTTGCTCAATATTAAAAAAATCAGTATAAAAGTTTTATTTTTTAATTTTTTTCCTTAAATTTCAAGTTTGAAAGTATTTTTTTCAAAAACTATTAACAGTTATAACTTGATTTAAAAATAATATCAAAGAACAGATTCCTGGCTTACAAAATTCATAAAGTCCTTTATTGTAAGTGTTGCCATTGTTTCTCAATTTATTTTTTTTCATTTTAAGTATTATTTTTTTTAAATTGCCCCTCCCGCCTAAACGAAGCCAGATAGACCCCCCCCTTCCATAGTAAAAAATGCTTGTATTTAACCCCTCTACAAAATACCGTTATCAATTTTTGGCGCCGTAGTTATCGTAGGTACTCGTGCCCAAACACTTATAATAAAAGACTATTATCATTTTTGAAAGCCCGGAATCTGTTCTTTCATATTATTTTTAAATAAAGTTATTTCTGTTATGTAATAGCTTTTGAAAAATACAATTTCAAACTTGAAATTTAAGGACAAAAATTGGGGTGAGTACAAAATTTTGGCGATGAAAATTAATGACGGATTTATGTAGAGGAGTTAAATACAAGCATTTTTTACTTCGGGAGGGGGGTCTATCTCGCTCCGGTTAGGCGGGAGGGGTAATTATAAAAATATATGTATACATAAAATTAAAATAAAATATTAAAAAACAATGGCAACACTTATAATAAAGAACTATAGTATTTTTCAAAGCCAAGAATCTGTTCTAAATTGTCTAAAATGCACATCAGCAAAATTTTGTCAACCAATGTGAAATTTCACGCCAGAGCCTGTACCTGAAGAATGTTGTTGACATTGGGTAAGCTCGGATCCCTACGTTATCTCCTTTTCCATAATCCCTTATTGGACATAATCTCTCATTTTTTTATCTCTTTTCCAAAATCTGCCAAAATCTCCCATTTACCTACATACATATACTTATTAAATCCCTCGTTAAAATCCCCTGTTCCACGATTTAGAATCTATCCGTTTCTTAAACGCGTAGTTTTGGCAGTAAAATTAAGCAAACAACATAATATAAACTTTGCATATACCCAATTCCGCACATAGACCGCAAATCTGACAGTAAACCCAAGCAGGGGGGTTGCAGGGGGGACAGCATGCCCTCTATACGTATCTCACTCTATAGCGCGACAGAATTAATAACACCAAATTTAAAAATGGCAGATTTTGTCCCGTTGGGACTTTCTCTCAGGGAGTAAGGGATTCCAGCACAATTGGACAAAGGGGCGGGGCACCGCCCATACAAAAAATATCTTGAAAACCGCCGAATCAATTGAGCTGAAATTTACAGACAATTTTAGGTATTGGCTTAGGAGTGTTGCTGTAAGATTAGTCAAAATTGGACAAAAGGGCGAGGCACCGCCCATACAAAAAACATCTTCTATGGGGGTGAAACTCGATGACGTTATAACTCGATAACCGCTGAGCCGATTTTCATGATTCTTTTTTTGTTTTGTTCGTATTTCTGTATTTCAGGTTTACACAGTAAGAAAATTCTAGAAAATCGATTTATTCTCATTTTTCGCATTTTACGTAAGAACATTATTATCTAAGATCTATAAGCAATACAATTTCTGTGCACGGGCAAAGTCGGGCGGGTACAGCTAGTAAATAAATAAAATAAAAGGGGGTTTCCGATTCATAGCAAAACTACTATAGTATAAAGACAGCGTCTACTTCGGCTCTGCTATAAATTCTGAGAATACCATCTCAAAATGAATTAAATGCGGAATAACTCTTCTCATTGCTGTAAAAGCACTAACCCTAACAACAAAAGAGATTCTGTAAAAGACCTTGATCAATGATCATTCCAGTCCTACTTTATGGCGTTGAAGCTTGGAGTCTTTGGAGTCTTTAGTGGATGAGGACATCGTCCGTCGATTCGAGAGAAGGTTAGCTTAGATGCCAGTCCTAAAAATAGGTTTTTAGTACACTTGTTCGAAAACAGATGGCGGCAGGATTCGAAAAACCGCCAGGTGGCTGATCCACTTGCCATTGCGCCGACACTAAACAGCCAAATCTCAAAATTACATTATTATATATCTTAACACTTATGGCAGATTTAGCCTTGAAATTAGGTAAATATACCTTTATTGCCAAGAAATCATTTAATAAACTTTGAGCGGCCAATTGGGATTGACACTTTCCAATTGAAAAATAAAAAAAATGCAAACGTAATTTCTCGATACCCGTGGGAACTAACGTTTTAAATTTAGAACACTTGATGTGCATTGTCCTGATAGCAAATAACATATTTAATCTACCCAATCCCTGGGCACGGCCAATCCCGATTTTCGATTTTGGGTCGGCCGGCACCTTCCTTAGTAGATCCACATAGTCAACTAAATTGCAACGGTTTCTCCAGTCATAAATATGGAACGTCTTTTTAAAATTTAGACATTTAAATAAAACACATATCTACGTCTTTCATATAAGTTATTTTTCATATTTATTTCTAAATATCGTAAATTTATTGTGGTAAATTGTTTAGCTTTTGTGTTTTTTAAAATGTTAACATTTTGTATATTTTCTGAAATTTTATGTTACAAATAAATAACATTTTCAGAGAATTAACTATTTATATATAAATATAATTTTTCACCTATTCAATTAGATATATATCTAATATTTACTTATTAGTTTATTTAAATTTTATTTCTTCTTCAATATATTGTGTATTAAGTTTTTTTTTTTGTGTTGACATATAAAATTACATATTTCTTAAAATTAAACAACGAACTTTTGTTATTACATTATGTTGTGCATAATAT
Organism: Cheilosia scutellata; assembly: GCA_955612985.1. Lineage (NCBI taxonomy): Eukaryota > Metazoa > Arthropoda > Insecta > Diptera > Syrphidae > Cheilosia > Cheilosia scutellata. Next base: position 63,598,850 of record OY015311.1, read on the forward strand.
TGGGTGGTAGAGGTTAAAAGTTGGGTTTTTTCGATATGAATTCCTGTCAACATAAAATGAAACGCACCGATCGTTTGTCCCCTACGCCGATCAGGCCATAAATTAGACGAAGCGTTGAGTCTACCGAATAGAGCGGTCAAAGTTTTATAATTTTTTTAGTGTTATTCTATCTTACATTTTTGCAGAATGAAATGTTGATGGTTAACATTGAAAACAAATAAATATAGTGTCACTATTGACAGTTTATGACGTATAACGCTCATTACAATAGGTCAAAGCTATAAAATCGGCAATAAAGCCAGAGAATCATCTCCATAATATGTATGCTATATGTAAAAATAATTTATTTGGTTTTTATGGGATATCTTTAAACTCGTGAAAATCTTTGGGCAATAACATTTTGGGTCTTGCAAATCCATTCTATTCGTGATATTAATTTTCTTTTGATACAGATGAGAAAGACTATCCACAGAAATGAGAGTTATTGCTTTTCTCGCCTCTTTTCTAAAATACTCCTAGTGTCACTAAATTTTAATTTATGGAAAAAATCTCCCTTAAAATATATAAGGGTAGGTACCTACTGTTGTTAAATGCGTTACCAAAAGAAAACACATAATAATACCTACCCTTCCTTTTTTTTGGAATATTTTTAATTCTATGATCTATTTTACCCCAACAATCCGTTGCCTTTGTCATTGCGTCGAAATGTAAGTTCATGCAGTTATCTGTCTCTTCTTTCTTTGACCACCACACATCCTGTCGCGCAATAAAATAAAATAAGTCTTATAACGTTTTAAGAAAAAACTGAATATTTTCTCATTGAATTCGATACTTTTTTTCTTCTTGAATTCCAAATCATTAATAATAATAATAATAATAATAATAATAATCATAAATCGTCGGATTTATTTCTTGGCTTTATCAAAAGTTTTTGGACAATTTTAATTTATTGCATTAAGCGTGGTAAGATAATTAAAAAAGAAATATACATACTGATTTGCTGTTTTCTAAGAAATTTGTACTCTAAGCGGAGCAACATATAAAAGTTATTTTCCAATTTCTAAAAAACTAGAAGATCTACATCAATCTGGTTTTCAGTGTCCGATTAAGAATTGATTTGGGCAGTAAAAACTATAAATAAATTAAGTAGGTTATCTATTTTCTCAATATTGATAAAATCAGCATACAACTTTTTTTTAAATATTTTTCCTTAAAATTCGAGTTTGAAAGCATTTTTTTCAAAAACTATTAGAACAGAAACTTGATTTAAAAATATATAATATGAAAAAAAAAAACAGATTCCTGGCTTCCAAAAATCCTACTTTATTGTTTTTCAATATTTCTTTTATTCATTTTAAGTATTTTTTTAAATTAACCCTTACGTTGTAATTGTCTCGAATCCTGCAATTAGCTTTTACATACTTCGCAGTATCGGTGCAGAATCAACGCTCGTTATCGTCACCATTCCATTGTACATTCTACACAACCGCAAATAACTTAATATTCTGATTCTAACGGTAATCCTTCAACTTCCAACTCGTATTCTGATCTTACCATTGTCTCCAATCACTCGCTTGAATCTTATCGTCATAATATACAAACACTGCTTCCAACAGCAACCGTACAGGTTCAAATTAAACAAGGATCAGCTCAAGTTATCGCTGCTCGTACAAAACCCAAACTGAAATGCTGAAGGGTATTCACTTAATCAAATAAATTTATGCAGCTCGTAAATGTATAAATTTCTGCGGTGCTTTAAGTGAACGCCCCTAGGAAATTGTCATTGCGTAAATCGCGTAAATCGACTGTATCTGGAATCACACAAACAATATTCATATGACTGTCTCTCAAAGTTTGACATTTGTGATTTGCGTAACTTTCCGCAGTTGATTTCCGAGCCCAAATAGTCGCGGAAAATTATGAGGTCTGCGTAAACTATTCTCCATACAAAATCTGACAGTTCATTTACGAGGTGGTAAATTTCTGCAGTTTACGCAGTTTATGAGGCTTTTACGCGTTTAAGTGAATACCCTTATTGAAAAATACATACGAACCGTGTAGGTAACCACTCGACATTATGTAGCGTATTGGCACAAATCGTATGTGCTAGGGTAGTACACGGAATGTAGAAAGGCCACACAATGCGTATGTGTCACCAGTGCCGTAACTAGGCTTTTATGCGCCCGGTGCCAGCTTCTATATTTGCGCCCTCGAAAAATATACAGATTTTGCGAAGTTCGGATATCTAATTTTTTGTTTAGTTACTTGTTAGAATTAAAAATATATTAACTTTAGGCAAACAAAACAAATATATTTGCCAAAATATGTGGGTACATACAAGTAGGTATAATAGACATAACACCAGTAAACGTAAACAAAATAAGACAAGTAGTTAAAGATTTACTCTACGTTCTACGGGATTTCCTCATGGCGAAGTCCTTAATGACATCATCATACGACAGGAATCGTGCTATGTCAGCTTCAATCGACAAAATTGCTAGGCCAGATAACCTTTCCTGACTCATCGTTGAGCGCAAGTATGTCTTTATCATTTTGAGTTTACTAAATGATCATCTGATGATCAATGGCGTCGTTAAAGGAATTGTATAGCTACTAATACGTTTGGAAACATTTCCTTCAAGTCCAGTTCTACTATCCTCTAAGAAGACTTAGACCCAAAATTCTGTGGCATTTATGTCACATCAACTTCTACTAAACGGAGCGGAAGGCAAGAAACGGCAGAAAAATTTCTGCCGAGTTTGAGCGGTTGAACAAGGCAGAAAAGTAATGCATATACAATTATCAAAATATTGGGTCTGAAAAAAATTAAAAATTTTTAAAGTCAAATGTCTATTTTGAAAAAAAAAAAAAAAAAAAAACTATCACATTGAAAGAGGTTCATGTATACAGTTTGTTCTGCTGGCAGAAATCATCCCGTGTGCGTTCGAAGTATAGTATAAACCCGTTTTTATGCCGGCAGAATTAATCTCGTGTGCGGAGGCCCATTGTCGATTGAGATTGTTATTTGTCGATTTGACAGTCGATTACAAATGTCTGGTCGATGCTCTCTTGGAAGTTAAAAAATATTGTGCGTACGAATAGCTAAAATCAATCGACGCAATCGACAATTGTCGTGACGATCGCTGATCGACAATCACAACAAGGGCCTAAGTCCGAACGATTTTTTTATTTGATAGTTTGTGAAACAGGTTTTAATGTCGTGAATTTTGAATAAACTTGTGCCAATTCGCACCAAGGTGTTTTCCTTCGAGGCAAACATTTTTAGTTCGAAATTTCGTTGTTTAAACTCTTTTCAATTTTGTTCTTCCCATATTTTAAAAATGAGCAATTTTTTGTTTATATAAATGCATCAAAAGTGGTTTGTTCGCATATTATCAATTCGGTCGTTCATTCTTATGTGAATATTCCTTTACATCGCCAATTTTAATTGATATGAACAGTTTGTACAATTTAACATTGCCTAAATTGAACGAAGTGTAACTGAAAGAGATAAAGCGTGAAGAACACAGTCCCACACTTGATATCCCACAATGGGATGAAAAATCCTGGGCCCGCAGACAGGTTGTATAAGTCGATGGTCTATTCTATGTGATTTGTGATGATGACTATGAATGAATATGTACAGATTTTTTTTGTCTAATGTGGTTTCCCATAATCCATTTGGCAAATATATTTTTCGAGATTTACACATTTTCACACTAATACCAATAGGTATACTTTGCACAGCTGTTTTACGTCATTCAGTATTTTTGTTTTCAAAACAAAATTACGAAAGCCTTCTGAAAAACAATTATTCAGAGCAAAAACGTAAATAATGGACATCGACTTAATTTTGGAGCAATTGCTTTCATCTTCGACACCTTATTCTTCATCGTCATCTGTGGATTTCGATTCTTCGTCGATATGATTATCCATATGAAGTTCGTATGTTTCCAGCGCCATCGACAAACGAAAATAATTTGCACAGCTGATGAACCTAATGTCAAATAACGCACTAATACATTTACAAAATCAGATCAATCTGCTTTCATGTTCCATTGGCCACGAAAAATCTAAGATCTGAAATAAAAATCCGATGTGCCCAATGGAAAATCACATAAGAAATGGGATATTGAAAATTATGAAATATAAATAAGCAGGAAAATGTAATAACATCAAAAATATTCTGATTTTTGACTTTTGGCGTATGCGTGTAATAATTGAAGTTGGGGAAAAAAGGACAAACATTTTTCCAATAGGTATCTTGTACGGTGTACGGTGTGTACCTATAAGATGTTGCTGGTGCATTGGGTATTGTGTAGTGTGTACCTAATAGATTCATGAGAGGTAGGAAACACTTTTTTCGATGTAATTTCGGTTTCTCGACTGACGCTAAATGGATTGCATTTTAAATAAAAGTTCATATTCATAACACCTACAACATTTTATAGGTAATAATTTTATTAGAACATAAACTTAACTTGTTTGGGTTTGTAATGTTGCGAGAATTACGAACGAGTGTCACAGTTTAAAGATCTTTCAACCCGAACTACATAAAAGTTGGTCCTGGTCATTTTTGCGCCCTCCTGGGCCTACGCCCTGTGCCTGGGCACCGCTGGCACCGCCCTAGTTACGGCACTGTGTGTCACTAGTGCCTCATATCGTGCGTCATACGTATGAGTACCTTATGTGAGTGCCACAAAGAGGGCTAGTATTTTTCTGCGCATGTACGTCACTTGACGACAACGATTTTAACGTTTCTGTAAAAATATATTGAAATACGGGAAGTTTTCTGTGCCCAAGTTTCATTTTTAATAACAATAATGTTTTGTGTGCTGTTTTCAGTGTAATAGAATAGTAAACAAATTAAATAAATTATTATCTGTTGCCTATGTTTTGTCGTCTGGTGACGTCACTTTGAAGAGAGAGATGCAAACAAACATGCGCAATATCATACCATGTATTTCTATATACCTTGAGTATACGGTATGTAGCCATTGGCTCCATACGCTGACGTCAAAATTACGTCAGAGCCACATATATATGTGGCGTGCTACATACCGTGTACTAGCACCTTTCTCAATGACAAATTTATTGGTATTGATCGCTTTGTCATTTTAAAACTTACATACCTCAATGTTACCTTCCTCCTCAGTTGCCAGCTTTGAGGCTAAAGGAATACTTTCACTACCACCCCTATCGCCAATAATATTTCCCCGGGAATGTTTCCCATTCAGCAATTTAATTTACATTGCTGACAAGGGAAACATTTCAATCGGAATTTATTCACGATACCCCTTACGTCTATAGCTGACTCACAATTTAACGTGTCCCATGCAATCAATAGGAAATGGCATTCCTGCAACTGTTCCAACCATTTTTGGATTAGTAATAGAGCTGGACGTTTTGAAAATACGTCTAAAGGTCCCAATCAAGGACTGCAATCATTTCGTACTCACGTAGACTACGCACAAGACTTCAACCTCGATCGATTTTGCGCTTGGAAGAATTGTCTTATCTATCACCCTATCTTGCCCGTTGAAGAACAACAAGCTGAAGACCACTTTGCTAGCTTATACACTCATCATTCTGATGGTAGATTTATGGTTGAACTGCCCTTTAAACAGAATCAATCCTTATGCGGAAACACATCGCTCTTAATTGAATGGAATCTGTCGAAACAAGATTCGATTCAAAATCAGAGTTTCAATCGAAAGGGCGTACTAAAACACTACCGGCTACTAACATAACAGTGACCTACGGCACCGTATCTGCGTCATTTTTAGCTTTACGGGCATTTCAACACATAGCTCGATTGACTCGATCCAAACGCATCCCAGTGCATAATCAGTTCTCTTAAGTGACTTCTACGTTGACGCCCGACGTAATAACTGGGGCGGACACTATCGGTAAGGTATGCGAAGGCGAACTCCAATCGCAGCTGGTGCATTTGCTAAAATCTGCTGGGTTTAACCAAAAAAAATTTAATACTGCCCTTTGTTATTACATTTGCGTGATGATTAACGAGAGATGTGACCGATTGAATCCAAATCCAGTCAAGGTACTTGGGTTACTATGGTCTCGTCAAAGGCCTGTTTTTCGTACAAAGTTCAGTTGGATTCACCAACTATTACAAAACGTAAAATAGTAGATATCGGAAGGATTCATTCTCTATTCGTTTTCGGCACCTCCGAAGAAATGGTCGGTTTTTATCGGCAACAGGACTTCGGAAATATTGTCATGAATTGTTATATAAATGAATACTTCGTAAAGCTAAGATCAGAGTATTTATGTATAAATACTTTCATTTTTGTATTATGAAATTTCATTTGTTTATGAAATTTTGTGGTTCACGATTTCTGTATTTGCACAAATCGAATTTGTGTACCTACCTACTATCTGTGCATAGGTCAAATTGTTTTTTATTCGCTCGTGTTTGACCATAAAAATAAATTGAACGTTTTGGCCATGGAATTTCCCTCACAAACAAGAAGCAGAACCACGCCGCCGCCGGCCGGCATTTCTTCTTAAGAATTTCCGCAATCATTAAAAGACCAAAATCCAATATCGGACAAAAATTATAAAAATATTCAAATTCAAATTTCCTTAATCCAGACACAAACCATTGTTATCAAAACTTACTCCATACCTCCATACGCTCCATTAGCTACACTCGCGGACATTTTGTCCACCCAATACCACAACCAATTATCTGAATTCTTTTGCTGGTTTGGCACAACTTGTAAAATAATTTTAGTTTGTGTGCTAGCCCTAAGGTATGCACTGTGTTTTGTTGATGTATTTGGGTCAATATTTCAAAACATTAATATTTTGGACCTCGAAATGGACATTTACTAAAATAATCCAATTTAATATTTTTTTGGTTACTCTGTATTTAAGAAAAATTATTAAATATTTTAAGCCAATGGGCCACCAAATTTTGTTAATTTTAAATAATTTTTTTCACGGGAATGACAGAACTAACATGGAAATGACAAAATCGTATCTTGGTAACGGCAAGACATTTTCGGTTTTTTTATTTACACTTTTGCGAGGCGCCATGATAAGCACAGATGACCTTTTATATCAATTTGAAATAAAAAGTGAAAATATTTGAACATTTTTTGCAATATGATTGAGCATGACATTTCCGTGCCCATATTGTCATTACCGTGTATGCCACGGGAACCATGGAAATGACGACATGGAAATGACATCGAAAGGTATTTCTCTAAAATAAAACCGAACTTTACTGAATATTTTCCTAAAAACGCATACAATTAATTAAGTACATAAAAAAGGCATGCTTTTGGAAAAATATTTGATTTAATTATTACATTATTACATTCAAAAACACTAACCACGGTAATGACAACTTTGGATAACGAAAACATGAAACGCCTTAACCACATGAAAGAAAAATTACTTCTGATATATATATGGGCTTATTGCGAAATGTTCCAAAAACAATCAATATGTCCCGTTATTAATGTGAAATCCGCTGCCTAGTTTGCGGCCGTTAATTCAATTTTTTTTAATATTTACTTTTTGTCACGAGAATGACAATTTTTTTGGGGACAATCATTAAATACCTTCCACGTAATTTTTTAAATTTCCTTAAAACAAATTGACTGGGCCCCAGTCCTCATTGTCCTTTCTTCTTCAAGGCTTCATCAATAAAAATTGCAAACCGGCTTACATTTTACAAATAAAATACATTTGTTGAATGAAGGTACAACTTAGGACATGCCATGGTAATGACATTTTGGGTGTTTAAGTTAAAATTTCGGCATTACTATGCATTTTTATTTTTATTTTTTTATGTGTACATGTTAAAAGAGTTTCTGCAGAAGCGTGTCTCAGTCGAATATTTAAAATAAATAATGCTTTTTAGCCTATAAGTGCCTGACCGCAAAATATTAATATTTTGAAATATTGACCCATTTACGATATTATGTGTGTATAAACGCCACAGAAGAAACATGAACATGAATTGAACGACAGATTTGAAAATTGTACAGTAAAAGGACAGCCAGAATTACAAATATTTTGCATACATTCACCATATATACATAAATATAATGTTATTTATAAATGTAAATACCTAGTCATTTATAGAGAGAAAGTTCTTAACATTTTTGTAAACAAATAATTTACACGAATTGACGAATTTGTTTTCTGCTTTACATTTACATTTACGTTTCCTGTTTCTGTTCGACTGTATGTTGTTTGATCAGTTCATTTGTCTCTATATAGTAAATCTATTATGTGTATGTGTTTGTTTGTATTTCATACGTATATAAAACTAGTTAGTCCTTTAATTATTATAATAATGTATAGCTTAACAATAAATTCCATTTCTAAGTCTACATAATGAGGTGATGTTGTCCTATATCGTCCTTTAGATATTTGCTTTGATTAATAATTCAATAGACCCAATGTTAACATGTGGAGTAAGTCTGAGCTTTTTGTGTTTGGCAATGTCTTTCATTCCACAATTTTTTTAAACGATTCTCTTGCATCTCTGACGGTGGCAGTGATTTAATTCTACATAGTGTTAATCCTAGTGACGAATCTCTTCGATCTGGACTAACTGAAAACACTTCGTCATAGAGACATCATGTGCGCTTTGCGTTGTGATTCCAAACGGATTTCCAACATGGCATATGGAGGAACACTGACGACTAGTATGATAACAAGGATGAGAATTTTTGGATTTTCACAAAGAAAACCATGAGCGGCGAAAGTAACACCTAGTCCAAGGAATCGAAGTCCTTGCAGTGAAGCTACGACTTCTGAGATATGGTTGGCATGGTTGAGTGTAACAAGAGCCATTAGAAGAGTTTCCCACATGCCATTGCAGGCACCCCAACTGGCGGCGATTACATAAAAAAGAGCACTATCATCGCTGGATGGTTTCCACCGGGACAGCACTAGTAGCAGGCATGCATGGAAGAAGAAACCAGCAACTGTAGGGATAAATATTGGGTTAATTTTTTTCGTAGCCAGTCACTTTATAAAGAACTTACGTATGATGACTATTCGTTTAGTATATCGCAGTAACATACTGAGCGTGCACGATACTATGGACTGCATAATCCCCATGCCAATCAGAGCTCCAGCTACCATACTTATTCCAAGAGAACAAGATACAAATGCCTGAAATAAAATAAAAATATTTTGATATAGAGAAACGCGCCTTTATGAGATCAATGAGCGACAGGAAGGGGCACGACAAACAATAATATAATATAAAGATAAAAACATTTTATTTCTGGACCCGAAAGGAGTCAATGTATCATACGGTATTCCATTTGGTTGAAATGTAACTACATAATATGCACTGTAATATTGTTAAGAAAGTTTATTTTTTATGGTGTTACAGGTTCATCCAACATCGATGATGATGAGGTCTTAGCAGATCCTATGTAGACAATTAGACATAGTCCTTTACTCCCTCGATGTTGCATTTATGCCTATCGCATGCCGTTTTGACCATGCAGTTGATGTTGTGTTTAATTTTTAGTTGACAGCATAATGTACATTTTGGTTTTGTTCTCATTTGTAAATAAGTAGATGCATTTTAACAGCTGCTTCCGACTCGATGTTCATGAAGGTGACGGTGTCTTTTCTATTAGTAGCGTCGAAACGAGTATTTAATCTATACATATTATGCATGTACAATGTACATAACCTATATTTAGATGTACATACAGTTTGTCAAGAAATTCTTTTTACAACAGAAAACAACTGGTAATTTAGACAGCTTCTTTATAAAACAAAAGAGCTTCTTTGATGTTTTACTTCATTTTTTTAATAAATAAATAAATAAATACAAAAAATACTACATTATGAAAGTAATAAAAAAAACGCAAAAATGAGCTTGTCTAGAAATTGGTAAAAACAATTTCGTGACAGACTGTAGGTACATAATCAGAAAAAAGCCAACCGATTGAGCTCAAAGGCAATTTTCGCTTCCTGATAGTGAATTTGTAAAGTTCGGTCAGAGTCGATCTGAGTAGTGTGCAGACGTCATTTTTCGACACTCATGTCAGCTAAAGTTATAAAATTTGGAACACTGTCCGAACAAAGCACTTCGAAAATAGGGCGGATTGGGAAACGGGTCGTGGCACCTCTTACGCAATTTAAAACACTCTATTTTGTAACTATGTATCACTGGGTTCTTAAGCAATGTTACTTCTCGCATTGGTACTCTTCTGGCACCGAAAGTTGTTTTTAATAATGGATCCGGAACTGTGGGTAATGCATTTTACACCATGTCCGCATCGAACCAATTGGATTAGTATTTTAAAACAGGTTTTTAATTCTGGTCCGGTCCGGGAATCAGCTCTGAGAAGAGGAGCCAATGAAAATAAACTTAGAACACCAATTCAGTTTTCCAAAAGTTTATTGTCAGTTTGGTTAAACAACAGTTGCTAGCTTCTAGCAAACATGGCGGCATAACTCCAAAATAAAATATGGCACAATAGGCCTGCTTGCTTGCTGTCCTGCACTCAAATTAACTACATACATATAGATAATACATAAGGAGCATAAAAAGGACGTGTGCACAATTTCCATGTGAACCTAACTTACCCTTGTGAAATCTCCCAGCATATAGGCCTGCTCGGTTCCAATGAAGTAAGCCATAGGTCCAGCAAACAATAGTGTATCCGTCATTCCTTTCACCCGCTCATGTCGAAAAGTACAGTCCACTTTCCCAGCCAAGCAGGTTAACACAAAAGCAACGATCGAAAAAATCAAATAGATTACAATTAATGTAATGCCGCCGATACGTCCTTTGGCGGTGACAAAATGCGAATAAAATTTCGTGCCATTTGAATCCTCCTCATCTGGTGAAGTCCACACTGGACACATATCTGCCCCACATATCCTCTCTCCGTGCTCATTGTGATTGTACATCTCATCGAACATGTAGTAAAAGTTGCTATTCGTCAGTGCCGATGGAGTTGGGAGTACTTCGCTTTCATTCAGCGGCGCCAACATTTTTGTGGTAGCCGTCGCTTCCGTTGAACCAGAAATGAAGTTAAAATTGAAGCAATCCCATTCGGACGAGTTGCATACCAACACCAATGACGCCACCGCAGCTCCAACAATGATTCCGATGTCATGAGCAGCTTGAAACCACCTCGCCAATCTTCTGACTTTTTGTTCCCGATTGCAGAACACTTTGTGCTCGTCCAGAGAATCCACAGCCGTTGTTAAGGCACACTCATGCTGGGAACAGCTCAGCTTACTTGCAAAGTGTACCACCAAAGCTATCTTGGCAATCCACGCGGGGCCAAGAGTGATCCCCATAATCACATAGGCCGGTATAAGAGTGAATATTGATGGATACAAATGGGCGAGAAGGAATATGCACATCCCCATGTAGCTTGAAGCTATCAGAACTGTGTATCCAATCTTTCGAATAAGTCTTTTGGTAAGGAAGCACATTCCTGTGGAAATCAGGAACGAAATACTCAGTAGCAGTGACCCGATGTTTGGGCCCGCACGGACCCATTGCTCTCGATGGTGCCACACCGAGTTGGAGCCTTGAAGTCCGATAAGCGGAAGTAGAATTGCACAAATTAGTCCATGCGACACAGCTAGGAATGTAAAACCTTTGCAAACTTTGGAGCGAACATGCGCTGGTATCTTGTGACGGCAGTTACGGCTATTAAGCGTTAACAACCGTCGAATTGATGTGGCTCCAATCGAACTATTGATAGACTCACGCCTTCGGCTGGCAGCTAGGGCGGCTTGTACTTGGTATGGAGTTACGGGATTGATCCTATGTGACCGGTTCGAGATGGGAGAATACGCAGCAAGGTGCTACAAATAGAAAGGCTTAGCTTGCTTTTGAGTTCAAAGTCAATTAACTTACCTCTATCATTGGATCATCCCAGATGTTGTGTGACCCACCCGAACTTCGAGTTCTCAGAACTTTTCTCACTGTCAGTGAATGTCGATGATGATGCTTAGGAATTTGCCCCGGTGTGCTTATGCCAATTGCTCCATTTAAAACGTAGGGATTGTACGAACAGTTCTATGCATGGAAAATAATTAGCTTTAAAATATAAGAAAGGATAGAGAGATATATTCTATGTGATACCTGCTGAATTGGTTGCTTCTCCCGATCCCTTTCTCGGTTCGACTCAATTTGCTCTCTTGCCCGTTGTTCTATTAGCGCTATCTCTCGTTCCTTCTCAAGCTTGCGTTCAATACGCTCCAACTCGTGTAGGTTGGGAAGACTGCCCATAACTGCTACGGGGGGATATTATTTTCTCTTTTGGAACACTACAGAAGTTGTGTTCAATTAAATTGTAGTAATTGAGTTCAAGGCATAGTGAGTGAATAGTGAGAGGTCTATCGAGGGTATATTCAGTGCTCTTATCTTATCGCCGCCTACACCATGGAAACACTTGTAATAATTAGAGCTGCACATAAATAGTAGCCACAATAGGATGTCATTAGTTGGCTTCGTTTTAGTGTGGGTATCTGTCACACGTTTCATTAAATATCTGAAATGATAGAGATCTGGTGTAAAAAAATAAACAATATGCACGTAGATATACGAAGCAGAATCAATATGGTGGGGAGAGTACGATAACTACGGCGCCAAAAATTGATAACGGTATTTTGTAGACGGGTTAAATACAAGTCTATCTTACTCCGTTTAGGCGGGAGGGGTAATTTAAAGAAAATGATACTTTAAATGGAAAATAAATACATTAAAAAATAATGGGAACACTTATAATAAAAGACTATATCATTTTCGAAAGCCCGAAATCTGTCCTTTCATATTATTTTTAAATCAAGTTATTTCTTTAACTATTTCAAACTTGAAATTTAAGGACAAAAATTGGGGTGAGTAAAATAATTTTGGCGATGAAAACTAATGACGGATTTGTGTAGAGGAGTTAAATACAAGCATTTTTTACTATGGGAGGGGGGTCTATCTCGCTCCGGTTAGGCAGGAGGGGTAATTAAAAAAACAATTATATATAAAATTAAAATAAAATATTAAAAAACAATGGCAACACTTACAACAACGAACTATAGTATTTTTCAAAGTCAGGAATCCGTTCTAAGATGTCTAAAATGCAAATCAGCAAAATTTTGTCTACCAATGTGAAATTTCAGGCCAGAGACTGTATCTGAAGAATGTTGTTGACATTGGGTAAACTAATATAATTTAAAGAAAGTTTGCATACACTCAGCCTTGCACCCATCCCAAAATCCAACACTGACCCCAAGCAGGGGGGTTGCAGGGGGGCAGCATGCCTCCCCATACACATTTCAAGGCGCAAGGGTAGTAATTTGTACTCTAAGCGGACCGACATATAAAAGTAATTTTCAATTTTCTCAAAAATTAGAGGACATAAATCAAACTGGTTTTCAGTGTTCGATTAAGAATTGATTTGGTCAGTAAAAACTACAAACAAATTAAGTATCTACTTTCTCAATATTGAAAAAATCAACATAAAACTTTTTTTTTATTTGTTTCCTTATTTTTCAAGTTTGAAAGTATTTTTTTCAAAAACTATTGACAGCTAATAAACTAATATCAAAGAACAGATTCCTGGCTTCCAAAAATCCAAAAATCCTTTATTGTAAGTGTTGCCATTGTTTATCAAATTATTTTTTTTCATTTTAAGTATTATTTTTTTTAAATTGCCCCTCCCGCCTAAATGAAGCCAGATAGACCCCCCTCCCATAGTAAAAAATGCTTGTATTTAACCCCTCTACAAAATACCGTTATCAATTTTTGGCGCCGTAGTTATCGTACTCGCGCCAATATGGTCAGCAAGTCAAAAAGACAAAAACAAAATCCCTTGTCGCTGGAGTTAATTACAACCGCAATTTAAACCTGGTTAGTGTGCTGGACTAGAGATCGATGGGACTTAGGTTCGACACCCGAAAAACACAAATTACCTATGTCTTACAGATTTTTTACATTGACCTAACTTTCAGATTTTTTATAAAATATTTTTATTTTTTTAATTATTTTTTAACTAATTTTATTCTATTTCGACATTACTACGCTCAACTTGACATTCATCTTTCTGGTCCATCCAGAGGGTGAGATATAAAAAAATGTAAAATAGATCTTATTTGGCCAAATGCGAATAAAATTGCTTTCTCGATTGCAGTTGTGCTCAGGGTTGTCAGATGTGGCGATTTATCTCCAAACGGCCGATTTGAAATTTAGCGGTTTAGCGGTTTAGCGACGCACCCCAAAAAAGGCGATATTTTTAGATTTTGGCGATTTAAATTTTGTTAACCAAAATCCTCATATTTTTTTCTTTTTTATAATTTTCACTCAAACCTTACATCTGTGATGACGTGATGAAATATTAAAATTAGTAACGAATGAAGACAACTTTAAAGCTTGGAAATATATTGATTTAGGGTCGGATGAATCGCGATAGAAAACAGTGGTAGCACAGAGCATGTTAACGAAGTTAAGAAGCAAGTTAACTATTTAATTCTTGTTTTACTAAGAGAAATGCGAAAAAGATTGTCTGAGTATGCAACACAGCTTTTGTTTCTTTGGGATATTTTTCACCAGGGGCCTATTTCATAAAACTACAAGTGTTGTACTTGTAGACTAGTAACTACAAATTGTTACTTTTGGAAGAAATTGAGAAAAATAAAACAAATGTTTCAAAAAAAATGTTTTGATGCAAGAAGTTTCTTCAAACAATTCTATAGGGGTATTCACGATTCCTAGTAAAATTGTGAAATTGTATTTTTTTTATCACATCGTGAGCACACTTTTTCTAATCTCTATAGCAATACTAGACATTTTCTAATCTCTATACTATAGCAACACTAGAAAATAACAAAAAACATTGGAAATCGAACTGACATTTGCGAACTAATACATTTTATACTGTTGTATTTTTATGATACCATAGGTCTGGGGTATAGTAAAAGTGTAAAAGTGTAGCTAGTATATTTTGTTGTTATAGTGTAAGAAAATTTCACACTTTTACACTTTCACAATGATACTAGACCTGATACACCGAATCGTGAATACCCCTTATGTAATAGTAACTGCAAAAAAATTTTTCAAAAATCTCTTCGCTAATATTTTTTATGATTTTTTGAAAATTGCTAAAAATGTTCGTTCATTGTAAGTTTGGTTGGGCTTATTCTCTTTTACCTATCTCAGAATCGATTACAATAAAATGTGGTCTATACCCGTTGAGCGAACCAATCTTATCGTTATCAGTGGTGCGAGGACTCCTTTTCAGGAGCAACTATTGTAACAGAAGCCCGACCCAACCTGTTAATTTGTTTTTGCTGGGAATCTGTGACTTTTGGTATCCCTGGCACCCTAAGGCGACACTTACTTCAAGAACCTCTAAACCTTCGACGAGTTACGAAAAAGTAATGTTGTAAGATGTAATAGCCAAACTGCGTGACAGAAACATTATTCTGTTGAAATAAACCTGCTAAACTTCACAATGAAAGTATACTTTTCAAGTGCCCATGTCATGTAGTATTACTGAATAAAAACATTTCCGTTTTCTTATTTTATTTAACCTAAACACTTTAGCATTCGTCCCAAAAATAGAAACTCACACAAACGAATGGTTGCGGGAAGCTAGGCCTTAGGTGTCTACCGCCTATTGCGCCAACTATTTATTTATTTTTTTAATACTTTAGCATAGTAAATAGAAAATTCTTTTGAGAATCTAATTTACCTACACAAATTTAACGTGCTTCTGGCAATAAAATGTGGACTTTATTGGGATAAAACAAACACTTACCCGCACTACTTGCCTATATTATTAATTTACTACGGTTGATTCTTCCATAATGCCTGTTATGCTATGTTGGCTGAAAATGAACCAAATAAATCCCATCATTTTCTCCAGAGCCATTTCACCCTGAACCTTTTGGTAATTTCTCACTTCGTCTTCTGAATAATTAAATAAGTTACAGTAAGTTTTGTTTTCAAGATAGTATAGTGTATAGGAAATCCCTGATTTAATATTTATGCAAAACTACCCTAATCAATCTGACTGTAGCTGAAAAACGTGATTGACATCCACAAATGCCGAAATTTTAAGATAGGACGGCAAAATCGAATATTTCACCGGAAACCTTTTATATCCCATTAGTTTTGATATTTTTTTTGTATGGGAGGTGCCGCGGCCCTATAACTCGTGAACCAATACACATACAAAGACCATATACATATAAACCTTGACATTGACGTCATCTTTCATGGAAAATTTCCAGAAACGAAATTGGTTTACGCATTACAGAGAACATCAATTACAAACACAATAGGTACAACTTATTTTTATATAAATACATATAGATAGATAGAGGAAGATTATCTTTCTATGGTTAGATATCTACCTATAATATGGAAAGTGTCAAGTCCCTTTTTACCGATCATGCCCACTGTTACAACATTAATTTTTATTAGAGAAATAAAGAAACCAAAATGAAAAGAAAGAAGACATCCACAACGTTAAAATGATTTTATTCGAATCTTCTTGAAAAGTGATTGTACACTAAATGATACAGTTTTGACAATTTTGATCAAACATAACATGAATGAATAGTCTGAAAATGTTAGCTCAATCGGTTCGGTGATTTTCGAGATATAAGATTAGGTATGAATATATTTTGTCACATTTAGTGCTCCCCCCACCCCTCCTGAAGTCACGTATGGTATCACCATTACAACGATGAAATAACTTTTAAAATCGTCCTACTCCTTCTTTATCTCTCC
The DNA here is from genome assembly GCA_955612985.1 of Cheilosia scutellata. Taxonomy (NCBI): domain Eukaryota; kingdom Metazoa; phylum Arthropoda; class Insecta; order Diptera; family Syrphidae; genus Cheilosia; species Cheilosia scutellata. Next base: position 63,615,609 of record OY015311.1, read on the forward strand.
CTACCGACCTTAAGTAACATATACTTATCAAGAGGTTGTCGCCATTAAATGCAGGGTTGGGGTCTACATATTTTTACCATTTCCGTTATATCCCATCAAAGTGTGTCGAAGGTGTAACCCCTTTAAACGCTTTAACTTCTAACTATTATAGGTACATAAATGGTGTTGTACATTTTGAATTTAATTTAATGGCGCATACCAGTCTTAAGTTGCTTAACATAATTTTTTTTGAAAATGTTCAAGGATAACAATTTCATAAACAAACAAAAAAATTATAAAGTCAAAATTTAAATTGTCTTTTAAAAATGTACAATACCATTTTTATACCTATAACTAGCTGTACCCGCCCGGCTTTGCCCTAGCACAGGAAATGTTATTGCTAAGGTTTTAGATAATAATGTTCTTTCATAAAATGCGAAAAATGAGAATAAATCGATTTTCTGGAATTTGCTTACTGCCTAAACCTGAAATACAGCAATACGAACAAAAGAAAAAAAGAATCATGAAAATGGGCCCAGCGGTTATCGAGTTATGACGTCATCGAGTTTTACCCCATAGAAGATGTTTCTTTGTCCAATTTTGACCAATCTTCACAGGACCACACGATGTACCGGACATTCGCTATAAAGTAGAAATTCGCATGCATACGAATGTCTAGCTATAGTAAAGAAGAAATTCGCATGCATGCGAATGTATGCTTTTGGAACGTAAATTCGCATGAGAAACTATGCGAATCTACACACTATTTCGGAAACTCGCAACGAAACTTTTGAAAATAAAATACGAATGTACACTTTTAGGTAGCAGATTCGCATGTGAAAAATTTCCATATGGACTATACTGATGTCATACTATACTGATGGCAGCTAAGACTGATGCCAGAAAATGAAGCGTAAGGTAAATTCGCTCCGTAGCTTATTTACCCCACTAGGAGTGTAAAAGCTCCGAGTATTTCCCAGCTCACATGCTTAGAAAAACTTGATTTTCCCTTTTACTAGAGTTATGAAACTCGCATTTTGAGCACATGCGAATTTCCGGTTCCTTTGTAAGGTTCAGGAAACTCGCATGCAGCGAATCTACAATATTATATCGGAAATTCGCATGTGCATGCGAATGTCTAGTAAATCGAGCACACCTGGACCAAAACCTAAGATTTTCTGTAAATAATAACTCAATCAATTTGTCAGTTTTCGAGATATGTATAAGATTTTAATTGTTTTTTTTGTTGGGTCGTGCCACGCCCCTTGTCCAATTTTGATCCATTTTTATATATAAAGATAGTTTAGAAGTTAAATATAGTTATAAAGTCGATCGAAAGAGAATTTTTTTCCAATGGGCCTTAAAGTGAAATCTAACTCTCAAAATGCGTTTTCTTTCCTTTCCCTAAAAAAGGACCCTTTTGTCCTTGTTTATTTTGTTTTATTATTTTTTGTTTTTATCTCATTTATATTTGAGCAAAATATTAGAACCGCATTATAGAATTTCTCAAAATGCTTTTTTTTGCTTGAGTAATAAAAACTATTTGAAACGTTTTTTTCTCCCTTTGACTCCCTTTATACGGTGATGTAGATATCACTTTTTGAGAGCGCTCGCTATTTTTCCCTTTATCTATATCTAAATATCTTGGTATTCAATTAAAACATTGTGGTTCCCCGAGGTTTTCACCCAAAAACAGAACATAATTCAAATTGGCTTTTTTTTAAACACAGATACTGGAATCGAAATCAGTAGAGAGCGATGTGATAAACACTGTTTGGATTTGTTTTCCGGCGCAAAAACAAACAACGAAGACGGTTTGCAAACACGCGAACAGCTGACCGTGCGAAAAACAGGCAAATTCGAGATTAATCCCACAGAATTCCAAAGATTGGTCTTGCGATTATTATTGATTGTCATCGCAAAAGCCAATCCTCTTGAATTGAAATGGAAGATCAGTTGGAATAATCGGAATTCGTGGGATAAGGACTTCCTTTCCTTTGAATTTGCCCTTGAATCACATTGTTCATCAGTTTCTTGAAGGATAACCGCGTATACCGTTGCACAATTTCGGATGATTCAGATTCCGTAACATGATTATGATCGATTCCACCTTCACCTGTAAATAATGCGGTGGAGTTCCTGGCATATCAAGCGAGTTCAAAAATTCCGTCGGATAGTTGGTCGCTTCATCCTCGTCGGTCACTTTTGCAACGGATTTGTACTAATGCAGTTCTCCAGCGACGGTTTTTGCCGGTTCACTAATCCAATCGATATTTTTATAATTTTGTGCAATTCCGGGGAACACATTGGTGACGAGTTCCTCCTTCGACGATGTGAACTCGCAAAAAATATCCGGGAACGATATCAATCCAGTCATCATCAACAACATCAACGGAAATTTGGCCATTGCCCAGCGCCAGCAGGTTAACTTCTCCACCCAAAAAGCACGCAAAACGTCTTTTATCACAATAAATTTCACAATTATCCGAAATTTTCCAAGCTTCACAACGAATTTTCCGCCTTTACATCATTTTCCATTCGAAAATCCATTCCGGAACAATTGCACACAAAATTCCATACAAAAAATCATTTTTCGATTTTTCCAATTTCCCGACTTTTCCGGAGGGTTTTCCCAAAATTTTCTTTTAGAAGAACCTTCTCCTGGTAATTACGAACAACTGTAAAAAGCCAAATCGGTCCAGCCGTTCTCAATTGATGAATTACTATACATTTTTGCCACCATTTTTATATATAGATTAATTAACAAAATATGCAGATCATACACTCAGAAGCATTATGACGACATTGATACTATTAAGCACGCGTCCTTAAATGTCGACATCAAAATCGCATCTGCTTCATTGGAATAACTAACGCTTCCACATCTTGACGCAGCCAACGAATCTACAAGTCCTCCCTCCACCGCCTTATAAAAAGTTCATTGAATTGCTATCACACCAAAAATAATAAAATCGGCCAGATGACATGAGTATTGGATATATATACCATAAACCACATCAACGACCTAGTTATTTTTAAAAAGCATCCGCCGCCGCCGTCATATAGGCGAAGGCAATTTGCTTAAAATCGGTTCTCTAAATAAAGAGAGGACACGCCGGCCGGCCGCAGCGAAGGGCAATGAACTTTTTGCCGATGCCGACGGATCAAGTTTTATTGTCATCGGCCTTCGACTGAATAAGGGCGTGTGGCTAAATCGGAATGCAATCGTAAAAGAATTTCCTTTCTTAATATGTAATTCAAATTTAGTTGCAATGAGATACAGACGAGATAGGTCTTAAGGGGTAGCCGTTTCTCTAAGGCCAATGTACGCAGCAATACCAACAAATTTATCGCTTTACAAGGCAACAGATGTTGTCGTCGCAGGCTATACGCACTATGAGAAAGGCAAATAAAAAAAGGGAACAAGTATGTGTCCTTTGGGGTTTGCTTGGGGCGGAAAATGATGTGTTTAAATTCATACAGTAATAACAGTTATTTCGGAAAAATTGCTGAAGTATAGTAATAAACCCACGGGAGGGCACTAATTTTTTTTCCGTTGAAATAAGCTTCTGTGGTGCTTTTCTTTTTCTTTTCTTGTGAATTATCGTAAGTTGTACGTTAAAATCAAAGGAATAGCCGTTTTATGATTTAAGATAATTTTTTTTTTATTAAACATATTTTATTTTATTTTAGGAAACTCAAAGGGATTGCCACTTTATTCTACGATACGATGATGTGACACAAAGTACTTGATTCGGGGCTGTGAAGGAATCTTTTTTGAATAAAATGAATGGAAAATATTACATCCAAGGCTGATGACTAAGAACCTCTACCCAAGTAGATTTATTCACTTGTAACTGTTTATATAACATTTTATTATGCAAGTCGTTTCTGCTTGCGATTAAAATTCAGTGGGGAAACGATAAAATATATGCTCAGTGTCATTATTTGTTTTATGGAGATTTGGTCTTTTACATCCAAAAGCTAGTTAACGCTATCAATGTGACTCAGTACTTCTGAGGTAATGACTTTTCCATGACTTTTCCTCACATTTTTGATGGTATCTCGGCCATGACTTGGCGAATTTTGGTATTGTTTTCGACAGCGCAGCGGTGAACTGAGACCACCAAATCTCGAAACTTACGCGGCATCGGAAAAATAAAGCTAAACTTGGTCCCGTTGTGTGACTTGTGGCGGAATCTGGAACAACGTATCGTACAAATGCAGGTCCATGTACAAAATACGCCATAATGTGCCGTAGGACTAGCTCAGAATCTGAGAACGCAGAGGAATCGATTAGTGATGCGCGATATATATCGAATCACTCGATTCATCGATATTTTTGTAAAAAAATATCGATTATTTCACTCGATAATTTATTTTTGATATTATCGATTGTTCCGAACTGAGGCGAGTTGGAAAAAGGATGGTTTTAATTGCAAAGGTGTTGCAATATAATGCGTTATAATATTTTATTTCCGTATTCTTAGACGATCTAATAGCGGGTGATTTACATTTTCTCTACGTACATTTGAGGTAATCTCGGTACTTTATGTATTCGAAACCAGCTGTTGTTTACATTTAGTCAATGACCCTTACAATTCTTATCAATAATTTGTATATAATCAATATTCGCTCCATTCCCCTACAATTAATACATTTACACAATTTATCTTATTAACGCCCCATATTAAGGGCCTATAGTTAGAGTGCAACATAACTATTTTTTAGTACACAGCAAACATAGGGTTTTCTTGTTGCGTTACAATACATACAAATTAGTTCGAGCGTACCACTCGATTTGCTTAAGGCCCTATTTATTGGTAGACAAAGATAGCTCCTTGTCTTGAGATCGGCAGCTCGGCATATTTGACATTTAGTGCATTTAGTTCTGTGATTTCGTGTTGTTTGCCTCGTTGTTCGTCCCGCGTGTTAAAATGTCGAAAAAATTCGTTTTCAATATTATTTAATTCAGTGTTTATTGTTAATGTGCCTTGCAGCTAGTTGCTATGAATATTGTTTAGGCTTGGTTTTGAGCCTACGTACCTCATATTCATGCAATTAGTACAACGCACATTAACTATTCAACATAACCTAAGTATTCATGCCGAATATGCCGTGCCGTGTTTTCTTGTTTTGACTACATTTTATAATTTTAGTGGTAGTGGTGTGATCTTAAAAATCCCTAATATTGTTTGTTGGGAACCAACATCGATGCATCGATGTTTTCATCCCGATTTGTTTGCGCACTCAATTTTCACTGTTTCAGCTATAATAACACGTCTCTTTACGATTCAATAACCTCAAAACATTTTATTATTACAATATCGGATTAATGTAGCTAATATTTGTACAATATACTATTTCAAATAAGCTATTTATTTATTATGTACATATTTCTGAAGAAAAAATAGTTTAAGAAGAAAAACTATTTTAATTCACGACTTCACGACGACTTTGTCACCATTGGATGTTTTTGTTTTGTATCTTATTGCTTTTTTGATTTGCTTGTCCCTGAACTTTTAAATAAACAGAATACATATTTCAATATAATCAGAGTTCCTATACATAGTTACTAGGCAAAATCTGTACCTACATGTTCTTGTAATTTGTTTTTTTTTTAAATCATTAAAAAAAAGTTAAATTCTTGTCCTGAATTATTTCCTTTGACAAATAGAAATTGATTGAGTCCTCTAAACAATAAAAATATTTTTTTCAAAAAAAAAAAGAATAGAAAACTCGCGGTTTGCATATAAACCGATATTATCGATATACTATCGATTTTTTTGGGTCGATTTTTTTTTTGCATCGATATTTTCATCTCGATAATAAAATATCGATGTATCGATACGGTTTTGGATTATCGTATCGCGCAACACTAGAATCGATACAGATGGGTCTTCAGCTATACTTGCACTGACAGCATTAATATTGCATTGCAAAGCCCCATAAATGACAGCCATAATCTTAGAAGCAATTCTATGTCGTTGGTTATCATTCCACCATTTCGTACTTCAAGCTTAAGAAATTTTTACACAATTGTGTCTTGTAAACTTTTTAACACACTCCCAGAAGACATTCGAATCATCCGAAAGTTAAAGAATTTTTTAAGTAAGGTAAAATGTTGGCTATTAAACATAAACCATAGTGAAATTGAAATTTTGTTGCATTTTGTCTCCTAATCTGTTTTTGAACTTGAGTTTATTTCATTTTTTATTTTGTTTTAATATCTTTTGTACTTGTACTTCTTCATTTGAAAAATGTTAATTTGAAAATTGTTAATTGTAAATTATTTATTGAAAATTGTTAATTGTAAATTATTTATTTGAGTTTTTAAGTGGTTAGTTATCTATATACATATGTCACCCCACATTGTAATATTTGTACCTATGTAAAGTGGCATTTATCACTATTTTTAATTAATATTAAATGTTCCAACTATTCTCTGATCATAGGTAAATCGAAAATTGTAATAATATTAATATAGGAATTTTGAGAATAAAGTATTATTAATAAAAAAAAAAAAAAAAATATACCTATATATATTTTCCATCGAGCAGGCGCTAGAAATTCAAAGAGGAGTGATGCACATCCATAAACCATAATATGTACAGTACACCCAATTTCATGTTCAAATTGGGTGTACGACATTCAAAATGTCGATAAATTTAATGCAAATTAACATGTAACATAATAATGACTAATTTGTTATTGAGACCAATTCCATATACTGTTAGGTTTACCAACCGGAAAATCAATGTGCAATTTACCAAAATTCTGAACTAACTTACAGTGACAGGTCTATGTTGCGCCAACTATCGATTGTAATTATCGGCATAATGAAACAATTTAACAGTCCTTATCAGCGTTGCCACAATGATACAAGTGTAACAAAAGTGTTACACTTTTTAATCATTTTAAAATGTTGTTAAAATGTTACTTTTTTTTTGTCTTCGTTACAATTTTTCTCATTAAAATCTTTTTTGTTTTTCTCGTTAAAAAATATTGAAGAGTTCTACTGACAGCACTTTTTTCTTTCTAACCAACTTCTAGCAATTTCTGTCAATATATTTGTTTGTTTACGAAACGTCGATGGTCAATAATTTTGTTATTTTTTTAATTTGTTAAACACAAACAGCCTCATTCATAACACTTAATTAAATCTGAATTAGGGCTAATGTTGGCTTAATTGCAGAAAACTTTATTCATAAACTTTTTTCAAAGTTAATTTCACTGGAAGTTTAAACTAAAGTTCAACTGAACCTGAACGTGAGTTTAAATTTGAAGTTCAACTCGTCCGGTTTCACAATCTTATCTGAATTTCAGTTAAATTGAACTCAGTTTAACTAAATTTAATGAATAGAATTTGGCAGTATTGTACCATATTTAGCTTTTATACGACTTTTCCAAAATCATTCCTTGCCTTTTCTTTCGCAAAACGCAAAACAACGTCAAATATTTGTGTTTCTGACAATCGGCTGATCTGAGGTTTAAACGGCAGAATACTGTAGTTTAACTTAAACTACAGAATGAACCCTGTTCAAGGTTTAAACGAAACCGTGAAACCGAATTAATTGTTGAACTAAAGTTTAAACTAAAAGTGTAGTTTAAACTCCCACTGTGAAACTGGGGGTAAATGAATCTTATGAATAAGGCTGAAAATGGACAGGTAGGTAAACATTTTTTTTTAGTTTGTTACATTTTTTTTCTATTTGTTACACTATTTGAAAAAATTTGTTACACTTTTAGAAAAACCTGCGTCAACATTGGTCCTTATATATTTTAAACAACCCAGATAAGGGTTTGAATTTGAAGTCATTTGCTGTTGTTCATTCGATTTGGTGTCTCCGTACAGCTGCAGCTTTAAGGCGTTTACCGATTACACTTCCCTTTAATAAATTTTAAACTTTTCCACTATGGAAAGTCTGTCGTTGTCAGTTTGTCAAATGTTTCGCCCGCACTAGAAATTATTATTAATACCGCGAAATATGATAATAAATTCTCGGCTACCTGGAATTACGAAAAGCGATGACATGAAGTCGTCTGTATCCGAGGGTTAGGATAGCGTAATTACAATGACATCAAAGGATAGCTCAGTGATATATTCGCTGTAAATCATAACTTTCATTTACAATTATGATTCGGTTTTAAAATATTGAAAAAGGTGAAAAAGGTAGTAAAGTGTCGCTCCATATTAAAAAAAATTACACATACGCCCGAGAGCACAAGGACTTTTTTTGCTTCATATCATACATTGATTGGAAATATGTCAAGAATTCAAAACAACTTGTGTTCCAGAAAATTAAAGACAGTACGGTTTATTAGAATAATGAAGATTGGCGTTCTTTACGATATCACAATACATACCTACACACGCAATGACTAACAAGATTCGAAATATCTCTTCTAAGTGAAATGTTTTCCACTTCCTTTATATTGTCTGTTCGGCTCTGTATTAAACAACAATAAAAGCAAAATCGCTGCCATCTCCAAAGGCAGCCACCCGGAGATAAAATGAATTTTGATTTTTGTTCGGATATGGAAGGTGGAACAATGACACTTATTACGCACATGGAATCTTCATAAATGTTGATTTTATTATATATACCTACTCCAATCGTGATTCTGTGTGTCAAGTACATAATGCTTGAGGCCCCTCCATACAGCACATTTACGTATCCTGCCAGGGATATAATATTAGAAAATGTCTTGAATGCGTTGATGTTTATAAGTAATTGCCAATCATTTGTTTTTTTTTTTTAAATGGCTTTAATTTTTTTCTATTTGAGTTTGCGGAATCTACGTGGGTTAGTACCTATTATACGCATATTTGGTATAGAAGCGTGTACAATTTGTCTGTTGATTTGGGGGTTTGAAATTGTACATACATATTATTATGGGTGAAGATAATATAGGTATACACACATATGAAAATTAGGTAACTTAAATTCACGGAACAAAATTTACTCGTTAACTGGAAGGTTTCTTAACGGATGGAAAACAGTGCCAGAACAAAGTGATTTCAAATGATAGTACTTTTCTAGCATCTAATTCCATGGTCGGGTAGATAAAGAGAGACTTTATTTTTTTGATTTTGTCTTGTACATATTATAGTATTTGAATTTTTAACGTTAAAACTATTTATTTTTATATGAAAGCTAAAACGGCAAGCGGACATTAGCAGTACCACTGTTCAATCTAAGAAAAGGTTTATGGAAAAGTTTTGTAAACGAAAGCAGATTTCACATGCAAGGCTGAATTCATTGACGCAAATCAGCACGCTATTAGAACTAAACTGGAGATTGGGATACCATTTGGGGTGAATATACCAACGCGTGTCGTCAATGTTTGACTATGCTATGGGTGATGTTATAAGAATGGAGCAAGGCGAAGATATATATTGCAATACCAAGGCAGCTTTGAGGTCCCGTCTGGTAGTATTGACATCGCTACCAGTAGAGCATATCAACCAGTCGGACAACGTAGTTCAAAATCAGTCGAGTGACATGCCGAGTCAAGATAAATTGCCAACATTTGCTGGTGATTTCGCGAAGTGGGCATCATTTCGTGATGCCTTTATTGAAGAAGTCCACAGCAACACAAAACTGACAAACGCTCAACGTTTACGAAAGTTATTAGTTGCTTTGGAAGGTCCAGCTAAACGTGTAATTGGTGAATGATCAGTGGCGGCTGATGCTAGTTGACTATCAGTTTCTGCACCAGATAGAGCAGTTGTTAGACACGGAAGGGCGACGTGAATGGGAAATGCGTCGTCGTGTTAACGAGTTACCCACACTTGTGGAGATGTTTACGTTTTTGGAGCAGCGTTCAAACTGTTTGGCTAATTTGGCGGTTGTTAACCTCACTACACCCCAGGCGGATGAAACCTATTTACGAAATGGATCACACAGCATATGTCGCAATCATTCTGGAAGCAATGTCAAAGGCACCAATCATATTTAAATGAGCTTCAACAACGACCAAAATGGAGAACTGCAAAAGAAAATTTAAAAGTGAATGGTTATTATCAGTAATTAATCACTGAATGATAGCCGAGTTTTTTGTGGTCGAATTTTATTTAGAGCGAAATAAAAAGAAACCTTATTGACCGCCGCAAATAAACGTAATAAAATAAAACAGCAACTACGATTGAAGATTTTATTTTATTGGTACCGTATGCATTTCGGTTCACAGCAGAGGAATCATCATCAGCGAGCGTCGTTTGAACACTGAGTCAAAATATACATAAAATTGATTGTCTGTGTATACAATGAAAAACAAGAAAACTAAGTATATACATAATCTAAGAACGATATAAATATTGCTATTTACTTTGTTAATTTAATGTTCTTTAAAATAGTGAAAAGCGGTGAGATTATTGGTCCCGGTTCTAAGTTCATTAAATTATCGGTATTAGAGATAAAAATTGATTCGTAAGCATCTAATTTGGACGGATTATTTACATTTTTTAACAGACAAACATTTTCTTCAAATGACATTATTTGGTGTGGATGAGTGTTGTTTGGGTCATAGACGTGTGATGCTATTGCCTTGTCCACCTCTTTCTTTCGCACAGAACGAATATGCTCGTCAAACCTCGTTTTGACAGATCATCGCGTTTGTCCAATATACTTGTATTCACAGTCCGAGCAAGAGATCTGATATATGCCGCTGCGTTGTTGTATAGTTGTTTTGTCTTTTGTTGATCCCAATGAGAACCGAAGTTTATTGTTGTTGGTGTAAACAACATTCATCGCAGACTTTTCGAAGACTTTTTTTTATTTTGTTCGTAATACTTGGTGCATACGGAAGAGAGATGCGTTGAGATGTTGTTTTTTCTTTCTGAGTGAAAAGGGTGCTAATGTTTTCTTTGCGTAGTTTATTTGAATGTTTCTTGACTATCCGATCGATAATCACTTTATTAAAACCGTTCATATCTGCTATGTGTGTGATCTGTTTGTATTCTTTTATATATGATTCAGCCGATAGAGGCAAACGACATAATCGGTGTACCATTGATTGAAAAGCCGCCAATTTTTGCTGATATGAGCAGAAAGAATCGTTGGTTATATAACGATCGGTTGACGTTGATTTCCGGTAGACAGCAAATTCTATTTTTCTATTTACTCTCTTCATTTCTAAGTCGAGAAAAGGTAGCGTGTGTTTTGTGTTGTCTTCTCTTTCACACGTGAATTTGATGCTTGGGAACCTGCTGTTAATTGTTTCCAATGTATTATCAACTTCGTTTCTTTTTACTATAGCAAAGACATCGTCCACATATCTGTACCAAATGCGTGGTAATTTACCTTCATTTTTGAGATCGGTTTCCAATTTGCTCATGAACGCTTCAGCTATGTACGGTGATAAACTATTCCCCATGCTGCAACCGAAATTGTTGGTGTAAAACGTGCCACGGAATTGAAAACAATTGTGCTTCATACATAGTTCAATGCAGCTAATATATGCCTCGAGTTGTTCTGTTTGCAAATTCAATTTGGCCAAATGAATTCTGATCGCTTCAATAGCTTTATCAATCGGTACTGATGGGAATAGGGCTGTGACGTCGAAAGAAATCATCATTTCATTATCTTCAATTTCAATATCCTTGATTTTGTCAACGAAATCAAAAGTATTTTTAACAGCGTTTCCACCAAAATTACCGAATTTTTTCATGTCACTTACCAACCATTCAGCTATTTCACTTTTTTCGAAAATGTAAAAATACTATAATACACTTTTTAAACAAATAATTTGTTAAATTTAATTTTGCATTGTAGTTTTTCAAACATTTTCGCTTATCAAAAGAAGGTTTTGTGCTAATGTTAATTGTTAACATGAGGAGCAAATTGCGATAAAAAAATTCTCCGAGACTTGGTGCTGCCCTGAAAGTTCTAGGCAGAGGTGGCTTCCAGAGGCTGACTGGCATTTCTGTTGGCCAACGTATCAGATACACGGAACAACTTGAGCTTAGTTTGCCTACGTTGGTGTTGGGATATGTAATATGTCGCCATTTAAGGATGCTAGCTTATGAAATTAAAATAGCTTTCCAATTGCCTTGGAGTTAGGTAGGTATGTAGTGCGTTAATTAATAAATCAATCAAAGAGCAAAGAACTATGAAATAATCACATGTTTAGCATAACTTTTATTTAAACTGCGGTTTAGCCAAACCTGACGTAGGGTTACCATACGTCCCCCTTTTTCATACCAAAATGTTGTTTGTCCCCCTAACACAAACCAGTGTCCCCCTTATTAAGTCAAAATTCAACAAAAGAAAACTGATCAGTAACGAAGTAGCAAAAATAAAGAAAAAATACCAAATTTCCAAAACGTTATAATTCTGTATTTATTTCTAATTAATTACGACCAAGACAAATGCTAAGAAGATGTTTCGCGGTTGGTGGTTACTAGCTAAGAGAGCAAGAAAATTCAATGCATCATCGCACGAAGCATAAGGTACTCGTTATCATGTACTCAGGTACTCAAATGCCTTGCGCGTGCATTTGTGGATTAGCGGACTAAATATGTTAGAAAACAAGAAACTTTATAGGCAATATTAAATAGGGTATTATAAACATGCTTGGTCAAAAAAGGAATGTTAGAACATGATTTAAATTAGATTAGTTTTTAACAATAAATTTAGGTTATGAGAAATAAACAATTAAATAATACACGATGCATTCTCGAACAAAAACATTCAATTGAAAACTTTTAAAATATCTACATACTTTCTTTTTAAATTTTGAACAAGATTGTTCTCCTGTAAGTCTTTGTTTTGTACTGTTATCTATTTCTCTGGCAATTTTTGTATTCAAACCAAAATTTACTTAAAAGAAAAATGTCCGAACTCAAAGAAAAAACAAATAAAAAAGAAAATGTTCAATAATCAGTGTTAGGAAAAAAGTTTCGACTGGTTAAAAAAAGCAATAGAAGCTCCTGAATATGCAGCGTGTTTAATTTGAAATTCATATAAAATGCTGATTTGTACGACGTTAAAAAACACGAAAAAGTATAAACCCTGGTATTTAAAAATTAAAAAGAAATGTTTTACCCCTAGAAAACTCACGATGTCCCCCTTTTCGTATTTTTCAATCTGGTAACCCCTCCTGATGGCGAGTTTAAACATTTGGTTTTGTTAAAACAGGCGTTCGTTGTAGTTATGACAAACTACATACATATATATATTATTGATCAGCATCACTTTCTTAGTCGATCTAGCGATGTCCGTCTGTCTGTCTGTCCGCACGATTACGGCCGTAATTTAAGAGCTATCGACTTGAAATTTGGTACGTAAGCTTTTATCCACCAAAGTGAGGCTAAGTTCGAAGATGAGCAAGATCGGATGAAAACTACTACTACCTCCCATACAAAAATATCAGATTTATATAGCTTTTTATGTTAAAAATTAAATTTAAATAGCTACAGTAAAGCTAGCAAGTTTAAACTTTGCACATATTGTTTTAATAATATTTAAAAATTTTTGACAAAAAATGAGCTTGGTCGAATAAAAAGTACCCATGCCTCCCATACAAATATATAATTTTTGTACCCGGTACCACACTGTGGTGAGGGTATATTCACTTTGTCATTCCATTTGTAACGCCCATAAGGAGGCGTTGTAGGTATGACAAACTATATATATTATTGATCAGCATCACTTTTTTAGTCGATCTAGCGATGTCCGTCTGTCCGCACGATTACGGCCGTAATTTAAGAGCTATCGACTTGAAATTTGGTACGTAAGCTTTTATCCACCAAAGTGAGGCTAAGTTCGAAGATGAGCAAGATCGGATGAAAACTACTACTACCTCCCATACAAAAATATCAGATTTATATAGCTTTTTATGTTAAAAATTAAATTTAAATAGCTACAGTAAAGCTAGCAAGTTTAAACTTTGCACATATTGTTTTAATAATATTTAAAAATTTTTGACAAAAAATGAGCTTGGTCGAATAAAAAGTACCCATGCCTCCCATACAAATATATAATTTTTGTACCCGGTACCACACTGTGGTGATATTGTTTTAATAATATTTAAAAATTTTTGACAAAAAATGAGCTTGGTCGAATAAAAAGTACCCATGCCTCCCATACAAATATATAATTTTTGTACCCGGTACCACACTGTGGTGAGGGTATATTCACTTTGTCATTCCATTTGTAACGCCCATAAGGAGGCGTTGTAGGTATGACAAACTATATATATTATTGATCAGCATCACTTTCTTAGTCGATCTAGCGATGTCCGTCTGTCTGTCCGCACGATTACGGCCGTAATTTAAGAGCTATCGACTTGAAATTTGGTACTTAAGCTTTTATCCACCAAACTGAGGCTAAATTCGAAGATGAGCAAGATCGGATGAAAACTACTACTACCTCCCATACAAAAATATCAGATTTATATAGCTTTTTATGTTAAAAATTAAACTTTTTAACTTTGTCATTTCAGTTTAACTTAACTTGCTCCCAATTTTTCGCTTTGTTTTTCATTTGTTATACCTACTATTGTAATACTGTAGTACTTTTCAATGTAAGTAAATAGTTCAAAATTCACGTTCAAACACATTTGTAAGCTATATGTATATGTTCTCCAATAAAGATCCCTGAGGAAGACAGAAATCTCTGTCGAAACGTCGGATGGGAAAAAAAAAATGAACTAATTTGTTTCATTTCCACATACAATTGACCAAAAAAGCCGGAAAAAAGGACAGCTATCCTTTAATATTATTATTAAAATCAAATTGGTCGAGACTTCTACGCTAAATAAACCATTTCGGACGGCCTGCCGATCACAAAATCATGAGACACTACTACCAACATATAACGTACAAATATGGTGAACAAACATGCACTGATCTCAAACATTATAGCAAAAACCAAAGAAAACTAGCACAACAAAGACAAAACCTAAAATTTCTTTTAACATGTAGAGAGTACGGCTTCATTCCAAATCACCTACGAACATCAACAATCAACGCAAAGAAACTTCTATCCAACATTGAATCCCAAAAAATTTACAATAAAATAGAATACAAATTCCATCAAAAAATCCTCAACTTGGAAATATCCGAAATATGCCACAAAATTAAACGAACATCCAACACCATCAAAGCACTCGATGATCGCATCAAAGAAACCCTATCAGCTGACGAACACAAACAATTCACGTCCAAACAAAACCAAGTCTACAAAAACAACTACAGAAAGTCACACAAAATTAACACACACAAAATAGACCGCTTAAAAGAAACACTATGGAGAACGTACAACATTCAATTCCACCAAAAATTCTTCGTGAACAAGAGCAACGTTGAATTTCCACTAGAAATAAAATGGCTGTTATCATTGGGAAAAAAATTTGCATTGCCCGTCGACAAAAACTCTTTCCCTCTTTTCCAGCTGATCGCTGACGGCGAACAAGTGATAAGAAGTGTGAAAGGTGAAAAAGAACAGGAAACGATAAGAGCGAGATATAGCAATATGTTACACTCCTACCAACGACACCACCAACTCGATGCATTCGCCAAATATGTTTTAAAAATACACAAACAAACCACACAATTTCTCAAACGAAACAGAGACATAATTGTGGTTGATGCCGATAAAGGGAACCTCACAGTTGTGATGAATCGACAAGAGTACGACGAAAAAATGCAACAGCTTCTGTCAGACCGATCGACGTACAGACGTATAAGAACGAACCCAACAACAACACTTCAAACCAAAAACAATCAGCTTGTGAGTTGGCTAAACAAAAACAAAATACTCACAGATTGGGAGAAAAGCAAAATGACAACCTACACCGCACAGCTCCCCTGCATTTATGGCTTACCGAAGGTCCACAAACTGAATACACCTCTTCGACCGATAAGCGCCGCTATGAAGTTGCCTTGTTTTGAACTCAGCAAATGGATAGGGAAATTGCTACACTGCGCGACGTCGAATTCAGTCTACTCTGTTAAAAATTCGTTCGAATTTAAAGAAAAGGTAAAAAGTGTGCGACTTGGAGAGAATGATGTTTTGGTTTCGTATGACGTAGTCTCACTGTTTACGAACGTTCCATTACAACTTGCCACACAAGTGATAAAAAAGAAATGGAACATTATAAGTGAACATACAACACTAAACCAAAGCAAATTTCTTGAGATTTTTCACTTCTGCCTCAATGAAAATAACTTCCTCCAGTTCAAAGACCAAATCTACAAACAGCTAGACGGAATGCCAATGGGCAATCCGATGTCCCCTACCATTGCGGATATGGTTCTAGACGACCTGCTTGATGAGTGCTTCAAATCAATAGAAAGACCCAAATTTGCAGCCAAATATGTCGATGACTTAATATTCATTATTGACCACAGGAACATTGATGATATGCTGCGATGCCTGAATGGATACAACCCCAAAATACAATTTACTGTGGAAAAAGAAACCAATAGGGCGATTGCCTTTCTGGATGTAAAAATCCACAGAAAAATGGACAAGGTTTCTATCGACTGGCACCAGAAAGAAACAGCTTCTGGAAGACTGATTAACTTTCGATCAAACCAACCCAGACATGTCATCATTAACACCGCTTCCAACTTGGTATACAAAGTTTTTGCGTTGAGTGACGTCGAATTCCACTCCGCCAATGAGAAAAAGGTCACCAAGATACTCATGGACAACAACTACCCTGGCGAGGTCATACGAAGTATTATTTTACGCCAAAAAAACAGAGCGCCACGACTAGAAGAGACGGAAAAAGCAAAGGGTGTATACAAGAGCATGGTTTATATTCCAAAGCTAGCCGAAAACTTCAAGGACATCATCACCGAAAACACCAAGGATGTAAACTTGGCATATAAGTCCAACAAAACTGTAGGATCCATGTTCTCCAAATTAAAAACAAAACCGGAGAAAAACAAACAGACAGATGTGGTCTACAAAATTGACTGTCAAGGAAACAATGACGTAGCTTGCAATCTTTGCTATATAGGAACAACAGGCCAGTTTCTAGCCAACCGAATTTCAAACCATCGCTCCGATATAAAATCAAAAAATTCTGGAAAAACAGCACTCGCCCTTCATGTCATCGAAAGTGGTCACAAACCAGACTTTGACAATGTAAAAGTGCTGCAAACCGAAAAACACAAATACAAACGATACACCCTAGAGACCCTACATATACTTAACAATAGCAACAACATGAACAGAAAGCAAGACACACACAACATATCATCGGCCTATAGCTCTCTCGCCTCCACAAAGACGTTTCAAATTCTAAACTAAAATAATATAATGTCCGCAACTGACTAAGCTTCTATCGAAGTGGTTCGTGTTTTCTTTGGTTTTTGTTTGTTTTTTAGTTTTATATTTTGTTTTTAACTTTGTCATTTCAGTTTAACTTAACTTGCTCCCAATTTTTCGCTTTGTTTTTCATTTGTTATACCTACTATTGTAATACTGTAGTACTTTTCAATGTAAGTAAATAGTTCAAAATTCACGTTCAAACACATTTGTAAGCTATATGTATATGTTCTCCAATAAAGATCCCTGAGGAAGACAGAAATCTCTGTCGAAACGTCGGATGGGAAAACAAAAATGAACTAATTTGTTTCATTTCCACATACAATTGACCAAAAAAGCCGGAAAAAAGGACAGCTGTCCTTTAATATTATTATTAAAATCAAATTGGTCGAGACTTCTACGCTAAATACAGTAAAGATAGCATGTTTAAACTTTGCACATATTGTTTTAATAATATTTAAAAATTTTTGACAAAAAATGAGCTTGGTCGAATAAAAAGTATCCATACCTCCCATACAAATATATAATTTTTTAATACTAAAATATTTTTTTATTTTACAATAATATAGTACCGGGTATTTGAGCTTCGGCATAGTCGAAGTTAATTGTCTTACTGGTTTTATTTTACAATAATATTGTACCGGGTATTTGAGCTTCGGCATAGTCGAAGATAATTGTCTTACTGGTTGATGTTAAAAATTAAATTTAAATAGCTACAGTAAAGATAGCAAGTTTAAACTTTGCACATATTGTTTTAATAATATTTAAATTTTTTTGTCAAAAAAGGAGCTTGGTCGTATAAAAACTACCCACACCTCCCAAATATATAATTTTGCAATACTAAAATAGTTTTTGATATAATATAGTACCGGGTATTTGAGCTTCGGTATAGTCGAAGATAATTGTCTTACTGGTTACCATATCCGGTCACCTGTCGCGTCGCCAGTAATGATAATGATTAATAAATATTGAAAGGATTTTATGAGCCTCTATTTAGGATCATTGTCTGGTATAAAATAGGTACGCGCAAAGCTGGTGTTTCCGATAAGACCTGCGCTATCTTGTTCGGGAGATATTTTCTTTACCAAAAATGTTAGCTATATCTATACAAAAATGTATGTATCTATTATCTATATATGCTATGCTATGAGCTCCGAATCTTTTTAACCGATCGAGCTCAAATTTACAGGCAACGCAAGACTAAGTATAAAGCATAGAGTATAGCTAGTGTGTCTTGTTTCCGACAAAATTGAAATGCCAAACGTGTGTATATACATTTGAGTATATGTATATTTTTTTCGCCAAGAATCTAAAGAAATCGCTAGTAGAATTACAAGAAAGAAATTGGGATTCCATTAAAATAATTAATATGTATTGAAAAAACCTTAAAGTAACTGCGCTTGTTACTCGAACTTCAACAGTCCATCGCAACCAATAACCACCCCTTCAAATATAATTACACAAAGAAAACTAAACTGGGCAATCCATAGCTTCAAACCATATAAATCCGCGGGACCTGACGGCATAATACCTGCCGAATTGCAGAAATCATCGGACATAATCTTGCCGATGCTTCAGACAATCTTCAAAAGTTGTCTCGATTTAGTTTATATCCCAAAGATATGGAGAGAAGTTAAAGTTGTCTTCATACCCAAAGCAGGTAAATGCTCCCACACAAATTCTAAAGATTTCAGACCTATTAGTCTATCATCATTCCTTCTAAAAACACTAGAACGACTGATTGATATCCACTTACGCAACAGTATCGATAAAAAACTACTGTCAGCGGCCCAGCACGCATACTGCAAAGGTAAATCAGTGGAGACGGCATTACACACTTTAGTACGTAATATCGAATACTCCCTGTTCCATAAGGAGTACACGATGGTTGCCTTCCTTGACATAGAAGGCGCTTTTACTTTTAACAATGTCAATACATCAGCGATAGCAGATGCGCTTTCAGTCTGAATGTCGACAGCTCACTTGGCGAACTGATCAATCTACTGCTCAATGGCCGGATTATCAACTCAAAGCTGGGTGAGGTGTCCGCAAGAAGATCTGTCAGTAGAGGCACTCCGCAAGGTGGTGTTCTATCCCCTCTTCTTTGGAATTTGGTGGTCAATGAACTATTGATGATCCTGGAAGGTGAAGGATGCACGGCGATCGCTTATGCAGATGATGTTGCTATAGCCGTCTCAGGAAAGCACTTAAATACTCTTAAAGAACTCCTACAAAATGCTTTAAATAAGCTAGCCAGTTGGGTGAGTCGTTGTGGTTTAGGTGTGAACCCCCACAAAACTGATCTGGTGCTTTTCACGAGGAAATATAAAATTCCGACAGTCGACCCTCCCTCACTTAATGGTATCAACCTAACTTTCTCTGACAAAGCTAAATATTTGGGGCTTATCCTGGATAGGAAGCTTAGTTGGAAACTTAACATCCAAGAAAGAGTCAAGAAGGCTACAGTAGCACTATTCTCTTGTAAAAAAGCTATTGGGAATAAATGGGGTTTACAACCTCGAGTAACCCACTGGCTCTATATCTCAGTTATAAGACCGATACTCACCTATGGGATAATTGTCTGGTGGACAGCCTTGGAGAAGGCCACAAACCGCGACCATATAAGCAAGGTCCAGCGCACAGCTTGCATGTGCATAAGCGTGCACTACGCACAACACCCTCTGCGGCACTAGACATATTGTTTCATATATTACCCCTTGACATATTTAGCAAGCAAATGGCAGCGAGTGCAGCCATTCGCCTTAAAGCCATCTCACAGTGGTCAAGCAAAGACTTTGGCCACGCCTCTATTCTGAAAAAATTGGATCTCTATAACTTCTCTAGTAGCCCTCGACTGCCGATCGTCTCTTACGGAGATGGCCGAACAGTTCAACATTCACCTAATTTGGGTGCCGGGGCATAGAGACATTCCGGGGAATTGTAAGGCCGATGAACTCGCTAGAATAGGAACAACTCAACCCATTCTGCCGGATAAAGGCACCCTAGGGATACCAATCGCTACTCGCAAACAAAAATTGAAGCTGAATGCTATCGAGAGTACAAATCTTAGGTGGACGAGGTTAACCACTTGTCTAGCGACAAAACAAATTTGGCCTAAGCTGGATTTGAAACGCTCTAAGAAATTGATCTCTCTCAACAGATTGCATATCGGCACCACAATAGGTGTCATTACTGGACACTGCCTGATAGGCAAACATGCCGCAAGGCTGGGCCTCTTTGCAAACGACTTTTGTAGAAGCTGCATGGACGAGGAAGAGGAGGAAACTGCCCAGCTCTCTCCCGCAGAAGGAAGCTTCACTTAGGAGCCTTCTATTACAACGACTTGGGCAATCTGACAAGCATAGACATCAGAAGCCTCTTACGCTTTATAAAGAGCTCAAAATGGTTCAACTAGTAGGGAGATCTCAGATCCTTCATCGTGGCATCACAATGGACCTATACTGGTCTAAGTGTGTTGGCGTTTTTAGCTGACAGCCACTTTCAACCAACCAACCAACCAACTGCGCTTGTCTAGGTACATACGTTTGGACTAAAATCTTGTTCACCTGAAAAGAAAGAAATGGGTTATTGCCTTAAAAGTATATTGATTGGAAATTTATTGAAGTTTTATAACGACCAAACTTAACAGTTTGTTATACCCGGTACCACACTGTGGTGAGGGTATATTCACTTTGTCATTCCATTTGTAACGCCCATAAGGAGGCGTTGTAGGTATGACAAACTATATATATTATTGATCAGCATCACTTTCTTAGTCGATCTAGCGATGTCCGTCTGTCTGCCTGTCTGTCTGTCTGTCTGTCTGTCCGTCTGTCCGCACGATTACGGCCGTAATTTAAGAGCTATCGACTTGAAATTTGGTACGTAAGCTTTTATCCACCAAACTGAGGCTAAGTTCGAAGATGAGCAAGATCGGATGAAAACTACTACTACCTCCCATACAAAAATATCAGATTTATATAGCTTTTTATGTTAAAAATTAAATTTAAATAGCTACAGTAAAGATAGCATGTTTAAACTTTGCACATATTGTTTTAATAATACCTATTTAAAATTTTTTGACAAAAAATGAGCTTGGTCGAATAAAAAGTACCCATACCTCCCATACAAATATATAATTTTTTAATACTAAAATATTTTTTTATTTTACAATAATATAGTACCGGGTATTTGAGCTTCGGCATAGTCGAAGATAATTGTCTTACTGGTTTTATTTTACAATAATATTGTACCAAGTATTTGAGCTTCGGCATAGTCGAAGATAATTGTCTTACTGGTTGATGTTAAAAATTAAATTTAAATAGCTACAGTAAAGATAGCAAGTTTAAACTTTGCACATATTGTTTTAATAATATTTAAATTTTTTTGTCAAAAAAGGAGCTTGGTCGTATAAAAACTACCCACACCTCCCAAATATATAATTTTTTAATACTAAAATAGTTTTTGCAATAATATAGTACCGGGTATTTGAGCTTCGGCATAGTCGAAGATAATTGTCTTACTGGTTACCATATCCGGTCACCCGTCGCGTCGCCAGTAATGATAATGATTAATAAATATTGAAAGGATTTTATGAGCCTCTATTTAGGATCATTGTCTGGTATAAAATAGGTACGCGCAAAGCTGGTGTTTCCGATAAGACCTGCGCTATCTTGTTCGGGAGATATTTTCTTTACCAAAAATGTTAGCTATATCTATACAAAAATGTATGTATCTATTATCTATATATGCTATGCTATGAGCTCCGAATCTTTTTAACCGATCGAGCTAAAATTTACAGGCAACGCAAGACTAAGTATAAAGCATAGAGTATAGCTAGTGTGTCTTGTTTCCGACAAAATTGAAATGCCAAACGTGTGTATATACATTTGAGTATATGTATATTTTTTCGCCAAGAATCTAAAGAAATCGCTAGTAGAATTACAAGAAAGAAATTGGGATTCCATTAAAATAATTAATATGTATTGAAAAAACCTTAAAGTAACTGCGCTTGTTACTCGAACTTCAACAGTCCATCGCAACCAATAACCACCCCTTCAAATATAATTACACAAAGAAAACTAAACTGGGCAATCCATAGCTTCAAACCATATAAATCCGCGGGACCTGACGGCATAATACCTGCCGAATTGCAGAAATCATCGGACATAATCTTGCCGATGCTTCAGACAATCTTCAAAAGTTGTCTCGATTTAGTTTATATCCCAAAGATATGGAGAGAAGTTAAAGTTGTCTTCATACCCAAAGCAGGTAAATGCTCCCACACAAATTCTAAAGATTTCAGACCTATTAGTCTATCATCATTCCTTCTAAAAACACTAGAACGACTGATTGATATCCACTTACGCAACAGTATCGATAAAAAACTACTGTCAGCGGCCCAGCACGCATACTGCAAAGGTAAATCAGTGGAGACGGCATTACACACTTTAGTACGTAATATCGAATACTCCCTGTTCCATAAGGTTGGTTGCCTTCCTTGACATAGAAGGCGCTTTTACTTTTAACAATGTCAATACATCAGCGATAGCAGATGCGCTTTCAGCTCTGAATGTCGACAGCTCACTTGGCGAACTGATCAATCTACTGCTCAATGGCCGGATTATCAACTCAAAGCTGGGTGAGGTGTCCGCAAGAAGATCTGTCAGTAGAGGCACTCCGCAAGGTGGTGTTCTATCCCCTCTTCTTTGGAATTTGGTGGTCAATGAACTATTGATGATCCTGGAAGGTGAAGGATGCACGGCGATCGCTTATGCAGATGATGTTGCTATAGCCGTCTCAGGAAAGCACTTAAATACTCTTAAAGAACTCCTACAAAATGCTTTAAATAAGCTAGCCAGTTGGGTGAGTCGTTGTGGTTTAGGTGTGAACCCCCACAAAACTGATCTGGTGCTTTTCACGAGGAAATATAAAATTCCGACAGTCGACCCTCCCTCACTTAATGGTATCAACCTAACTTTCTCTGACAAAGCTAAATATTTGGGGCTTATCCTGGATAGGAAGCTTAGTTGGAAACTTAACATCCAAGAAAGAGTCAAGAAGGCTACAGTAGCACTCTTCTCTTGTAAAAAAGCTATTGGGAATAAATGGGGTTTACAACCTCGAGTAACCCACTGGCTCTATATCTCAGTTATAAGACCGATACTCACCTATGGGATAATTGTCTGGTGGACAGCCTTGGAGAAGGCCACAAACCGCGACCATATAAGCAAGGTCCAGCGCACAGCTTGCATGTGCATAAGCGTGCACTACGCACAACACCCTCTGCGGCACTAGACATATTGTTTCATATATTACCCCTTGACATATTTAGCAAGCAAATGGCAGCGAGTGCAGCCATTCGCCTTAAAGCCATCTCACAGTGGTCAAG
Source organism: Cheilosia scutellata (assembly GCA_955612985.1). NCBI lineage: Eukaryota > Metazoa > Arthropoda > Insecta > Diptera > Syrphidae > Cheilosia > Cheilosia scutellata. The sequence goes on from OY015311.1 coordinate 63,639,264, forward strand.
CAAAGACTTTGGCCACGCCTCTATTCTGAAAAAATTGGATTCGATCTCTATAACTTCTCTAGTAGCCCTCGACTGCCGATCGTCTCTTACGGAGATGGCCGAACAGTTCAACATTCACCTAATTTGGGTGCCGGGGCATAGAGACATTCCAGGGAATTGTAAGGCCGATGAACTCGCTAGAATAGGAACAACTCAACCCATTCTGCCGGATAAAGGCACCCTAGGGATACCAATCGCTACTCGCAAACAAAAATTGAAGCTGAATGCTATCGAGAGTACAAATCTTAGGTGGACGAGGTTAACCACTTGTCTAGCGACAAAACAAATTTGGCCTAAGCTGGATTTGAAACGCTCTAAGAAATTGATCTCTCTCAACAGATTGCATATCGGCACCACAATAGGTGTCATTACTGGACACTGCCTGATAGGCAAACATGCCGCAAGGCTGTGCCTCTTTGCAAACGACTTTTGTAGAAGCTGCATGGACGAGGAAGAGGAGGAAACTATCCCTCACCTTCTTTGTTCCTGCCCAGCTCTCTCCCGCAGAAGGAAGCTTCACTTAGGAGCCTTCTATTACAACGACTTGGGCAATCTGACAAGCATAGACATCAGAAGCCTCTTACGCTTTATAAAGAGCTCAAAATGGTTCAACTAGTAGGGAGATCTCAGATCCTTCATCGTGGCATCACAATGGACCTATACTGGTCTAAGTGTGTTGGCGTTTTTAGCTGACAGCCACTTTCAACCAACCAACCAACCAACTGGGCTTGTCTAGGTACATACGTTTGGACTAAAATCTTGTTCACCTGAAAAGAAAGAAATGGGTTATTGCCTTAAAAGTATATTGATTGGAAATTATTGAAGTTTTATAACGACCAAACTTAACAGTTTGTTATACCCGGTACCACACTGTGGTGAGGGTATATTCACTTTGTCATTCCATTTGTAACGCCCATAAGTAGGCGTTGTAGGTGTGACAAACTATATAGTTTCGTGGTTTGTTGCCGAGAATAATTAAAACCACGTTTTTATGTTTTTTTCTCTAGTTAGAAGCGTTTATTGTTCTGCTATGTAATCCTCTAACTAAAAAGACTTAAAGACTAACTTACCAACTAAGCTTACGATATACGCTACGATAAGACTCGATCTCTCCAACGTTATCTTCAAAAGGAGATAATGTTGGAAAGAGAAATTAATTGAGTGAAAGTGTTTGCACACTTGTTGTTTGCTCAGCAAATGATAAGTGTGGTGAATATGTGATATCTTACTTAATGGGTGGAGGTTACAAACTTAGGGTAACACAATGTCATATTTCAATATGTGACACCTCCCCCACTAAGTATTTTTGGTCTCCAAAAATTTTATCAATTTCTTAAATCGAAAAAAAAGTTATTTTATGTTCAAAAAGAAGAAAAAAAAAATTAGCTACATAATTCAGAAAATTTCTAAAGATATATTTTATATTATACACTATATAATATGCCATTATAAGTTATATAAATTTTAATTAAATTTATTTTTATATTTACCTATCTTAAACTAAGCTAAAATAATTTACCAAAAAAAATCTACTATTTTATTTTGCACATTTTCCAAGAAGTGTGTCATTCAAAATATATGTAACTAGTAACAATTATACAAAAATTATAAATTTATTCATTTTTTCGTGTGTGTAGTAATATATTTAACTTTCATATTTTTAATTTGTATTAAGAAAATTTAGGATTTCTTTCATAGTAATTATATTGTTTATGATTTTATTAAATTGTAAATAAAACATTTTTTCTTATTTTTATTTAATGGACCTACCTACTATACATTTATTTTACTCTTAGTTATACTTATTAACCTTATTGATTTTAATAATTTTCTGGACAAGGGAATTATAATATGGTCAACCATTTAGAACATAAAAATTATTTTTCTTTTACAACAACTTCAAAATCCTCCCTATGGAACCATTTCATGTCATAGTATTTTTATTTTACCAAATTATCAAAATGTACCAAACAGCATACCTAAATAGCCCAATCGAAACAAAAAAAAACAAAATTTTCCGAACCACGCCGTGTAAACCAGGTATCCAGAACTCACCCTTTTGCATGAACCATAAACGCAACCTTATTTCTATACAAATCTATTTGACCTGAACAGAACACACCCTTCAACCTTTCAAATGCAATTGTGAAGGTTTTTAGAGATGAAATCTAAAGGTCTTAACCTGGTCGTCGAATGTATGGTGGAATTGTAAATTGTTATTATTTTGAATAACTTTTCATCTAACTCAGAATTATCTTTGCTAGCGCTCATAATTCTCAAATGCTCATTTAGAGTACCATGCAACCTTTCGACATCAGAATTGCCCGTCTTGAGTGATGCTGTTGTCCTATGGAAAATTATGTTGCTTTCTTTTAGAAATTGTTCCGCTGCTGAGTGCAATATACAGGTATCACCATCGGAAATAATTTTATTCGGTTTTCCCAGGAATTGTATTCTTTGTTTTATTGCACCCATAATGGCAATCCAATTTCTGTCTATCAAAATCATATTCAAGCATGAATGGTGGCATATTTTGAAAACTTGTCAATCGTAGTTAAATACATTCTTCCACGTTCAGGAAACCAAATATCCATGTGGATAATATCATTGAAATGCTTCGGTGTTTCCGTTATTGCCATTTGTACTTGCAGTGGTTGTCGATCATCTTTAGCGAGATTACAAATTTCACAATTGTTGTTGAACTTTTGTATTTCAACTTGCAAATTTGGATAAAAGTACAACCCCTTCAATTCCAAAAACATTTCATTTATACCCCGGTGGTTTTTACTTATATGTTCGTCTTTTATTATTGTAATTAACTCATTTCTGTCTACAATGTCCTTCAATTTGATATTAGATTTTAGTAATTTTAGTTTTTTATTCATAGAAAAATATTTGACATAGAGATCTTGAAATTCGAGATACAATGGCAAATCATCGCAATAGATGCAAATGAGTCCCTTCGTTATTAAAAATCGCTTCATTATATTAAGAAGGTCACTGTCTCTTTCCCTTTAAGATACTCGATATCAAAATCATATTCATTAAGCATAATCTTCCAACGTTGGAGTTTCATGTTAGGCTCTTTTATGCCATTTAGCCAGACAAGGGGCTTGTGGTCCGTTCGAACAACGAACCTTCTACCATACAAATATGTCCTAAAGTATCTCACAGACCACACGACCGCAAGGAGCTCCTTCTCTATGGTGGAATAATTCAGTTCATGCTTGTTAAGCGTTCGAGAAGCATAACAAATGGGGTGGTTGTCTTGGCTTAGCACAGCTCCTAAAGCATAGCTGGAAGCATCTGTGGTAAGAATAAATCTCTTATTGAAATCGGGGCTTTTTAGGATCGGGTCAGAGGTAAGTAGTGTTTTTAAAGTGTTAAATGCTTTTAAATAATTAGGGTCAGACACTTTTAAACTCTCTGATTTTTTTAAATATTTTATCATAGGATACGCCACTTTGGCATAGTCCCTGATGAATTTCCGATAATAACCGGTAATACCAAGAAATTGTTTTATACCTTTTACGGTGGTTGGCAATTTCATATCAGTAATTGTTTTTACTTTATTTTGGTCTGGTTTTATCCCATTATTTACAATTACATGGCCTAAATAGTTGGTAGATAAATCAGCAAAAAGACATTTGTTAACTTGTATCTTTAGATTGCTCTCTTTAAGTTTTTGAAAAATTTTCTTCAGGGATTGTAAATGCTCCTCAAAACTGGTCGAAAACACAAGGATATCGTCCAAGTAGACCACACAAATCTTATTGATGTAGTCTCTAAGCACGTGGTTCATTAGTCTCTGGAATGTCGCTGGGGCATTCTTTAACCCAAATGGCATTCTCAGAAACTCGTAATGACCATTCCTTGTTGAAAATGCAGTTTTCGCTCTATCGCGAGGATCCAATTCAATTTGGTGAAATCCTTTCACCAGATCGATAGTCGAAAAGTAACTGCATTTTCCTAGCTTGTCAAAAAGATCGTCGATGTTAGGCATAGGGAACCTATCCTCTATTGTCTGAGCGTTCAACTTCCTGTAGTCTATTACAATTCGCCACTGTTTCTGTCCATTCTTGTCATCCTTTTTAGGGACAACCCAAATGGGCGAATTATAAGGACTACTGCTTGGAACAATTATTTTTTGCTGCAACATTTCAGAAATTTGTCTATCTACCTCATTGGAATGTATCTCTGGATAGCGATAAAGCTTACTAAAAATGGGGACATCATTGTTCGTTAAGATTTTGTGTCTTATTTCGTTTGTAAATGAAAGGACGTCCCCGTCGCTATGGATAATAGATTTAAATGAATTCAGCAATGATTTCAATTTGGAAACATCGGCATGGCTTAAATGATTTGCAAATAAATTTTCGGGAATTTTTGATTCGAAATTCTCGCTACAAAATACGCTTAAAACTCCTTCTCTTTGATAAACAAGTTTCGCATATTCTTCCTCCTCTTGGTTGAAATGTATTGGAATTGTTGTGCTATCGGTAATAAGGGACCTGGTTTGATAGTTAATAATTGGGTTAAGGCCGAGAAGAATATTATTACCAATTAATCCATCGAAGCGATCGTGGAATTGGTATTCCAAAAAGTTTACAAAATAATTACATTTATTAAACTCCTTAAATAAAGGAAACTTAAATTCTACATTTGTATTGATATTGCGATCGAGTACTTTTAATGTATAATTTTTAGATGGAACTTGCCATTTTGGATTGCATACATTTTTGTTAATTATACTGTACTCTGCACCGCAGTCAATGATGAATTTAAGTGGTCTAACATGGTTTTCAATGATTATATAGGGTAGTTGTTTTGACCGTCTACCGAAAAATTCTGTTGATTTTGGTTAGGGTACTGGTTGAATTGGTTAGGGTCTTGATTGTATGTGTTTCTGCCTTCATTAAGGGTTACATCCATGGGCTCATTGGTATTAGTATTATTATAATTGTTATTTTGTGGTCCATACCTGTTGGACCTTCGTGATTGTCCACTTTGGACGTAATTATTGTTTTGCATAGACTGGCTACCTCTGGTGTAATTCTGATTTTGTTGTTGTGTGTTTATGCTATTTCGTCTATTTTGATTACTTTGAGTGTTAGAGTTATATGAATTGTTATTGTTTCTAGGATATGAATTGTTTTGGTTACTATTATTATTATTGTTTCTAGAATATGAATTGCTTCTGTAGGGAGGTCTATAATTTTCTTGTCTAGCATTATTGTTTTGGTAACAGTTTCCCCCCAGTTGTTGGAAAGACCTATTGGGGCCATAGGATTGGTGGTTAATTTCAAGAATTATATTATAGGCTTCGTTAAGTGATTGTGGATTTCGGCAAAGTAAAATCGATTTTTTTGGCTCAGGTAAGTTGTTCTTAAAAGCATCCAGGGCTATTCTGTTATTGGATGCAATAATTTGCTGGTCATTATGATCATTGCTTAAAAGAAACGAGTTATTTATCCTACTTAATAAAAAACTAATACTATTATAATAGTCCTCAATATTCGTTTTTACTCGTTCTGTTCGAATTTGATCTAATAATATATTTGATGAATGTCTTTCACCAAAATTATTTTTTAAAATTTCTCTAACTTGTACCCAATCTCCTATTCTTCCATGCTTTTGAAGCTCACACCTAGCTTTTCCAACAATTTTATCCCTAATATATCCTGAAAGAATTGTTACGGTTGCTTCATTAAAGGTTGTTAAAATAGGTGTCAGTGAATCTACCCTGTCCAGAAAGTCAATTAAAGAACTTGAATTTCCATTAAATTCGGGAATTTTATTTATTAAATCTAAAACTATTCTAAACTTATCTGCAGCATTATGGACTTCCATTTTCCTTGATTAGTTGCGTATTTCTTCTGGTTCCTTCTTCAGTATTCAGTTAGGTGTTCGGCTTCTGCTTCAGCTTCTATTTTAGCTAAGCTTTGTTGTCTTTTGTGTTAATGTTTTAATTGGGTATGTATTTTAATAGTTTCTTTTTTTTTGTTTTGCTTTTAGTTTAAATTTGTTGTATTTAGTGTGAGCTTTGTGATCAGGAAAAATTTTTTTTGTTATTGTTGTGAAAGTTCAGAGCTTATTTTATTAAAGTTTTTGTTCAGGTTTGATTGAGTTCGACCCAATAGCGTTTTAGTTTAAGAAGCTTTTAAGGCTTGGTTCGATGACGCTGTTTACGAACTAATAGGGACGCCCGCGTCTTTTTAACTGTTTTAGACTATGTACTATGTAAGTAATGTTAAATTATGTATGTATAATACAACTTTTTTTCGTTTTTCTTTTATTTCAATTTATGTACTTACAAAACACTTTTTATTTTAAGACACTTTATTGAACTCTTATATGTATTTGATCGTATAAAATTTAATTTTTTTTTTTTTTGAACTGATGTACATGTACATAAAAGTTACTTATCGCGTGAATTCTTTCAAACTTTTTTTCACATTTACTAAATTTAGTTCTTATAACAATTTTTGAATTAAATACAACCCGTTCGTTAACCGACTGCGCCAGTTTCGTGGTTTGTTGCCGAGAATAATAATTAAAACCACGTTTTTATGTTTTTTTCTCTAGTTAGAAGCGTTTATTGTTCTGCTATGTAATCCTCTAACTAAAAAGACTTAAAGACTAACTTACCAACTAAGCTTACGATATACGCTACGATAAGACTCGATCTCTCCAACGTTATCTTCAAAAGGAGATAATGTTGGAAAGAGAAATTAATTGAGTGAAAGTGTTTGCACACTTGTTGTTTGCTCAGCAAACGATAAGTGTGGTGAATATGTGATATCTTACTTAATGGGTGGAGGTTACAAACTTAGGGTAACACAATGTCATATTTCAATATGTGACAATATATATTACTGGTTTTATTTTACAATAATTTTGTACCGGGTATTTGAGCTTCGGCATAGTCGAAGATAATTGTCTTACTGGTTGATGTTAAAAATTAAATTTAAATAGCTACAGTAAAGATAGCAAGTTTAAACTTTGCACATATTGTTTTAATAATATTTAAATTTTTTTGTCAAAAAAGGAGCTTGGTCGTATAAAAACTACCCACACCTCCCAAATATATAATTTTGCAATACTAAAATAGTTTTTGATATAATATAGTACCGGGTATTTGAGCTTCGGTATAGTCGAAGATAATTGTCTTACTGGTTACCATATCCGGTCACCTGTCGCGTCGCCAGTAATGATAATGATTAATAAATATTGAAAGGATTTTATGAGCCTCTATTTAGGATCATTGTCTGGTATAAAATAGGTACGCGCAAAGCTGGTGTTTCCGATAAGACCTGCGCTATCTTGTTCGGGAGATATTTTCTTTACCAAAAATGTTAGCTATATCTATACAAAAATGTATGTATCTATTATCTATATATGCTATGCTATGAGCTCCGAATCTTTTTAACCGATCGAGCTCAAATTTACAGGCAACGCAAGACTAAGTATAAAGCATAGAGTATAGCTAGTGTGTCTTGTTTCCGACAAAATTGAAATGCCAAACGTGTGTATATACATTTGAGTATATGTATATTTTTTTCGCCAAGAATCTAAAGAAATCGCTAGTAGAATTACAAGAAAGAAATTGGGATTCCATTAAAATAATTAATATGTATTGAAAAAACCTTAAAGTAACTGCGCTTGTTACTCGAACTTCAACAGTCCATCGCAACCAATAACCACCCCTTCAAATATAATTACACAAAGAAAACTAAACTGGGCAATCCATAGCTTCAAACCATATAAATCCGCGGGACCTGACGGCATAATACCTGCCGAATTGCAGAAATCATCGGACATAATCTTGCCGATGCTTCAGACAATCTTCAAAAGTTGTCTCGATTTAGTTTATATCCCAAAGATATGGAGAGAAGTTAAAGTTGTCTTCATACCCAAAGCAGGTAAATGCTCCCACACAAATTCTAAAGATTTCAGACCTATTAGTCTATCATCATTCCTTCTAAAAACACTAGAACGACTGATTGATATCCACTTACGCAACAGTATCGATAAAAAACTACTGTCAGCGGCCCAGCACGCATACTGCAAAGGTAAATCAGTGGAGACGGCATTACACACTTTAGTACGTAATATCGAATACTCCCTGTTCCATAAGGAGTACACGATGGTTGCCTTCCTTGACATAGAAGGCGCTTTTACTTTTAACAATGTCAATACATCAGCGATAGCAGATGCGCTTTCAGCTCTGAATGTCGACAGCTCACTTGGCGAACTGATCAATCTACTGCTCAATGGCCGGATTATCAACTCAAAGCTGGGTGAGGTGTCCGCAAGAAGATCTGTCAGTAGAGGCACTCCGCAAGGTGGTGTTCTATCCCCTCTTCTTTGGAATTTGGTGGTCAATGAACTATTGATGATCCTGGAAGGTGAAGGATGCACGGCGATCGCTTATGCAGATGATGTTGCTATAGCCGTCTCAGGAAAGCACTTAAATACTCTTAAAGAACTCCTACAAAATGCTTTAAATAAGCTAGCCAGTTGGGTGAGTCGTTGTGGTTTAGGTGTGAACCCCCACAAAACTGATCTGGTGCTTTTCACGAGCAATTTTATAAAATACCGACAGTCGACCCTCACTCACTTAATGGTATCAACCTAACTTTCTCTGACAAAGCTAAATATTTGGGGCTTATCCTGTATAGCTTAGGAAGCTTAGTTGGCAACTTAACATCCAAGAAAGAGTCAAGAAGGCTACAGTAGCACTCTTCTCTTGTAAAAAAGCTATTGGGAATAAATGGGGTTTCCAACCTCTTGTAACCCACTGGCTCTATATCTCAGTTATAAGACCGATACTCACCTATGGGATAATTGTCTGGTGGACAGCCTTGGAGAAGGCCACAAACCGCGACCATATAAGCAAGGTCCAGCGCACAGCTTGCATGTGCATAAGCGTGCACTACGCACAACACCCTCTGCGGCACTAGACATATTGTTTCATATATTACCCCTTGACATATTTAGCAAGCAAATGGCAGCGAGTGCAGCCATTCGCCTTAAAGCCATCTCACAGTGGTCAAGCAAAGACTTTGGTCACGCCTCTATTCTGAAAAAATTCGAGATCTTAACCGAAAACACTGACTACACCACCCCATCTCTAAACTTTGACAAGAAGTTTCTCGTCACAATCCCATCCAGAGCAACCTGGGATGGAGATGCCTTCCCGGAAGATGAATCAGTTCACTTCTATACTGACGGCTCAAAAACCAATGATGGAGTTGGTGGGGGTGTTTTCTCGGAACGTCTTAATATTAAGCTCTCCTTCCGTCTACCAAATTACTGTAGCGTGTTCCAGGCGGAAATTATGGCGATTAAAGAAGTCTTATCCTGGCTCAAGAAAAACGTCATATCCGTTAAGGATATCTACATATTTTCGGACAGCCAAGCAGCCATCAAATCCTTGGATTCGATCTCTATAACTTCTCTAGTAGCCCTCGGCTGCCGATCGTCTCTTACGGAGATGGCCGAACAGTTCAACATTCACCTAATTTGGGTGCCGGGGCATAGAGACATTCCAGGGAATTGTAAGGCCGATGAACTCGCTAGAATAGTCAACCCATTCTGCCGGATAAAGGCACCCTAGGGATACCAATCGCTACTCGCAAACAAAAATTGAAGCTGAATGCTATCGAGAGTACAAATCTTAGGTGGACGAGGTTAACCACTTGTCTAGCGACAAAACAAATTTGGCCTAAGCTGGATTTGAAACGCTCTAAGAAATTGATCTCTCTCAACAGATTGCATATCGGCACCACAATAGGTGTCATTACTGGACACTGCCTGATAGGCAAACATGCCGCAAGGCTGGGCCTCTTTGCAAACGACTTTTGTAGAAGCTGCATGGACGAGGAAGAGGAGGAAACTATCCCTCACCTTCTTTGTTCCTGCCCAGCTCTCTCCCGCAGAAGGAAGCTTCACTTAGGAGCCTTCTATTACAACGACTTGGGCAATCTGACAAGCATAGACATCAGAAGCCTCTTACGCTTTATAAAGAGCTCAAAATGGTTCAACTAGTAGGGAGATCTCAGATCCTTCATCGTGGCATCACAATGGACCTATACTGGTCTAAGTGTGTTGGCGTTTTTAGCTGACAGCCACTTTCAACCAACCAACCAACCAACTGCGCTTGTCTAGGTACATACGTTTGGACTAAAATCTTGTTCACCTGAAAAGAAAGAAATGGGTTATTGCCTTAAAAGTATTGATAGCGATTGAGCCAACGAAAATAATAACGAAAACGATAATCAACGTTATAAAAATTTATTATTTGCTAATCGCATCAAATCAAATAATATTGAGAACAACGATGTTTCGCGCTTGGTGGCTGCTAACAGAAGAAGGAAGATATGCAAAGCAAGTGCCAATGCAAGTAAAATGCGGCAAAGCCAGAAGGGCCGAACCGGTATTACTCTCTCACGCAAGTGCCGCTGGTCGGTTGCATCATGTGTGAACAATGAAAGCAAACGGTCACCGGCACTATTGTGTACGTATAGGTGTGCAAGCGCGAAGCAAATTTATGTTTGATTATTATGTAGCAATAGGGTAATTCTCATAATGTTTGGTACTATTACAATTCATGTTTTTTAAAATGAAATACATAATTAGAAAAAGAACAAAAAAAAGGTAAACAATTAAACAAGATATAGGCAATTAGAAAGTATTACAAAGATATAGAATTTCATTCTCCAACATGCCGCCCCCGCTGAAGTAATTTCAGGAACACGGTAAGATGGCCAACTTGGTGATGGGACGCTTAAATAAACCGCTGGTGGTCTTGACGGAGACGACCCGTACATGGCCGTCATGACCGGGATGAATACCTTCAACACGTCCTAGAGACCATTTAGATGGTGGCGTATTTGGCTCCTTTACCACGACCAAATCACCAACTTTGAAGTCACGAGATACTTGTCGCCATTTGAGACGCTGTTGAAGTGACGTAAGATAATCCATATGCCATCTGTGCCAAAACCCTTGCATCATGTTCTGCACGAGCTCCCATCGCCCCAATCGATTTTCGGGAATATCCATATAGTTCGGTTCAGGCAGCGCTGTATACGGTCGTCCTATAAGAAAATGAGAGGGGGTTAAAGGGTTTAAATCGGAATCGGAAATTGCGCAAAGAGGCCTAGAATTTAGCAACGCTTCGATTTGGGCTAGCAAAGTGGAAATTTCCTCGAAGGTTAATATATTATTCCCCACGACGCGGCGAAGGTGCTGTTTAACGCACTTTACCCCCGATTCCCAAAGTCCTCCAAAATGGGGACTATGTGGGGGAATAAACTCCCACTTAATGCTTTCTACTGCTAACGCTGTGGCAACCTGCTCGTTGTGCTCCCTTGATCGTACCAATTTATGCATCTCGGAAAGTATCCTCGCAGCCCCTTGGAAATTGGTTCCATTATCCGTGTATATAAGACTGCATTTTCCACGTCGAGAGATAAATCTGCGAAGAGCTGCCATGAAAGCCTCCGTTGTGAGGTCACTGACTACTTCCAAGTGCAAAGCTTTGGTAACCATGCAAACAAAGAGCGCAAGATATCCTTTTGTAAGCTTTGGTTTTCTCCCCTTAGATAGTCGAAGCGTTATCGGTCCGGCGTAGTCACATCCCGTATGAACGAAGGCATAAGATGGCGAAAGTCTCGAAGATGGTAAGTCTCCCATGAGTTGCGTAGATGTATGCTGCCGCTGGCGAAAACACTGCAGACAGTCATTTACAATTTTCCTTATTAAGTTTCGACATCCAATGATCCAATATTCTTGCCTGAGCAAGCTGAATAAAAGCGAAATACCAGCATGCAGGAATTTACCATGAGCGTCTATAAGGATAAGTTTTGTTAATGGATTATGTTTTGGGAGAATAATAGGATGTTTGATGCTAAAAGGAACATCAACAGCATTAGCGATCCTTCCCCCTACACGCAGTAATCCTACTTCATCTACAAATGGCGATAATGAACATAATTTTGATCGAGTGGAAACCTGTTGACCAACGTTAAGAGCATGGATTTCTTCCTGAAACACGCTTTGGATCCATTGAAGACAAAACTGCTTGGACATATGTACCTCAGAGCACGAAAGGGAACTCTTTATACGATGTTCGCTACGTAAACGTCCGATTTGCAACAAATGTATTCCACCGACGGGGTGGGGAAGAGAACCACGCTAGCACTATCTGAGAATCAGTAAAGGCGAATATTGCAACGGGTTTGACATCGAGTGAAGAGTTAATGAGTTTTATTAACCTACTTAAAAGTAGGGCTCCACAAAGCTCAAGTCTAGGAACGGAGAGCTGCTTCACTGGTGCGACACGAGTTTTAGCAGCGACAAGTTGAATTTCTACGACCCCACTTTCACTCACACTTCGGGCATAAACAACGGCACCATAGGCCTTTTCAGAGGCATCACAAAATCCTATTAGGTGAAAACACTTCGAATTCAAAGTGCATCTTCGCTGAATTCTGAGGTTTTCGAAACAGGGTAGATCCTTTCGGTACGATTTCCATTTCTCAGCTACGTCTGTTGGTAATAAATCGTCCCAGCCTATTTTATTTTTATGAGTCCATAGCTCCTGAAATAATATCTTAAACAAGATAGTAGAGGGAGCCAGGAAACCAATAGGATCAAAGATCTTTGCTACCTCCGATAAAAGTTTTCTTTTGGTTGGTGTCTGTTGATCCTCCAAAGATATGGTAAATGAGAAACTGTCACTGTACGGATTCCACACCAGACCAAGAACCTTTTTCCATTGCGTTAAGCTGTCTAGGTCAAGAGAAATGGATCGATTGCAGTCGGTATCGCTTAAGATAGTCCAACAGTTCGAACTCCATTTGCTTAACTGCAAACCTCCGCACGACAATAGCTCAACCAATTGTTGCTTCAACTCCAAGACTTCAGACAGAGAATCAGAACCGGACATGATATCATCTACATAAAAATCATGCAATATCGAATGCGATGCTATGGGGAACTGATGCTGGTAATCTATCGCCAATTGTCTGAGAACTCTCATAGCTAAATAGGGTGCAGGTGAGGTACCGTAAGTAACGGTGCATAAGCGAAAATGGGAAATGGGTTCATCCGTACTCCCTCTCCATACAATGCGTTGGAAGTCGCGTTGATTAGCATTGACCCAAATTTGGCGAAACATTTTTACAATGTCCGCGCAAAATACGTATTTGTGCAACCGAAATCGTATACACACGTTGATCAGATTACGCTGCAGTGGAGGTCCGATATGCAGCATTTCATTCAAACTGAGCCCATTCGTATCTTTATGGGACCCATCAAAAACAACTCTTATTTTGTTGGTAACGACGGCGTGATGAGGCAAGTAAAAGACCTTCCCAGAAGTTGGTTCAATTTCATCGTTTGGAATCCGTTCCATGTGGCCTAACTCCTCATAAACTTTCATAAAGTTGCAGTACTCGGAGCGAAGATCTTCACACCGAGAAAAACGACGTTCCATTGCGGATAACCGAGAAAGAGCACCCGAGAGTGTATTGCCAAATCTAACATCACTGTGCCGAAACGGTAATTCAACCATGTATTTACTATCCGGTGTTCGAGAGAATGTGCCGGCGAAGTGAGCATCAACGTGCTCCTCGTTACAAGTGGTGGATAGGTCAGGACCAACTTCCTCAATTTCCCAAAAGGATTTTAACAAAACGTCTAAGTCAAGTCCTACCTGCAGCGAAACAACTCTTTTATCGGGTATACTACCCGTAATTACCCACCCGAAAACCGTGTTTTGGGCAATTAATTGTCCGTCTTTATCCGAGCGATGACCATCCCGCAAAATACTCCATGCTTTGTCTGAACCGAGCAAAATATCGATGGGTCCTGATTTGTTGAATCCGGGGTCAGCCCACTGAAGATTTTCAAGGAGTAAGGGGCTATCAATTTCGAAAGAACGAAGGGGTGTTTGCGAAGTAATTTTATTTAAAATGTATGCCTCAAGTTCCATGTCAAACGAATTAATACAAGACTGCAACTGAAGTGTTACAGCTCCACGAGTAACACCTGCTTCGACGGATGAAATACCAGAAATCGGTAAGCGGGCATGGCGACGATGAAGGCCTAACCTCTTTACCAAAGACTCGGAAACAAATGAAACTTGGGACCCAGTATCAAGCAGCAACCGACAAAGATGTGTTTCTCCTAAAGCATCCAATATTTTAACAACGACCGTCGGTAAGATACCCGATGAGCGAATCTGATGTTTTATGTGATGGCTCACAATAGATGTAGGATCCACCGAAGCAGACGACGAAGAGCCTCCTTCATTTGACAACTCAACCACCTGGCCTTCGTCCGAGGACCGAGTTTGAACATCCAAATGCACTAAACTATGATGGCGGGTATTGCAATGTGAACAGCGAGCTCGGACCCGACATCGGGACGAGGAATGTTGTGTTCCAAGGCAATTGTAACATAACCTCTGATCCCTAACGAAACTACGACGGGAATGAATTGGCATGCTCACAAACTGTGGACATTGGGGAAGAAGGTGATTGTCTTTGCATTTAGAACACGAAACTCTAGTTACCGCTAAACTTCTCACGTTACCTGAAGAATTTACGGACCGCGGAGCATTTCGACAAACACGACCTTTAGTTTCACTTGCTTCTAAAGCATCGCACCTCTCTTCTAAAAACGCGATAAGTTCTTTGATAGTGGATTCTTCAGAATTCCTATTCTCCAACGCCCACTCTTTACGCGTGTCAATATCGGTTTTATTGAGCAAAATATAGATCAACCACCTTCTGCCTTAATGGACTTAAGACCGCGAACAACTTCATCGGCACTGTCTTCCAATTTACGTAAATGGGCACCATCGACGTGAGTAACGGTTGGCAGCTTCAAAAAGCTTTCAATATACGCGTTGATAATGTATAAAGGCTTATCATATCGATGCTCGAGCTTCTCCCACGCCTGCTCATAATTGGAATCAGGAATATTAATATGATTCAGCAATTTTGCTGCATCATCCCGTAGAAACGATTTCAAATACCGTAACTTTTGCGAGCCCGAAAGATTAATTTTGCAGTCTATGCTTCCTAGAAACATATCGCGAAATCCGGGCCACTCACGATAATCACCCGAAAACGGCGGTAGTTTAATTGGTGGTAATTCGATCTCGGGGGATTTATGGGGGGTAACGGAATTCGAGGACGAGGGCACCGATGTATTGTCTTTAACAGTCTCGTTTGAGTTAATCGTCGCACGAATTGCTTTAACCAGAGCAGCTTTGGTCGCGATATATTTTCCCTCGGTCACGTCGAAATCTAATTCGGGATCACCGACCCTTCTTCGGCGTGATATTTGAAAAGATCATTTTGGTTAAGGCAAAAATCTTTCCACGTGTCATTCAAACGTTCTAACCGCGCTTCCAGAACTTCAATCTCAATATTGTTACCCATTTCTAACGAAAAATTATGCGCTTTTGTTATAGCGCCCTTTAAATGGCCACGTGCTTGTTTTAGAACATCCATTATAGTGAAACGTGCAAACTATAACCACAGGCACAAAAAACAATAAGGCGATTAACCGAACCCGCGCTACGCGAAATGTATCCAAACAGACAGCAGCAACTTTTTCGACGAAACAACAATGCACAACCCAGCCAGCGACGAGAATCAGGAACTAGAATCAGGAACAAGACAGCAAACGAAATCCCAAGCGGAGCACCAAAAAATACTTAATATACTTGATACTTGTGTTACCTTCCAGATGACGAAATTTGAATCTCCAAAATGACGAAAATGTGTTCGCTAGCAACCACCCAAATAGATCGAAAAATAATCGCGAAAAATATACAAATTATAAAACAATTCGATGCCTTTATCCGGCTCTTAGAAGGACCAGCTTTGATAGCGATTGAGCCAACGAAAATAATAACGAAAACGATAATCAACGTTATAAAAATTTATTATTTGCTAATCGCATCAAATCAAATAATATTGAGAACAACGATGTTTCGCGCTTGGTGGCTGCTAACAGAAGAAGGAAGATATGGAAAGCAAGTGCCAATGCAAGTAATATGCGGCAAAGCCAGAAGGGCCGAACCGGTATTACTCTCTCACGCAAGTGCCGCTGGTCGGTTGCATCATGTGTGAACAATGAAAGCAAACGGTCACCGGCACTATTGTGTACGTATAGGTGTGCAAGCGCGAAGCAAATTTATGTTTGATTATTATGTAGCAATAGGGTAATTCTCATAATGTTTGGTACTATTACAATTCATGTTTTTTAAAATGAAATACATAATTAGAAAAAGAACAAAAAAAAGGTAAACAATTAAACAAGATATAGGCAATTAGAAAGTATTACAAAGATATAGAATTTCATTCTCCAACAAGTATATTGATTGGAAATTTATTGAAGTTTTATAACGACCAAACTTAACAGTTTGTTATACCCGGTACCACACTGTGGTGAGGGTATATTCACTTTGTCATTCCATTTGTAACGCCCATAAGGAGGCGTTGTAGGTATGACAAACTATATATATTATTGATCAGCATCACTTTCTTAGTCGATCTAGCGATGTCCGTCTGTCTGTCTGTCTGTCCGTCTGTCCGCACGATTACGGCCGTAATTTAAGAGCTATCGACTTGAAATTTGGTACGTAAGCTTTTATCCACCAAACTGAGGCTAAGTTCGAAGATGAGCAAGATCGGATGAAAACTACTACTACCTCCCATACAAAAATATCAGATTTATATAGCTTTTTATGTTAAAAATTAAATTTAAATAGCTACAGTAAAGATAGCATGTTTAAACTTTGCACATATTGTTTTAATAATACATATTTAAAATTTTTTGACAAAAAATGAGCTTGGTCGAATAAAAAGTACCCATACCTCCCATACAAATATATAATTTTTTAATACTAAAATATTTTTTTATTTTACAATAATATAATACCGGGTATTTGAGCTTCGGCATAGTCGAAGATAATTGTCTTACTGGTTTTATTTTACAATAATATTGTACCGGGTATTTGAGCTTCGGCATAGTCGAAGATAATTGTCTTACTGGTTGATGTTAAAAATTAAATTTAAATAGCTACAGTAAAGATAGCAAGTTTAAACTTTGCACATATTGTTTTAATAATATTTAAATTTTTTTTGTCAAAAAAGGAGCTTGGTCGTATAAAAACTACCCACACCTCCCAAATATATAATTTTTTAATACTAAAGTAGTTTTTGCAATAATATAGTACCGGGTATTTGAGCTTCGGCATAGTCGAAGATAATTGTCTTACTGGTTACCATATCCGGTCACCCGTCGCGTCGCCAGTAATGATAATGATTAATAAATATTGAAAGGATTTTATGAGCCTCTATTTAGGATCATTGTCTGGTATAAAATAGGTACGCGCAAAGCTGGTGTTTCCGATAAGACCTGCGCTATCTTGTTCGGGAGATATTTTCTTTACCAAAAATGTTAGCTATATCTATACAAAAATGTATGTATCTATTATCTATATATGCTATGCTATGAGCTCCGAATCTTTTTAACCGATCGAGCTCAAATTTACAGGCAACGCAAGACTAAGTATAAAGCATAGAGTATAGCTAGTGTGTCTTGTTTCCGACAAAATTGAAATGCCAAACGTGTGTATATACATTTGAGTATATGTATATTTTTTTCGCCAAGAATCTAAAGAAATCGCTAGTAGAATTACAAGAAAGAAATTGGGATTCCATTAAAATAATTAATATGTATTGAAAAAACCTTAAAGTAACTGCGCTTGTTACTCGAACTGCAACAGTCCATCGCAACCAATAACCACCCCTTCAAATATAATTACACAAAGAAAACTAAACTGGGCAATCCATAGCTTCAAACCATATAAATCCGCGGGACCTGACGGCATAATACCTGCCGAATTGCAGAAATCATCGGACATAATCTTGCCGATGCTTCAGACAATCTTCAAAAGTTGTCTCGATTTAGTTTATATCCCAAAGATATGGAGAGAAGTTAAAGTTGTCTTCATACCCAAAGCAGGTAAATGCTCCCACACAAATTCTAAAGATTTCAGACCTATTAGTCTATCATCATTCCTTCTAAAAACACTAGAACGACTGATTGATATCCACTTACGCAACAGTATCGATAAAAAACTACTGTCAGCGGCCCAGCACGCATACTGCAAAGGTAAATCAGTGGAGACGGCATTACACACTTTAGTACGTAATATCGAATACTCCCTGTTCCATAAGGAGTACACGATGGTTGCCTTCCTTGACATAGAAGGCGCTTTTACTTTTAACAATGTCAATACATCAGCGATAGCAGATGCGCTTTCAGTCTGAATGTCGACAGCTCACTTGGCGAACTGATCAATCTACTGCTCAATGGCCGGATTATCAACTCAAAGCTGGGTGAGGTGTCCGCAAGAAGATCTGTCAGTAGAGGCACTCCGCAAGGTGGTGTTCTATCCCCTCTTCTTTGGAATTTGGTGGTCAATGAACTATTGATGATCCTGTAAGGTGAAGGATGCACGGCGATCGCTTATGCAGATGATGTTGCTATAGCCGTCTCAGGAAAGCACTTAAATACTCTTAAAGAACTCCTACAAAATGCTTTAAATAAGCTACCCAGTTGGGTGAGTCGTTGTGGTTTAGGTGTGAACCCCCACAACACTGATCTGGTGCTTTTCACGAGGAAATATAAAATTCCGACAGTCGACCCTCCCTCACTTAATGGTATCAACCTAACTTTCTCTGACAAAGCTAAATATTTGGGGCTTATCCTGGATAGCTTAGGAAGCTTAGTTGGAAACTTAACATCCAAGAAAGAGTCAAGAAGGCTACAGTAGCACTCTTCTCTTGTAAAAAAGCTATTGGGAATAAATGGGGTTTACAACCTCTTGTAACCCACTGGCTCTATATCTCAGTTATAAGACCGATACTCACCTATGGGATAATTGTCTGGTGGACAGCCTTGGAGAAGGCCACAAACCGCGACCATATAAGCAAGGTCCAGCGCACAGCTTGCATGTGCATAAGCGTGCACTACGCACAACACCCTCTGCGGCACTAGACATATTGTTTCATATATTACCCCTTGACATATTTAGCAAGCAAATGGCAGCGAGTGCAGCCATTCGCCTTAAAGCCATCTCACAGTGGTCAAGCAAAGACTTTGGCCACGCCTCTATTCTGAAAAAATTCGAGATCTCAACCGAAAACACTGACTACACCACCCCATCTCTAAACTTTGACAAGAAGTTTCTCGTCACAATCCCATCCAGAGCAACCTGGGATGGAGATGCCTTCCCGGAAGATGAATCAGTTCACTTCTATACTGACGGCTCAAAAACCAATGATGGAGTTGGTGGGGGTGTTTTCTCGGAACGTCTTAATCTTGGCACCATGAAATAACTTATACGGAAATAACTTATATAGCAGTTATTACGGTTTAAACCGTAATAACTTATATATGAATTATTGCGTTTTCAATCCGCAATAACTAATATATAAGTAATTTCGGTTTCATATCGTAATAACTTATATATAAGTTATATGATAACGGTCATATCGTAATAACTTATATATAAGTTATTACGATTTAAAACCGAAATTACTTATATATTAGTTATTGCGGATTGAAAACGCAATAATTCATATATAAGTTATTACGGTCTAATGTCGTAATAAAATATATGAAATGTAAGATTCATTCTTTTTTTCACTCCTATGAAGGAAAATGCATTCATTGTTTCAAACCGCAATAGCTTATATATAAGTTATTTCGGTTTCATGTCGTAATAACTTATATATGAATTATTGCGGATTCAACCCGCAATTACTTATATATAAGTTATTGCGGATTTAAAAACGAAATAACTTATATATAAGCTATTGCGGTTCGATATCGTAATAACTTATATGACCGTTATCATATAAATTACTACGGTTTGAAACCGTAGTAACTGCTATATAAGTTATTTCCGTATAAGTTATTTCGGGGCCCCCTTAATCTTAAGCTCTCCTTCCGTCTACCAAATTACTGTAGCGTGTTCCAGGCGGAAATTATGGCGATTAAAGAAGTCTTATCCTGGCTCAAGAAAAACGTCATATCCGTTAAGGATATCTACATATTTTCGGACAGCCAAGCAGCCATCAAATCCTTGGATTCGATCTCTATAACTTCTCTAGTAGCCCTCGACTGCCGATCGTCTCTTACGGAGATGGCCGAACAGTTCAACATTCACCTAATTTGGGTGCCGGGGCATAGAGACATTCCAGGGAATTGTAAGGCCGATGAACTCGCTAGAATAGGAACAACTCAACCCATTCTGCCGGATAAAGGCACCCTAGGGATACCAATCGCTACTCGCAAACAAAAATTGAAGCTGAATGCTATCGAGAGTACAAATCTTAGGTGGACGAGGTTAACCACTTGTCTAGCGACAAAACAAATTTGGCCTAAGCTGGATTTGAAACGCTCTAAGAAATTGATCTCTCTCAACAGATTGCATATCGGCACCACAATAGGTGTAATTACTGGACACTGCCTGATAGGCAAACATGCCGCAAGGCTGGGCCTCTTTGCAAACGACTTTTGTAGAAGCTGCATGGACGAGGAAGAGGAGGAAACTATCCCTCACCTTCTTCAGAAGGAAGCTTCACTTAGGAGCCTTCTATTACAACGACTTGGGCAATCTGACAAGCATAGACATCAGAAGCCTCTTACGCTTTATAAAGAGCTCAAAATGGTTCAACTAGTAGGGAGATCTCAGATCCTTCATCGTGGCATCACAATGGACCTATACTGGTCTAAGCGTGTTGGCGTTTTTAGCTGACAGCCACTTTCAACCAACCAACCAACCAACTGGGCTTGTCTAGGTACATACGTTTGGACTAAAATCTTGTTCACCTGAAAAGAAAGAAATGGGTTATTGCCTTAAAAGTATATTGATTGGAAATTATTGAAGTTTTATAACGACCAAACTTAACAGTTTGTTATACCCGGTACCACACTGTGGTGAGGGTATATTCACTTTGTCATTCCATTTGTAACGCCCATAAGGAGGCGTTGTAGGTATGACAAACTATATATATTATTGATCAGCATCACTTTCTTAGTCGATCTAGCGATGTCCGTCTCTCTGTCCGTCTGTCTGTCTGTCTGTCTGTCTGTCTGTCTGTCCGTCTGTCCGCACGATTACGGCCGTAATTTAAGAGCTATCGACTTGAAATTTGGTACGTAAGCTTTTATCCACCAAACTGAGGCTAAGTTCGAAGATGAGCAAGATCGGATGAAAACTACTACTACCTCCCATACAAAAATATCAGATTTATATAGCTTTTTATGTTAAAAATTAAATTTAAATAGCTACAGTAAAGATAGCATGTTTAAACTTTGCACATATTGTTTTAATAATACCTATTTAAACATTTTTGACAAAAAATGAGCTTGGTCGAATAAAAAGTACCCATACCTCCCATGCAAATATATAATTTTTTAATACTAAAATATTTTTTTATTTTACAATAATATAGTACCGGGTATTTGAGCTTCGGCATAGTCGAAGATAATTGTCTTACTGGTTTTATTTTAGAATAATATAGTACCGGGTATTTGAGCTTCGGCATAGTCGAAGATAATTGTCTTACTGGTTTTTATTCATATTATCTACTCGTATATCTAAGAAGTGTAGCATGCAACCAATTTACATTTTGTCAAAGGTAGGTGAATGAATGTCTATCGTTGCCTTGGTATGTGGCAGGCAGCGATGACGACAATGCTGTGCTATAGAGCAAGATCCCAGAGCCCCCAGACGTTACTTATTTTCTCACAAATAAAATTTATGGGATAAAGTAGTGTTAGTATGTGTTATGAGCGTATGCATATTTGCTAGCTTGGGGCGACGGCCAATTCACAGGTACCAGGTACTAAAGGTAGGTAAAAACAGAGCTCACTTTTCTTAAAGTCTCACAGCTGATTTTTACTTATGTTTTAGAGAATATTGTTAAAAATTGATAATCAATACTGCCAGACACTTTCCGTCGGCCCTAACTTTTACCAGACGCTTTAAAGCTCCCAAAAAAATAATGTAACTTTACTTATATTCTCAGTCTTGATTTTTATATATTATACTCAGGGAACTATATCAATACCTCTTGTAAACAGCCAGACCAATCGGATGGGCCAATCATCTCCCCAGACACACATAAAGAGTCGCTATGCGTATGAGCGCGAGGTCATTATTCGTCCGCTTGAGCATGAGATAGTTATCTATACGCATCGATCTGCCTCCTATACTTACTGTCTAGAAGGTGGAGAACTATCGATTGCTCTATCGATTATAATCGATAGTTTCCACTATCAAAAATAATCGATATTTTTTTACCACTATCGATTGTTTTCGATAGCCATTTAAATACAATAATGCTCATATGAAGGAACAGGGTTGGGGTTGAAATACTGTATGGTCAAAATTCTGTTTTCAAAATACTGTATTTCAAAATACTGTATTTCAAAATTCTGTATGAACAAAATTCTGTATGAACAAAACTCTGTATTTCAAAATTCTGTATGAGCAAAATTCTGTATGAACAAAACACTGTATTTCAAAATTCTGTATTTCAAAATTTTGTATATCAAAATTCTGTATTTAAAAAAAATGGTTTTGATAATGTAAAAAAGTGCGCACTTTTTTATATTATCAAAACCATTTTTGGCGCACTTTTTTACATTATCAAAACCATTTTTTTAAATACAGAATTTTTGTATAATACATTTTTTTTTAATTTACTGTCTCCCTGAATGTCAACATAGACTTATGACATGATGATTATGATTGCTACGGCAATCAAAGCTTTACCTTTAGCACTTGCCTTAAAGAATTTTGATTTGCATCAATTTAGAATTTGTTGTTATCTTTATGCAGTAATTCATAGTATGTATTTCTTTGAAGTATTAAGTTTACTCTTAGACAAGGCGCGCACCGTAGTGGTGAGGCAGTGGCGGGCGCAGCGGTGGCATAGGAGTGGTGTGGCGATGGAAGGGCGGCAAAGTGGTATGAAAGGGACTTAAGTGCCAAACAACGTACAGTGCCACGAATTCATCAGTTCTTAAAATGTCGTACCTGTTAATTCTTGGTCGTTTCGCATGTTTTTAATTTCCGGGTAAACAAAAATACGCAGTTGTAATGTAAAAATCCACGTCGTCACCAGCCCCTACAATATGATATTACTAGTTTAAACTAAACCACTTCCATTCCGTCGCCATCGCCACAACACTGCTATGCCATCTGCCACTTGGTCACCACGCCACTGCCACTGTCTTCTGGCTTATGTATTTGTTAAATTATGTAGGCACCTGAATTTCAGTTTATTTTACATATTTTTTTCTCAATAAATTTTAAAAATTATATCAAAACTTGCTTTTTGTTATGCAAACGCTTTTTCAAAATATAGAATTGGAGCATAAACAGTAGGTATTTCGGAAAACAGAATTTTGCATTTACAGCATTTTGGAAATACAGCATTTTGGATATACAGCATTTTGGTAATACAGCATTTTGGATACACAGCATTTTGAAATACAGAATTCTGAAATACAGAATTTTGTTTATACAGTATTTTCAAAAAATAAATATACAGAATTTTGTCGATACAGAATTTTGAAATGCAGAATTATGACCCGCTCCCGAAGGAACATCGTATTTTCAGCCCTGAAAATAATGGGTGGACGTTGGAAGATAATCGATATCATTTCAACTGGTTTGATGGGGACCAATTACCGGGCTTTGTAAGTGAATCGCTTCAGAAAAATCCAGGTACTGTACTTTCACTTTGAATTATCTATTTATATACCTAAACTTGTAGCTATTTGATTCTTACTAATATTATTTTTTTACAGAAAATGAAACGAAAGATACTGATGATGATAATGAAGATACATATTAAATACCAACATTGGATGGAGGATGAGTTATCAAACTTCAATGATGATGATAATGAAGATTGAAAAAAAAATCAAAAAAAGATCACAGCTTACTTATTCGGCACTAGCGAGGTATCCGTCGGAACAGCTTTTCGGAACTTCGTTCCGACAAATATGTAACGCACACTGGCGTTTTGCGTTTCAGTGCGATGAAGTGCGTTTTTACTGATATTTTTGACAGCTTCATACGAATTTTTTTCCGATATGCTCCGACAGGAATTGGTTGCGTAATTTGTTTACGATTTGCAGTGAAGTGTTGATAAATGAGAGCAATAAAGAAAAAACATTTTAGCAAAGTAATTGGTTGTATTTGTTGCTTAAATGTGTGTTTCCAGGAAAAAAAAACGAAAAAAACAAGAACTAAATAGGAAAATCCCGATGTACCACGAAACAACATCATATCAAATCAATGCGTTGTCGCATTTTAATTATTCTTTCCGAAAGCGGATACCTCGAATGTAATTTGAGTCTTCGACGGAGTATGCGTTGCGGAGAATTTTCCGTTCCGACGGATACCTCGCTAGGGCCGATTAATAAATAATGATTATTATTTAAATGAATAATTTTGAAATTTTCTCTTCATTATTTTTTTGGGAGCTTTAAAGCGTCTGGTAAAAGTTAGGGCCGACGGAAAGCGTCTGGCAGTATTGATTATCAATTTTTAACAATATTCTCTAAAACATAAGTAAAAATCAGCTGTGAGACTTTAAGAAAAGTGAGCTCTGTTTTTACCTACCTTTAGTACCTGGTACCTGTGAATTGGCCGTCGCCCCAAGCTAGCAAATATGCATACGCTCATAACACATACTAACACTACTTTATCCCATAAATTTTATTTGTGAGAAAATAAGTAATGTCTGGGGGCTCTGGGATCTTGGACTACTATGTGGACTTCAGTTTTGCCTTGATCATCGATCGAGAAAAACATTTTTGAAAGCAAGGGAATTTTTCCCGTTTATTTTCACATTTCATACCATTTGTTTGTATTTTCAATCTTAAATTGAATTAGCCCAAAAAAATGCACGTAGGTATAATGGATTGCACACGTGTGACACTGTATGAAATGGCAGCTGGCAAAAAACCTCAAAATGCTAAACGGCAGAATGCAGACGTTTAACTTAAACTATCATTCCTACCAAAGTGACTGTGTCTACGAGTTGTTGTTAATGTAATTCTCTCAAACAATAATTCAGAGACTGAAATTCGACATAATTTCCCAACAGAAATTGTCAGGGTCAATCCCAAAACAAGCGAGAATCGTTGTTACTCCTCGCTTCCCCACTCAGTTAACAAAAAACCATGGCCTGGGTATTAGCCAACGAATTCTTCCCAATAATACCTCTCTACTCGTATGAATCTGTTGAAAATCTCACAGCTTGCGGGGAAAAAAAGAGAGGAAGAGGTGAAGAAAACCGAGAGAACGACAATAAACAAAAACACCTCGTAGCAACAACAACGCACAGAGGTTGGTCTTCTCCTCCGTTCTAATCACCAGTTGGCGGGCTTGTATTCGTCGCTCAATTAGCGCAAGTGGTAGTCACTTGGTCAATTGAGAAAATCGAGGTGCAAGTTCACTTCCTGACAGGGGAAAGACAGAAATGTCTTCCCAAGTGGATATATACGGAGAATTGACTGTCAGAATTCAAAACTATTCAAACAATCACTTAAAAGGAGTCTGATGATGAATTAGTGGTGTAGTTCGAAATAGCTATCATTCCTACCAAAGTGACAGTGTCTACGAGTTGTTGTTAATGTAATTCTCTCAAACAATAATTCAGAGACTGAAATTCGACATAATTTCCCAACAGAAATTGTCAGGGTCAATCCCAAAACAAGCGAGAATCGTTGTTACTCCTCGCTTCCCCACTCATTTAACTTAAACCGCTAGTTAAAGTCCACTTTGGGTTTAAACGAACACTGTGAAACCGAAAATTAGTTTAACGAAAGGTTAAACCAAAACGAGATTTAAACTCTCACTGTAAAACCGACCATAATCAAACTTATGACAACGTCGTTTAATACAACCATTTGGAGACTATGGACGTCTTAAAAGTTACGCGATGAGAGCCCTAGAAAAAAAATCTCCTTCTTCCTTAACCCTATATCCATGAACTACATATATTCATTGTTACATCGTTCATAAAAATACGTCTGTGAGACCCCTTACTATCAAAGTTATCTTATTTAATCTATATAAAGATTTTTTGCAAAATAACACATACCTAGGTTACTTTGAGGACCAGATAACGTAGACGTAACACCAGTGGCCTATTTCACCAAATTACAATTATAATTACAAATTTATATTTGTTGATTACATTTTCAAATTTGTTCACTGAAATTCTGTTTCACAAACTACTAAACTTAATTCCAACAAATTTGTTAAAAAGAGAAAAAAATGAAGGGAAATTGTATTTGTTATTTACAAATAGAAGAAAAGACCGTTTCACCGTTTATTTTTCAGAGTTGTAAGCAACAACTGTTTTTCATAATTTTGTAATTCTTCTAACATCAAAAAACAAAATTAACAGAACAGAACAACATTTTTATCGGTTTTATTCGCGATAAGAAAAATGTTTTATTAGATAAATAATGTTCTAACCTGTTAGAAATTGATATCGGTATCAGTCAAAAGTGTTTTTCAGACTGATTTGCAATCCGAGGTCCAATTTCTCTTAAGGACTTGGACTATTCTCGCGAATTTCAGCAATCAGTTTCGATGGTGTTTTCGCGCCGATGCGATGGTGTTTTCATTCGCGGCAAAAAGTTTGGAATTCGAAATTTCGTTGTTTAATCTATTTTTAATCTTGATTTCAATACATTTTGATGGGATAATTAATTATCCTTCTTTTGGAATAGTAAAATGTTAAATTTTCTGTTGATAAATGCATCAAAAGTGGATTGTTCGCATTCATAAATTCGTTCCTTCGCTTTCACGTGAATGGTCCTTAATTTCCTCTGCCTTTTAGCGGAAACTTTTCATTGAAAACAAAAGAGAAATTTCGTAGTTAATTCGTAGTCATAAGTTTGTCTTCGGCTATTTAGCACAAACTTAAGGCGATTTCGTTTGGGATTCTCAGATTCGTGTTTCAGATTTCGGCTGTCCAATCGAACAAAAAAAGTATACTGAGATGTTGGTGTTGGTGGGTGTATCTGCCAAAAGTTGTTTTCCTTTTTTGTTGTGAAGCTATTTTTTCGTAGAGTGGTTGCAACTTGCAAGTTTTACAATTATGTACATTTTCAAATTATAAAACAAATCTCATAATAAATATTCCGAATATAATGCCACGTCTTCCACAAAATTGCAAACTTTGATGCTTTTTCTCGCTTACAAATAATAAATACTGCAACTGGAGAAATTGCTGATATGAAGAAGACGAAGCAGTATTATCACAAGACGGCGACAAGGACGATGAATATGTGGCACATCATGAATATGAAAATAGCATAAACTATTATTTGTTCCATATTTATCCAAATTTTGGTTTATATTATTTATTTTAATATGGTTTTTTACTAGTTCTAACTTTTTCTGCCAGACTTTCCGTAAAACGTAAACAAACGCCAAACGTCAAATCATATGTAAGAAGTGTGTTTTCTCGAGCAATTCTGAGAAAAAATCTAAATTCGCTCTCGAATCTAAAAAAAGATTGCTTATTTTGTACCTACCAAACGAAAACGGCTTTATAATATCACTAGAGACCGGATTATATGCAAATTGCATATTGCATTTTGCGCAGTATAACCGATAACGGCATATTCTAACTAAAATCTACTGATGATGCATATTTTCGCCGAACAATTTTAGCCGACTCGAACATTAACAAAAAAAAAACATTGATGTAGTACGCATATGCACTCATTTTTCTCTCATACGTCATACCAGTAGTCAAAGGCTCGAAACTCAATGTGTAATATTGAATGAATCTATTCAGTTAGTAGGATAATAAAATCCGTCAAATCAACTCCAAATTGCCAGCAGTATTCACACGTCAACTTAAAGAAAGGTTTGAATAACATCCCAGGCTTTCAAGCGTTGGTGTGGTGATAAATCAATAGTTTTATTAATGGGACTGGTGAACTTTTGTCAACAACAAAAATTGCTAACATAATAGCACTTAAGTCGAATACAGCCCAGTTACCTCAGTGGATGTGGAACTGTCTTTTTCCACTTATAAAAATATTTAATTTGACATAATTTTACCACTGAATGATTGTTTACGTTTTCAAAAGTAACATTATTATGTTAAAAAAATTTTAATTGTAACAAGAATATTATTCAACTATTGTATGCTGAATTTGAAATAAAAAACTATATAAACTAAAATAAAAATACAATTTTTTTATCACTTAGTGTTGCATATTTTGGCACTTTTTATGCATATTTCTAGCATTTTTCATGCACATTTGCATGCATATCTTATGCTTTTTAAGTTACATATAATCCGGTCTCTAAATATCACTATCGGTGCTACTATGCCTTCGACATAAAGACATTTTTAGGCTTGAAAAGCGATTCCTTTGGAAAATTACAAATTGTTACTAGATTGTAGATTGTAGGGGGGAGGTGGTATATTAGATTCCAGATCACTGCGGCCACAAGTGGGCCTATTGTGATGTCCTCCATTTATAGCTCATCCATGATGCCGCAGTTTGTTATAAAGGCGGCTAGCTCTTTGGGTGTGCTGGCAGCTATGTCCGCTGCTTCGAGGTAAAATTTACCTCGATAACGTTGACGTGTTTTGGTTAAACAGTTGCATTCACATAGTATGTGTTCTGCTGTTTCTGCGTCCTCGTTGCACATTCTGCAAGTGTCGTCTTGTGTTATACCCATTGGCATCAGGTGTTTTTTGACTCGACAGTGTCCTGTGAGAAAGCCTGTGACCAATCGAATCTGACTTCTACTTAATTGTAGTAGTTGTTTCGTTTTTTTGTGGGAACTGTTTGGCATGAAGTTTTTGGCTTGCCTGTTTCCTTCGGTGGTCCTCCAGAAATGGAGCTTCTTTTCACTCAGTCAGGTTTTCACACTACTTTTTATAGTCTTGACTGGTAGCCCGCAGAATGGTCTTGGCATCATGAATTGGGATGCGGATCCTTTTCGTGCTAATTCGTCTGCTTTTTCGTTGCCTTCATATCCACTGTGTCCTGGCACCCAGATCAGGTGAACCTTGTTTGTGGTGGCCAGTATTTGCAGGATTTGTAGGCAGTCCCAGACCAGTTTTGATGTTATTTCAAAGGCGTTAATTGCAAGTAGAGCTGCCTTGCTATCAGAGAGAATGTAAATGTGCTTATTTGTTATAGCCCTGTTTAGACTCTCTCGAATGCAGAGTTGTATTGCATGTATTTCGGCCAGAAATACGGAACTGCTTATATCCATGCTAGCGAATAGGGATGTTTTGGTGCACGGTCCGTATACTCCGGCTCCAACTCCTTCATCTGTTTTGGATCCATCTGTATACCATACAAGTGAACCGTTGGCAAATGTTGGTTTGTTCTGTTCCCAGTTTAGACGGTCTGGGAATGTAACCTTAAAGTTGTGTCGGTATTTATAGCGTGGTAGACATTTGTCTGTCAAATGTATTCCAAGTAGTTCATTTTGACTGAATTCTTGTAGGATATCAGTGTGGACTATGTTAGAATTTGATTCATCTTCTGTGATGAGCGTATAGGCGTTGACCATTGCTTCTTTCATGAGTTCTAGATGAAGTGGTGGCATGTTTAGGATAACCTCGAGTGCAGCTGTTGGTGCAGTTTTCATTGCTCCAGTTGCACAGACACATGCTAGTCTCTGTATTTTATTGAGTTTAGCCTGTGCTGACCTCTGCGTTGCTTTATACCACCAATCGGCGGCTGCATACGTGATGATAGGTCTTGTTATTGCCGTATACATCCACAGTGTCATTTTGGGGTTAAGTCCCCAGTTTTTACCTAGTAGACTTTTGCTGGTCCATAAGGATAACCTGGCTTTGTCAATAGTTTTGGTAAGGTGAGAGTTCCATGTGAGTTTTTCATCTAGTGTAACTCCTAGATATTTGACATCCGTTGAGAGCTTTATTATTTCACCGAAGAGTGTAGCATTTCACAGTCTTTCCCGCTTTCTTCTCTTGGTGAATGCGACTATGGTGCTTTTTTTGGGAATGACTTTGAGGCCAACTTTTGTACACCATTCAGCAACTAGGTTTAGAGCCCTCTGGAGACGATTCGAGATTGTGTCTTCGAATTTGCCTCTGATTAGGATAGCTATATCGTCTGCATATCCTTGGACATAGAAACCGTCATTACTGAGAATCGTCAGTAGTTCATTTACTACGATGGACCATAGTAGGGGTGAGAGTACTCCTCCCTGGGGGCATCCTTTCGTAGCTATCATACTGAGTTTAGTGCAGCCTAATGAGGTTTTTATTGTTTTGTCCTCTAGCATGCATTTTATCCATTTACACGTAGTGTCGTCAACTCCCATGTTTTGGATACCTCTATATATTTGTGAGAATTCTGTATTGTCAAATGCTCCTTCTATATCGAGGAAACAACCGACCGCTACCTCTTTGTCTCTGAGAGATTTTTCAATTCTTGAGGTAAGGTTTTGCAAGGCGTATGTGGTCGATTTCCCGGGTTGGTATGCATATTGATATTTGTGAAGGGGGTTTCTTTGAAATGCCCCGTCTCTGATATGTCTATCCAGGATTTTTTCCATAGTTTTGAGGAAAAAGGAAGTGAGGCTGATTGGTCTATATGACTTAGGTAATTCGGACGGTCTGCGTCCTGCCTTGGGTATGTATTTGACAACTACCTCCTACCAGTTTTTTGGTATATATCCCCACGCGTAGCTAGCTCTGAATAGGTTAATTAAAACAGGTAGCAGTTGCGGGATGCCCTTTTGTAGTAGAGCCGGAAATATTCCATCCTCTCCAGGGGCTTTGAAGGGTTGAAATGAGTTGATTGCCCACACTATTTTGCCTTCATGAAAAATTTCCTTTGATCTATTCCAGTCCTCTCTGAGTGGTCTGTTTACTCTTCTCTGGGGGAGGGTTTTCTTGTGATTCTGGAGTTATAGAGCCTGGGAAATGTGTTTCGGCTAAGAGCTGAAGCGTCTGTAGCTCATTTTCGGCATATGTGCCATCTGGTTTTTTCATTGAACCAATAGGATTAGTGTGCTGCTTAGAGAGTATTTTGTGAATGCGTGCGCCGCTTCTAGTGTCATTGATTGTGTAAAATTTGTAAAATGCCTTGATTTGGTGAAACACAAACTTGAAAAAAATATGAATTTTAACATATTTTTACTTGTAAGAAACAAAGAAAATTAACTTTTGGTGAAACGGAAATAATGAAATTTCTACCAATATCCCTTTGTAAACAACAAATACAATTATGTAATACAAAATTTTTGTGAAACAGAATTTGTTATACTCACTTCCCAAAAAAATACGCCTTATATACATATTCAATTAGTATGTCAAAAAAGTAACATAGAAGCCACGTAACTATAAAAAATTGTAACACTATTCATAAACATACGTACCTCAGGCTCAGACCCCTTGCACGTAAAATATCGGAAACTAAACTTTTATGCACCAACGAAACTTGCGCGACACTAAGCTTTCTTGTTTTAAGGAATTTACTGAAAGGTACGTGTTTGTATCTCTTTCACACCGCATCCTATGTCTGATTACTCAACTGAGAGGGTCTGTGAGACCCATGTTTACGAATCTAGGCTTGGGTTAATCTATGAATGTTGGTTTTTAAATAATATTTCCAAAAGGGTAACTAAATAAAAGTCTTGAACATTAGTGTATAGAACCATTAGAAATGAAATATTATGCATAATGAATAAATTATAAGCGTTCACTTTAAAAAAACAATTCGTGGGAATACTCTGTATACTGATAACCCTCAAGGGTAATTTTATCTATTCTACTTCTTATACAATATATAGGATAAGCAGCAATTAGAATTTCAATTACATTCCGGGCGAGGAAAAACATAAACGTTCCTTTTAACCTTCCCTCATCCTGAAATGTATGATAAAAAAGTAAACAGAAAAACAACGTGGCCTTTCACCTTCCTAGGGTATTAAGCAACCCATGATAGCTATCCTTTTAAAAGTTAGTGAAGTAGGATGTTAATGATTTCGAATGGAGGCTTCAATGGAGGTGTACTCACTTTATTATTAAATTCGATTGTAAATAATTAAACAGGGCTCCTCCTTTTACCGCTATTAGATGTTTTTATGAAATTATCAAATCGTTTATTCATTTATTAAAATTGAAACAGAGAGTAGATACATGAGCGGATGGCAATAGCATATTGGCATGGGTATGTTTTTTTTTTTGTACTTTTGTTTTGGTTAAATTTATTATGGCCGCATAACCTACCCTACCCATACCTCAATGGAATCCGCAATTTATGGTATAATTTACGTGGTCATGGTTTTAAGTGCACCTGAAACATTTACCAACACATATGCAAATTCAATGTGGAATTTTGTAAGGTTAGTAAACCATACATACAACAAAATACAATTTTCTAAAAGGTCAACCAGCTTATACCTAGGCGTTTTTATACCCTCCACAGGAAGGTATATTCACTTTGTCATTACATTTGTAACGCCAAGAAGGATTCACCGGAGACCCTATAAAGTAAATATATTCTGAATCAGGATCACATTCTGAATCGATTTAGCCATGTCCGTCTGTCTGTCTGTCTGTCTGTCTATCCGTCTGTCTGTCTGTCTGTTGAAAACACGATAGCGTCCAAACGAATTGACCTAGGTGTATGAAATTTTGTGGGAGGACTTCTTTTTACCGTCGTCAGGTTGGTATTGAAAATGGGCTATGTCGGTCAAGTAGTTCTGGTACCTCCCATACAAAACCACTCTTAGACCCATGTGTCTCTCTATCTATTTAAATCACGATAGAGTCCAAACGAATCGACTAAGGCGACTGAAATTTTGTGAGAGATTTTAATTTTACGGTTGTCAGGTTTGTAATAAAAATGGTCCATGTCGGTAAATTAGTTCCGTTACTTTCCATACAAAGTCAATATTCGACCAATTTATCTCTCTAGCTGTTGGAAACACCATAGCGTCCAAACGAACCGACTTAAATGAATAAAATTTTGTGGGAGGACTTATTTTTACCGTTGTCAGGTTGGTATTAAAAATTGTGTATGTCGGTCAAGTAGTTCTTGTACCTCCCATACAAAAACAATATTAGACACAGGCGTGTACCTGTACAGTACATACAGTGGAGGGTATCAAAGCATCGGCCAGGCCGATGATAACACTTGTAGCGGACACCACAAACCAAAGTATAAAGAAAATATGAACAATACTTTATGCCGCTCTTCGATGTTCTTTGTTTTAGAGAAATATGTAACGTCCCTGTCAATGTAAAAACATCGAAACATATCCTCTGAATGATTTAGCCGATTAGACACGAGCGGAAGTCAGCCTCTAGCTCAAAAAAATGTCTGCTCGTGAAATTGCAAGAGGCCTTTTCCGACGATCACATTTTGACCTCTCTTCTTTCTTTTTCTGCTAAACCACCGACGAAGCGTGACGGACTAAAAAAAAAGGTTGCGCTTGAAAGAGTGGATTTTTGTAGTTTAGCACACCGCAGTGTTTAAAATTACTCGTTTTAACACTCACGGTCTAAATTTAATTAAACGCTAATTCCTACAAAAAAAAAAATAATAATAATACAAATTGAAGCATAATTCTTCTGCGCATCAATAGCTCAATCTATAAATCTGAGTTGTCACATACGCTACACAAAAGTTTAATAGCGATTGATTGACTCATCTAAACACGCCCTACACGCTTCGCTTCAAGTGCTGTTAAATTTGCTTCATCCATCTCAAGCAGCCCTGCACTCCGCAGCCAGTTTCGGTTGGATCATCGTCTTCACGCTGTCACTGATCGAACAGTAACATTGAAAAGCCACACATATATCAACGTGATAAGCGGCACCAGTTACCCTGCCGCGACGCGTTTACCGTGCACCTCGGCTAAGCCAGAGCAGCGTGATTGTCGTCGAAAGCTCATAACAACCGCTCCCACGCAGTCATCGAGCAGTATACACGGGCCCAAACGCATCCGCCTAGATCTTATCGGGATAACCAGCTGGAGTAACATAAAGTCAAAAAGTGTTTTTTTTTATTTTTTTTAAACAATCTACATTAGTCTAACAGTGTAAATTTAGCTAAAACAACAAAAAAAAAGAAAGGATTAATTAAAAAAAAATTTACTTCTAATATCACAGAAAAAGTGTCTGTTATCACAGTTAATTGATCATTGCACTGCCCATTTATATCGATTATCCCTTTTTCATATAATTTAATTGTGTTCCGTTTAGTGTTACTATAAGTTAAGTATTTAATTTCAACAAAAAAAAAGGATAGTTCTTGTGAGTGAATTTATTCATCTTAATAACATTTCTAATATTAAGCCCAGATCCAGTTTTTGTGCGCACAACAGCTGCAGAATATTCAAGGTACGTAAAATTTTTTTTTACATTATTTCATTTTTTTCTTGCTATCAGTTATCACCAACAAGAACCATCATTATTATACCTAAGATGAAATTGTTAGTTGAATACATATTGAAATTCATAGTAATTCGCATTATCTAAAATACAGTTTTGAATTTTTTAATTTATCCTTTCATTTTTAATAAAAATGTACTTAATATAAACATGATGGTCTAACATTTTTAATTGACTAAGACAAGTGGCGGGTGGTGTTCGTGGTAAGTGAGAGTAACTGTCGGCAGATGTTGAGTTAGGGGCTATCCTCAATATTTATGGGTAACGGGATAGTGAAGGCGCGGTGCATTGGAATGCAAGAGGGAATACCCCAGGTGGCCATTACAGCAAAGGTCACCAACAGCAAGACAGATAAGTACAGATAGGAACTCAAATAGGCACGTTATTTTATTTCATTTGTGTGGTAAATAGCGAGTGAGAGATCCCACCCATCCGGCGAGTTAAAGCTAGGCTACAAGAACGTGCCAACCGTTACTCCAGCATTTGGGATGACCATTATCTAGATCCCAACCATTACACACTTTTACTTATTTTTTTATTTGGTTCAGCGCAGATCCTAGACGTGTGTGTTACATGTTCGTTGGGAGCATGTTCAAAACGCCGTCTATAACCTGAGAATCAATTAACTGAATAGTTTAACTAAAGTAAAAATCGGAGGAGCACAATTTATTGTGATAGCTAACCGTATGGTTGATTCCAATGCTGGTACAGAAAAAGAAGTGGATTGCCAGAAATGTGTAGTAAAACGACAAAATGTGTAGCAAATGAAGGCAGGAGATCTTTAATTTCACGATAGGAATCACGAATGTTCAGATTCAGCGCATACTTTGGTAGGTACCTAAAAGGAATACAATTAACTCAATTGAGTAATAATTAAAAAGTGTAGCAAAAATCAATCACTATGTAGTAGATCTTCTACTGATTCCGAAAACGCTTGGTTCAGAATCAGAGCCCGCTCGATGTACTCGAGCTCTGTTTACTGCAGGTATTCAGGTAACGAACAATAATACAGAAAATTTGAATCGCGGTATCTTCCTGTTCTTTTTCAGCGATAGTATCGGTGCACTTGATCGGCTTTCTTTTTCACCATTCTTAGTTTCTGGAACGATACAAAAGTGTGTTGAGCTAGGATGTATGGTGAGGAGGCAAGAACAAGCCCCGTCCTACGAGCTATAGTCGAGCAACCGCAAGCGTGCCGCAGCCTTCTCACCCGCATCAAAGTTGCCTCCGTGGCTCAATCTAGACTCACAACAAAAGACTCTACAGAAAAGATGAAATTCCGACTTTTGTAAAAATAGAAAATGTGTTAAACTTTATAGAAAATCTTTATATTAAAATGGATTGTGATTTCTGTTCGGCCGCTTAAAACTTCAAAACCACCCACTCGATTGAGCTGAAATTTACAGAAAATAGGTATTGTTCCAGAAGTGCAGCTGTGAAGATTGGTCAAAATTGGACAAAGGGGCGTGCCACCTCTCACACAAAAACCGCGTCATCTATGGGGTGAAATTTGATGACGTTTTAACTCGATAACCGCTGGACCGATTTTCATGATTTTTTTTTTATTTGTTCGTATTGCTGTAATTCGGGTTTAAGCAGCAAGAACATTCAAGAAAATCGATATGCTCATTTTTCGCATTTTACGAAAGAACATTGTATATTATCTAAAACCTAAGCAATACAATTCCTGTGCACGGGCAAAGCCGGACGGGTACAGCAAGGACAAGAATTTCTCCATAGCAAATGACAAAACGAAAAAAAATTTAATAATAAATTACCGCGTTCCATTGACCACTAGATCATTAGCGGAATGTCAAACTCCATATAAAAAATACTGACATTTCACCATTTGCGCAAGAGCTCTAACATTTGTTATTGTTAGGAAACATCAATTTCAGGGAATTTTTATACCCTCCACAGAAATGTATATACAGTGGTGGAAGCCTAATTAGAAACAATGAAAAATAAACATGGAGTTGTCATTGTTTCTTTATTTACACAAGTTTCATATTATTATATAAAAGAAAGTGTCCGAAGTGCGATGTAATTCCATAACTCGAGATTGGCCGAACCGATTTTGATGATTTATACTTTGTTGGAAAGGTATTTTCTCAGTACGGGTTTTAGAAAAAAGAAAAATTGGACAAAGGGGCGTGGCACCTCCCATACAAAAAAATCTTATATCTCGAAAACAACTGAATCGATTGAGTTCAAATTTACATACGATCTTAGGTATCGGCCCAGGAGTATTCCTGTGAAGATTGGTCAAAATTGGACAAAGGGGCGTGGCACCTCCCATACAAAAAAAAACATTCAAAATCTTATATCTCGAAAACCGCGCAATCAATTGAGTTGAAACTTACAGACAATCCTGGGTATTCGCCAAGGAGTGTTGCTGTGAAGATTGGTCATAATTGGACAAAGGGGCGTGGCACCTCCCATACAAAAGAAACATTAAAAATCGTATATCTCGAAAACTACCAAATCGATTGAGCTCAAATTTACAGATAATCTTAGGTATTGTTTCAGAAGTGCACCTGTGAAGATTGATCAAAATTGGACAAAGGGGAGTGGCACAGCCCATACAAAAAAAAAACATTCAAAATCTTATATCTACAAAACCGCCGAACCGATTGAGCTCAAATTTACAGACAATCTTAAGTATTGGCCCAGGAGTGCTTCTTTGAAGATTGGTCAACATTAGACAAAG
Organism: Cheilosia scutellata; assembly: GCA_955612985.1. Classification (NCBI taxonomy): domain Eukaryota; kingdom Metazoa; phylum Arthropoda; class Insecta; order Diptera; family Syrphidae; genus Cheilosia; species Cheilosia scutellata. The sequence goes on from OY015311.1 coordinate 63,676,560, forward strand.
GGGCGTGGCAGCTCCCAAACAAAAAAGACCTTCTATGGGGTGAAAATCGATGACGTTGTAACTCGATAACCGCTGGGGCGATTCTCATGATTCTTTTTTTGTTTTGTTCGTATTGCTGTATTTCAGGTTTACGCAGAAATAAAATTCCAGAGAATTGATTTATTCTCATTTTTCGCATTTTACGATAGAACATTATTATCTAAGACGTAAGCAATACAACTTATATGCACGGGCAAAGCCGGGCGGGTACAGTTATATTACATTACCTATATAAAAACGTTGGTGCGTATGTAAGTCCGATAATGGCCGCTGAACCACTGAAGCTATCCGCCTTCATTCCTATTAAAAGAAATAATTGAACAAAAATATCAAAATAAATCTTGAAATATTTAAAATAACTATTTTAGGCAGAACAACGTTTTCCGGGTCAGCTAGTTATATTATAATCTGATACAATGAAAATAATTTGATATGGATTCTGATCACATAACTCGCGCACAGTGGGCCACTTTGTATGGGGGAGCGGAAAAAAATCTATAAAATATGAACTAATAAACTTAGAGCAATGAAATTTTGCACACCTATTTGGATGGGGCAAACACATACTTGGACAAAATTTGAAAAAAAAAAAATTGGAGGTAGGAAAAAGGAGGTTGAACTAAAAATTGAATATCCCTCCCTCAACGGATTAATTTTATTTTTCATATAACAGAAAGCCCTATATTTCTCCTTAAAATAAAGTCCTGGTTGAGGTCTTTCCAATTATTATTAGAAAAGAAATTCTTACTGTTGTAACATTACCAAAGTCAAAACCGTGTTTTTTTTTAGTCTAAACCAGCGAGACTAATTTATACACTACGTTCAAAGTGGGATCAATGGGGTTCCAATTCTTTCAAAAACAGCTAGCTGAATACTGTAGCTTTCTAATAAATGTAATAAATGTAACCACTAGACGTAGCTTAGTGTAGCTAAAACTGTAGCTCAAGGGAAAGAACAGAAAAATATTAATTTTAGTGGAATTGGTACTAACCCTTATTATACCCGGTACCACACTGTGGTGAGGGTATATTCACTTTGTCATTCCATTTGTAACGCCCATAAGGAGGCGTTGTAGGTATGACAAACTATATATATTATTGATCAGCATCACTTTCTTAGTCGATCTAGCGATGTCCGTCTGTCTGTCCGTCTGTCTGTCCGTCTGTCTGTCCGTCTGTCCGCACGATTACGGCCGTAATTTAAGAGCTATCGACTTGAAATTTGGTATGTAAGCTTTTATCCACCAAACTGAGGCTAAGTTCGAAGATGAGCAAGATCGGATGAAAACTACTACTACCTCCCATACAAAAATATCAGATTTATATAGCTTTTTATGTTAAAAATTAAATTTAAATATCTACAGTAAAGATAGCAAGTTTAAACTTTGCACATATTGTTTTAATAATATTTAAAAATTGTTGACAAAAAATGAGCTTGGTCGAATAAAAAGTACCCATACCTCCCAACAAATATATAATTTTTTAATACTAAAATATTTTTTGTATTTTACAATAATATAGTACCGGGTATTTGAGCTTCGGCATAGTCGAAGATAATTGTCTTACTGGTTTTTTTTTTCTTCTGGAAGCTGAAGATAGATATTATTCATTAAAGAAATTAAGTTTTAGCAAACGGTTATAAAAATGCTACTTTTCTTGTCAAAGAGTTATTGCAAGAAAATACATAAAATAAAAGAAAGGGCAACTTAGGTGCGATGTATCTCGAAAATTCTCTGACATAAATTTCTCAAATTTTAAAGTTAATATTACGAATTTCATTTTTAGCATTTATTTCCGCATTTTCCCCACTGTGCGGCGGTGCCACGCCTGTACATTGTTCTGTGTCTGCGACAGATTTTGTTGCAAAAGGATACAAACCGAGCAAAAATTAGGGGAGTATGCAGGCCTACCTGCAAGTCCGTAACGTTTTCTTTTTCTACTCACTTTGTATTACGATGTTCACTGGCTAACAAAAATCTAGTCTGTCAGCTATCACACTATATGAGATCAGCACAACTAAATGCACATTGCGAATTCCAGCGCAACATTACAAAACATTATTACGGTAAATGGAATGGACAAACACTTGGATATTTTACATTCAAAACAAAATAAAGAGTCCCAAAAACGAGATCCCGAAAAATTTACGCAAATTTTTCATTTTAATCCCGATACCTAATACGTATCCCGAAAACCCACAATCCCGAAAAGCCAAAATCCTGAAAAAAGAATCCCGAAAACGAGATCCCGAAAAATTATATAAAATGAAAAATTTGCGCAAATTTATTTAGATTTAGATTTTTCGGGATTTTGGATTTGCGGGATTTTGGATTTTCGGGATTTTGGTTTTCGGGATCGTGTCCCCAATCCAAAAAGAAGTCCACTAACAAAATGTTAATCGCCTAGGTCGATTCATTTGGACGCTGTGGTATACCGAGTTTATTTTACTTTAAGCCAAAAAACAAAACCAGTTGTACATACCTATTTCACATTGCTACTGCACTCTAGAATTATCACATTAAAATCACATCCACAGAGTTTAAATTCGTAACAATAGCCGTTTTTTATTATCATCTATGATCCATATAGATCATCGCTATACATGCACTTACGTGGCCGGCACAAGTATTTTGACAAAACTAAAGTTAATTCGCAGTAGCGCAGTGGTTAGTGTGCTGGACTGATGTGCGAGGGATCCCAGGTTCGATCCCCGGAAAAACACAAATTACATCTTAGTGTTTTTTTCTACTGCGCCACCTCTCGCGAACGTCTGACAAACATCCGAGAGTATAACTGTCCTGAAAAAGCTTCTCAATTCAGCCGTTCGGAATCGGCATACAATTGTAGGTCCCTTCCATTCGTCCCAAAAATATAACTCACACAAACGAATGGTTGCGAGAAGCTAGGCCTAGGGTGTCTACCGCCTGTTGCGCCACCTATTTATTTAAAGTTAATTCATATTTATATATTTACCCTTACTGATTCTGTAACGCTCCTTACTTTTCATATATTTTTGTTATATTAAATAAAAGTAGGCGGTGCGTATTTGAATAAATTTTAGAATTTTCAAAATTTGAGTTTTCTCATTATTCAAATTCGCACCGCCTACTTTTCATAATATTTAAATTTTCTTCATAGTTCAAACGTTCAAACTTAATGAAACTGACGCTCGGCAATGAAATTGGGAAATAAGAAATAGAACTCCCAAAGCGAAAATGTATTTCAGACTGTAGGTACTGCATGTATCTGTCACAATTTAGCTCGCCCATTAATTGTTCGGCACATTTATCACGCTAAATTTTAACAGATCATGTCGGTTTTTTTCCTGTTGTGTTTTCGTGTTGGGAAAATTAATAAGGAGGATTCAATGAATACATGAGAAATACTTTGAAAGTGATAAATTTGAGATCAAGGTATACCAGACAAGGAAAAAAGAAAGTATGTACAACGGAAATACAACACTTTTTCGCGTCTATGCATTTTTGAAGGAAGTTATTTTCAACGAATAGCTGTTTTTTTTTGACACTTAGTCCACAGCGCAATATATGTCAAAATTTAGTTAGGATTCTAGCTAATGTTTGGAGAGAAAAATTGGAGAGCACCTAAAATTTAGTTTCGCTCGATCAGCGTGTTTATCAAAGATGTAACGAATAAGTAGTCATAAATCTAAATCAATAATAGGTATCTATTAAAAAAATGTAAACCATTTTAGGCAATACTTCGCTACATATTTTTATATAACTGATTTACTAACTGCTCTCAGTTACTTTCATAGGAAGGTTTTCCTTCGTGATATTTAAAATCCTGAGGGCTGCGCGAGCGAAGCCGCGGGCAGAAACTAGTTCTACTCATAATTTGAACTAATTTCGTGTAAATTTTGGCATCAATGGAAAGATCATCCTAAATTCCGTTTGAATGATACAAAATTTTCCTTAACCCATTAAATACCCATTGAAAATTTGGAACTTTTGTAAAAGTCTACTTTTTTGACTTTTTTCCTCGGTCTAAAAAAAAAATTTTTTGATGCAAAAAGTTTCTTCAAACATTATTTACATAATGGTCTAAAAGATCTCTAAATAACCTTTATCATAGGGTGTTTCATTTAAGCGGTATAATTCTTTAAGGGGAGATTCCTGAAGTGCCACCGGAAAAAATTGTATGGAATAGAATAATCGTTATAGCCCATGAAAGTAGGTGACCTCTAATTTGGAGGTGTTACCACTTAAAACGCTATGAAAATTTGTTGTTTCATTTACTTAAAATGTGTTTTTCTCAAAATGTTTACTTAATAAATTTTTCTTTTTTTTATGAAATTTTTGTCCTTGAGACATTTTCTAAAAATTATGTTACCTACGATAAACAGAAGTTGTAGTAAAAGCCATTTTTTTTCAGACAAAAATGTTCAAACAAAATTAAGTGAGAATAATAAACTAACATAACAAAGAATTATGACAGCTTTTCTAATGTACCGTAATTTTATTACAACGGATTTATAATCGACAATTTGCTCTATAAGTGAAAAACCGACTTCTGCAATTGAACTGCATCGTTGGCAAGATAGGAGTACCAACGCCGATACCCAAGTCCTAGAACACCATGTATAGCCGGGTATTCGCTGATGCGTATAATCCCTTTGTTGATACCGGGTCTATACTCCAAATAAAAGGTAACGGCGTCCAGACGCAGCGGCCGGCGGCAGAACTTGAGGGTGGGATTTTGCGTGCTGTGGAACACACTGTGGAAGTTCAGCTTTCAGTTAGGTCCGCAGAGTAGCTGTACAGTTGGAACTTCTCAGAACCAGGATTCATAGAACTCTACAGAGTAATAGATTACACCCTTCCCAATTAGCACCGGTAGGTACAGGATTTACTACCAGGTACCAGGAGGAGCGCAAAGAAGAGTGGAATTTCGCCAGTAGCTACTGCACAAACAGACAGAAGATGGGCACTTACTCAAAAACATTTTGTGGACTGACGAAGCGCAATTTACAAGACATTCGGCTACAAACTTCCATAATTTGCACTATTGGTTAGACACCATTCTCCATTTATTACGCACAACGTCCTTTCAAAGGTAAGAATTTAATTATTGTGAACAACTTCTTCAAAATGTGTTGCTTATTTCAAAGGAGGTTCACCGTAAATGTTTGGAAAGACTGTAGAAGGCTTGCCGGATTGCCGGAGCTCCTTGAATTATGTTGCTCTTGTTCAGAGAAGGGCGATGTTCCTTCAACAAGATGCAGCACCTTGTTTGTCAGAGTAGCAGCGGGGTACTCAACCAAACTTTTAACGAGCGGTGGACTGGTCGATTTGGCCCCAACCCTTGGCCAACCAGATCTCCTGACCTAACACCAATGGATTTTTTTTCTGGGGTGCTATGAAAGAAGAAAACTTATTTTTGAGAAATATCGAGTTTTTTTTTACCATTTTTGTCCGACAAGAAACGGCTTTTACTACAACTTCGTACGTAAAAAAGTTGCTTAACATAATTTTTAGGAAATTTTTCAAGGATAAAAATTTATTTCATAAAAAAAAAAATTAAAATTTATTAAGTAAACATTTCGAGAAAAAAGCATTTTAAGTAAAAAATTGAAACAAAAAATGTTCATAATTTTGGGTTTTAGAAAAGGCGTTAGGCAATAACACCCAAGGAAATAGCACCCAAATCAATTTGAAAATATCGCCCAAAAAAAAAAACCTGTACAATTTGTTGTTGCAAAATTTTTCGTCAATTTGGGTCTTATTTCCTTTCCAGGATTCGTTTTTTTTGACAAGCAGTAAAGCCCAAAATAGTAAGTGGAAATGCATAAACGGTGGAATAAGTATGGGGGGCAATGTTGCCCCCCTGCAACCCCCCTGCCCATTTTGTTGTTTATTGGGCGTTATTTCCAAATCGATTTGGGTGCTATTTCCTTGGGCGTTATTGCCTAACGATTTTAGAAGTTACAACATTTTTGTAGCTGCACAGATGTACCAGAAGTGCTTACGACTTTTATGCGCTACTAAATTGTCTCGTACAAATCAATTTTTGTACCTATACTAGTTTAGAAGCTATACCGTTTTAAGTGGTAACACCTCCAAATTATAGGTCAGCTAATTTGATGGGCTGTAACGGGAAATAGGGTGAGAATAGACCCCCCTTGCCATACAAAGTTTTGTTCGGCATAACATGCATACTACATACCTATACAGCTGAATACATATATAGAACTCGAATGCCCGACCAAATTCCGGTCGCATCGCAACACCTCGCCAGAGCGCGATATATGTACATTGTGTTTCAGTTAAGCAGTAGATTATGTATGCTATGCCGTATGTATGTACTAGGTGATATACCAAAATTTAGGCGGTGACAAAATAACTTCAAAATTGACTTTTCTGTGAATCAATCGCTCTGGCCATTACAGTACATAATATGTTTATCAATTGCTATTCATAATGCAGAAATTCAAAGTTGACTACTTTGAGGCTCTGTAGCCCTTATAAAGCTAAAAATAAGCACCATTTTTTTGACTAAAATAATAAATAATAAATAAATAGGCGGCGCGACAGGCGGTAGATACCCAAGGCCTAGCTTCTCGCAACCATTCGTTTTGTGTGAGTTTCTATTTTTGGAACAAATGGAAGGGACCTACAATTTTATGCCGAGTCCGAACGGCTGAATTGAGAAGCTTTTTCAGGACAGTCATACTCTCGGATGTTTGTCAGACGTTCGCGAGATGTGGCGCAGTAGAAAAAACCTTAAGATGTAATTTGTGTTTTTCCGGGGATCGAACCTGGGATCCCTCGCACAGTAGTCCAGCACACTAACCACTGCGCTACTGCGCCCACAATTTTTGACTAAACAATCATGAAATCACCGCTATAAATTAAATCCGAAAAAATTCCAGCGTATGCTGGAATGGAATTGGAATGAGGCAATAAAAAAAATAAAACAAATTATTTTTAATTCCGACATTCTGTACAAGGCTTACTCGTTTTACTTATTTACTCATTTTAGCTAACAAAGTGCATCACTTTCTTTTAAAGGACTTTGCAACTTCAAACATTACACTATGCTACCACCTTCTTCTACACTTCCCCCTGCAAATTTAATTATCCACCCTATTCAGTTTTAATCAGAGAAACCAGTTGACATACTGCAACAAACAATCTCTCTGGTAAATTTATTTACAAGAATAATTAATTACACAAAACTGAAAACATGCTAATTATGTAGATACCTACGCACGTATGTGAAAACATTTTTTATTTTCAGTGTTTGTTTTTAAGGATATCACATCTTAAGTATCAAAGAAAGCTCCCTTAATGGAGCTTTCATCTTTCTGTGTGTCACAGCTCACAGCAGTAACTACCGCTAATTTTAGTCCCAATTAACATCCACCTTCCAACAAATCGGCAAGAAGAGTAAATATTTAAACTCGTTGTACGTACATAACATAAATGTTCTAGGCTCGTATCTCCTTGGCTCGTGCCTATTTTTGAAATGTCGCTCTGTCGCAGTGGAGGAGATTAGTGACACGTTATCCCACCAGACCCCAATTTCGTTTCGGTCTAATGAATGACGGTGTATTTTTCTTTTCGCTATGTTTGTCGAGGAAATTTCTCAACTTGGAGGATGACAAATGAGGTGGCAAAATATTCGTCCTCGTGGAGTGTAGTTCGATAACATTGGTCTGTTTCAAAAGCCAAATGTGACTTGTCGGTCATTATCCTCATGACATTGGTGGGATGGGAAAATTAATTTTCACAGCTTACTTCCATTTCAGGATTAGATTCAGGGCAATGGGTGCGTGTTTTAGAAAATAAAGAAAGTAATCCTAGAAATGAGGAGGTTGATGTGGGAAATAAGAGCTGATTAATAATCTTCATTTAATCCAGGAGGGCAGGACTTTCTTTCGAAAGAAATTAAGTTTATCGATCTTTGGTTTTGATTTATTTTATTGAAAGGATATTATTGTTACGGCCGATTTACAGTTTACACATTTCTTTTTCAGAATTTTTTTCGATTCCCTGTGTGCTGTTTATTTATCCGACAGAACAGAAATCATTAAATTCCACTCTACTGGTTTTACCCCATTTAAGTACGAAATCAAGGTCGGACTTTTAATGTGTTTAATATACAGTTCCAGTTTCACGGCCGAATAGCAGGGAGCAAAAAACGGAGGGTGCGCACATCAGCGGGAGATTGGATTGGAGTGATAGACAAGTAATCATTAATAAATAATGTATTAGAAAAGTGTCATTCATAAAAGAGAGCCTTTAGCATTTATAGGGTACCTAATACAGACGTCTATAATGTAGTTTCTAATAAATTGAAAGAGAGACGTTCGTCGGTCGATGCCATAAGGACGCATTTTCGATAAAAGGGGTTGCCGTCCAGCTCTATAAAATGCTTTCGAAATATCAATCAGAACAATCCCCAAAGTGGTGGAGAGATTGGGTAAGATCAGTATCTATCTATAATCAAATCCTTAGCGGACCTGCTGCCAAGAAAATCGTAATTGAAAAGTTTTCAATGTAAATACATAAAGATTCTATTATAATCTTATAAGCTGACGATTTATCAGCAATTGAATGAAGCTATGGTTTAGTAGTTAGTGGGAGAAGAAGAGTCGCTTATTTTAGGATTGAATATATCGAAAAATGTATTAATATTTTTATCTCACACTCTTGCTACTGTGCGAGTGCGGATCTATTATTTGCCCCGTGGAGTCTTTAACGCTCTCGGGTATTGGTAGGTAGGGACAAGGTGCAATGTGCAAAATTAGAGCTACAGAACAAAACTACAGGAAGTAATACAATACCCAGAACCCAGATGGTAAACCAGGTATACAGGAAAATCCACACTCTATCGAATTCGCTCCAACGGAGGAATATAAATAAAAATAAATAAATAGGTGACGCAACAGACAGGTAGACACCCTGCTCCTCGCAACCATTCGTTTTGTGAGTTTCTATTTTTTGGACGAATGGAAGGCACCTACAATTTAATGCCGAGTCCGAACGGCTGAATTAAGAAGCTTTTTCAGGACAGTCATACTCTCGGATGCTTGTCAGACGTTCGCGAGAGATGGCGCAGTAGAAAAAACCTTAAGATGTAATTTGTATTTTTCCGGGGATCGAACCTGGGATCCCTCGCGCAGTAGTCCAGCACACTTTACTTTTAAATTCATTTTTATTAATTCATTATTTAAGCTTACATACTAGACAAAAATGACTAAATCTAATTTAAGACTAACATGTATCTTAATCTAGCTTACTGGCTCTTAACGAGCACTCTAAACTTAACTATATGCTTATAACTATTGCCTTTCGGCCTTAAATCTATCTATTTTATATATATTGCATTGTTTTTTAATTTCCAAGAAACTTGCAAAACTTGGACTCTTTATTATTTTGTGGTTTCTTAAGACTACCTAAAACTACTTAAAACTACCTAAGCTACTTAACCTAAATTACCTATAATCAGGGTGATGAGCAATCTCTCGATTGGTCACTATCCCGATTGCGTCGATGGGCGCCTGGCAGTCGCCAACATGGTTCACACGCGCCGCCGGGACTCGAGCGAGGCCATAAGCGTCGGTCCAGTCTCGGTAGCACTCATTCATGTTGGCGAGCCCGGCCCCTCCCAAAGACCCCCTAAAATACACCTAACTAACTTACAAACTAGCTTAAAACTAAGGAGGATGTTACGTAGGTAACGCACCGACCCGGGAGAGCGTGTCTGCCCTCACCTCTTCCTCAAGCCAGCAAAATTCGGTGAACTGCTTTAAGGTATCAACCATGTCCCTATCCGCAATTGCGGTATTAAAACGGAGGAGCTCCTGAGCATTGGCGGCGTACCCGTCGTGGATGAGCCGCTTATCCCTCGCGCCGCGGTGGCTGTGGTACAATACCGGCTCACCATCTTTATTCTGGACTAACCCTTTCATGTCTGCATGAAGAAATGCCTCAGGCGGGACAAAGCCAGACCGGAGCGTACTCTCGTGGTACATTAAATTCGGGTAATAACCACCCGAGATCAGATTGTTAGCGTTGGCCATCGCCCTTGCAACGTGCCTTCGAATCACCTTAATTAGGAAATTGTCAATCCTATTCAATCGAGCCCCATCGTATAGGGTCTTGTTGGGATAATATTTTATGTACTCAGACTCGGGAGTTCTAAACAACCCTAGGCAGGTCCTGAGATACTGTCTCTCAATCACCCGAATCTTTTCCATATATGAAGGCGCTATATTGAACCAAATGGGACAGCCATAAGCGATGATCGGCCTTATAAGGGCCACGTAGCATATGACCTTTACTCTGGAATCAAGTTGACTGCTGCGAAACAGTCTCCTTGTCAGAGCATAAGCCCTCTTGGCCCCAGCAAGACAAGCATCTATATGTTTGTCAAAATATAGATACTGGTCGAGCCAGATGCCAAGATACCTGACCACGCTTCGCACCGCCAATGGTTGTCCATTTTGTCCAATAATGGCTAATTTTCGCCAGTTTTTTCTGGTATCCCTAGAGGCCCTAGCCAATGGAGTTCTGAAAAGGATTGTTTCCGATTTTTGGAAATTGATTTTCAATTTCCAATCATCGCAATACCTCTTAATTTGATCGAAGTCACGCTGCAACAGGATATTCTATTTGGGATGACCTCGACTTTTGGACCTGATCTGTACGCCACTAAATCGTCTGCGTACGCTATAGCATGTCTGAGGGAACCCACCAGATCACTCGTGTAAATATTAAACAAGATCGGAGAATTCACCGCTCCCTGTTGTAAGCCGTTTTTAATTTCGAATACTTTGCTCGAAGTCACGTTGCCAGATTTGACTACGAACTTCTTTCCCATAAGCATGTCATAAATCATATATAGCAATGGTTTTTGCATACCCAACCTAGTCAGCTTATAGAAGAGCCCCTCCAACCATACGGTGTCGAAGGCCTTCTCAAAGTCGACCAGGCAGGCACTCGTGCATTGGTTCTTGCATTTGTGCCACTGAATGTCGGACACCAATTTCGACGCGGCATGAATCGTTTCATGCCCCGCTCTAAAGCCAAATTGATTGTCCGGAATAATCTTATTTTCTTCAGCCCACTTCAAAAGAGCTCTATTAACGACCTTCTCGAATACCTTGCTAACATTCGGGAGCAAACTAATTGACCGAAGATTAGCCGGGTTGGTCCTATCTTTATCCCGTTTGGGGATAGGGTGTACCACCGCCATTTTCCACTGCACTGGATAATATGCATTATTCAGCGCATTGTTAAATAGCGTGGCGAAGATCTCAATCGCTTCTAGAGGCAGGTGTCTTAATACGACGTTTGGGACACCGTCAACTCCCGCCGACTTTTTATTTTTAAGCGACTCAAAGATACACAAGAGTTCATCTTTGCTCACGAACAACTGGGAACTTGTCCTTTCATCGGCGATTATGCCGTTTGCAAGGCATAATTTATTGCCCCAATACAAACTTACAGATTTTCTGTAATTCTCCACTATCAACTGTTTCAGGTTTTTGATCATCGATTTCAGTGTCCTCATCTCGGGATCATTCCTGTCAGTAAACTGTCTGTGCAGCTGTTTAAGCCTCGAGAGCAGTCTACTTTTGTGTCTGTATAAAGCATCGATTGTCGCGTTTCGCTTTCGATACTTCTCAGTTCTCAGTCCAGCACACTAACCACTGCGCTACTGCGCCCACGGAGGAATATGGGGAGGATATACTATTTGGGTTTTCACGATGTGTATCAGTGGCCTATTTCACCAACTTACAAATTGTTGTTCACAGGCATTTTTTTAACAAATTTGTGCAAAAATAGATTTTTTCTATTTCACAAAAAGTTGTATTACAAAATTGTATTTGTTGTTTACAAAGGGAAATTTGTAGAAATTTCATTATTTCCGTTTCACCAAAAGTTAATTTTCTTTGTTGCTTACAAGTACAAATATGTTAAAATTCCAGTTTTTTCAAGTTTGTGTTTCACCAAATCAAGAAATTTTACAAATTTGTTCAATTACTGAAAATGTCTTACAATAAAAAGATTGTGTGTCGATTTAGTAACAATTTATAATTTTCCAAAGGAATCGCTTTTCAAACCTAAAAATGTCTTTATGTCGAAGGCATAGTAGAACCGATAGTGATATAATGCCGTTTTCATTTTTTACAAAATAAGCAATCTTTTTTATCTTAATCTTTTTTAGATTCGAGAGCACTTTTGCGAATTTAGATTTTTTTCTCAGAGTTGCTAGAGGCGTTGGTTTGTGTACGTTTTACGGAAAGTCTGGCCGAAAAGGTTAGAACTATAGTGAAAAATCATATTAAAATAAATAAGATAAAATATAAAAGTTTGGATAAATATGGAACAAATAATAGATTATGTTATTTTCATATTCATGATGTGCCACACCTTCATCGTCCTCGTATTCGTCGTGTTTTAATAATTCTTCGTCTTATTCATACCAGCAATTTCTCCAGTTGCAGTATTTATTATTTGCAATTTTGTGGAAGACGTGGGGAACATTATATTCGGAATATTTAGTATGAGATTTCTTTTATAATTATTTGAAAATGTAATTATAAAACTTGCAAGTTGCAACCACGAAAAAATAACTTCACAACAAAAAGGTAGACAACAACTTTTGGCAGCTAGACCACCCACCAAGAACAGCCGAAATCTGAAATCTGAAACACGAATCTGAGAATCCCAAACGAAATCGCTAAAGTTTGTGCTAAATAGCCGAAGATAAACTTATACATAACTACGAATTAACTACGAAATTTCTAGAGAAATTCAGAAATTCAGAAACTGATAGCTGAAATTCGCGAACTGCCGCGACCATGAAAAGTGTTCATGTAAACGACCTGTCAAAACTCGCAATTATTCGTTCGTTTATAGGTAGTTGGTCGCTCTCGTGTGAATAGTCCTTAAGGGTTCAATTATAGCTATCAGTAACATGCATCCGTAAAAATACGAAACAGAACAAAACTGACACATTTAACCATAGCATATCATAGGAATTCAGTGGAAACTGAATGAGAAGTTGAACAGAAAAAGCTTTTCGTACGGAAAAATTAATAAATTCGTTTTCAAGAAAAGTTGTAGATTAATTGCTTATTTTTTTTAGATGAACTGACTTTAAAATTCAAAAGCAACATTTTAAGACCAAGATTGAGTTCAACGATTAAGTTTAAGTGCTCCAAAAAAGCAAAAAAATATTTTTTCGGTTGCATTTTACTGATAGCTATAATTGAAGCCTAAGACAAATTGGACCTCGGATTGCAAATCAGTCTGAAAAAAAACTTTTGACTGACACCGATACATCAATTTCTAACAGGTTAGAAAATTTAATAAAACATTTTTCTTATCACGAATAAAACCGATAAAATTGTTGTTCTGTTCTTGTAATTTTGATCTTTGATGTTAGCAGTTATAAGAATTACAAATTTATGAAGTTTGCTTACAAGTTTGAAAAATAAACGGTGAAACGGTTTTTTCTTCTATTTGTAAATAACAAATACAATTCCCCTTCACTTTTTTCTCTTTTTAACAAATTTGTTGGAATTAAGTTTGTAGTTAGTGAAACAGAAAATCAGTTAACAAATTTGCAAATGTAATCAACAATTATAATTGTAATTTGGTGAAATAGACGATACTATGTAGCCACAGGTCTACATAGTATCGTTGTAAAAGTGTAAAAGTGTCAAGTTTTCTTACACTATAACAACAAAATATACTTGCTAGGCTACACTTTTACTATACCCCAGACCTATAGTAAAGCCTGAACTACATCCAAACAAAAGTGAAAAAAAGTACAAAAAACTAAACAAAATCATTTGTCCTACTTCATCAAAGCTACTAAAGCTCTGAGCGTTTTATTGTTTATTTCATCGAAAACACTTGACTATTGACAAAACATCTATGAGTAAAATATGAACTAATAAATCTGAGAGCTTTTAGTTGTGAAACTCATAGGAATTATGTGATTTGAACGTGATCTGGCAGAGATGATAATTTACTTCATATGTAGTAGATCTACTTCATTTTTTAATTCTTGTTCATCTGCTACGTAGCAACTAATTTCTACTTCGTTTATTTATGGTTCAAAATATCTACGAACTTCTTTCCCATAAGCATGTCATAAATCATATATAGCAATGGTTTTTGCATACCCAACCTAGTCAGCTTATAGAAGAGCCCCTCCAACCATACGGTGTCGAAGGCCTTCTCAAAGTCGACCAGGCAGGCACTCGTGCATTGGTTCTTGCATTTGTGCCACTGAATGTCGGACACCAATTTCGACGCGGCATGAATCGTTTCATGCCCCGCTCTAAAGCCAAATTGATTGTCCGGAATAATCTTATTTTCTTCAGCCCACTTCAAAAGAGCTCTATTAACGACCTTCTCGAATACCTTGCTAACATTCGGGAGCAAACTAATTGACCGAAGATTAGCCGGGTTGGTCCTATCTTTATCCCGTTTGGGGATAGGGTGTACCACCGCCATTTTCCACTGCACTGGATAATATGCATTATTCAGCGCATTGTTAAATAGCGTGGCGAAGATCTCAATCGCTTCTAGAGGCAGGTGTCTTAATACGACGTTTGGGACACCGTCAACTCCCGCCGACTTTTTATTTTTAAGCGACTCAAAGATACACAAGAGTTCATCTTTGCTCACGAACAACTGGGAACTTGTCCTTTCATCGGCGATTATGCCGTTTGCAAGGCATAATTTATTGCCCCAATACAAACTTACAGATTTTCTGTAATTCTCCACTATCAACTGTTTCAGGTTTTTGATCATCGATTTCAGTGTCCTCATCTCGGGATCATTCCTGTCAGTAAACTGTCTGTGCAGCTGTTTAAGCCTCGAGAGCAGTCTACTTTTGTGTCTGTATAAAGCATCGATTGTCGCGTTTCGCTTTCGATACTTCTCAGTTCTCAGTCCAGCACACTAACCACTGCGCTACTGCGCCCACGGAGGAATATGGGGAGGATATACTATTTGGGTTTTCACGATGTGTATCAGTGGCCTATTTCACCAACTTACAAATTGTTGTTCACAGGCATTTTTTTAACAAATTTGTGCAAAAATAGATTTTTTCTATTTCACAAAAAGTTGTATTACAAAATTGTATTTGTTGTTTACAAAGGGAAATTTGTAGAAATTTCATTATTTCCGTTTCACCAAAAGTTAATTTTCTTTGTTGCTTACAAGTACAAATATGTTAAAATTCCAGTTTTTTCAAGTTTGTGTTTCACCAAATCAAGAAATTTTACAAATTTGTTCAATTACTGAAAATGTCTTACAATAAAAAGATTGTGTGTCGATTTAGTAACAATTTATAATTTTCCAAAGGAATCGCTTTTCAAACCTAAAAATGTCTTTATGTCGAAGGCATAGTAGAACCGATAGTGATATAATGCCGTTTTCATTTTTTACAAAATAAGCAATCTTTTTTATCTTAATCTTTTTTAGATTCGAGAGCACTTTTGCGAATTTAGATTTTTTTCTCAGAGTTGCTAGAGGCGTTGGTTTGTGTACGTTTTACGGAAAGTCTGGCCGAAAAGGTTAGAACTATAGTGAAAAATCATATTAAAATAAATAAGATAAAATATAAAAGTTTGGATAAATATGGAACAAATAATAGATTATGTTATTTTCATATTCATGATGTGCCACACCTTCATCGTCCTCGTATTCGTCGTGTTTTAATAATTCTTCGTCTTATTCATACCAGCAATTTCTCCAGTTGCAGTATTTATTATTTGCAATTTTGTGGAAGACGTGGGGAACATTATATTCGGAATATTTAGTATGAGATTTCTTTTATAATTATTTGAAAATGTAATTATAAAACTTGCAAGTTGCAACCACGAAAAAATAACTTCACAACAAAAAGGTAGACAACAACTTTTGGCAGCTAGACCACCCACCAAGAACAGCCGAAATCTGAAATCTGAAACACGAATCTGAGAATCCCAAACGAAATCGCTAAAGTTTGTGCTAAATAGCCGAAGATAAACTTATACATAACTACGAATTAACTACGAAATTTCTAGAGAAATTCAGAAATTCAGAAACTGATAGCTGAAATTCGCGAACTGCCGCGACCATGAAAAGTGTTCATGTAAACGACCTGTCAAAACTCGCAATTATTCGTTCGTTTATAGGTAGTTGGTCGCTCTCGTGTGAATAGTCCTTAAGGGTTCAATTATAGCTATCAGTAACATGCATCCGTAAAAATACGAAACAGAACAAAACTGACACATTTAACCATAGCATATCATAGGAATTCAGTGGAAACTGAATGAGAAGTTGAACAGAAAAAGCTTTTCGTACGGAAAAATTAATAAATTCGTTTTCAAGAAAAGTTGTAGATTAATTGCTTATTTTTTTTAGATGAACTGACTTTAAAATTCAAAAGCAACATTTTAAGACCAAGATTGAGTTCAACGATTAAGTTTAAGTGCTCCAAAAAAGCAAAAAAATATTTTTTCGGTTGCATTTTACTGATAGCTATAATTGAAGCCTAAGACAAATTGGACCTCGGATTGCAAATCAGTCTGAAAAAAAACTTTTGACTGACACCGATACATCAATTTCTAACAGGTTAGAAAATTTAATAAAACATTTTTCTTATCACGAATAAAACCGATAAAATTGTTGTTCTGTTCTTGTAATTTTGATCTTTGATGTTAGCAGTTATAAGAATTACAAATTTATGAAGTTTGCTTACAAGTTTGAAAAATAAACGGTGAAACGGTTTTTTCTTCTATTTGTAAATAACAAATACAATTCCCCTTCACTTTTTTCTCTTTTTAACAAATTTGTTGGAATTAAGTTTGTAGTTAGTGAAACAGAAAATCAGTTAACAAATTTGCAAATGTAATCAACAATTATAATTGTAATTTGGTGAAATAGACGATACTATGTAGCCACAGGTCTACATAGTATCGTTGTAAAAGTGTAAAAGTGTCAAGTTTTCTTACACTATAACAACAAAATATACTTGCTAGGCTACACTTTTACTATACCCCAGACCTATAGTAAAGCCTGAACTACATCCAAACAAAAGTGAAAAAAAGTACAAAAAACTAAACAAAATCATTTGTCCTACTTCATCAAAGCTACTAAAGCTCTGAGCGTTTTATTGTTTATTTCATCGAAAACACTTGACTATTGACAAAACATCTATGAGTAAAATATGAACTAATAAATCTGAGAGCTTTTAGTTGTGAAACTCATAGGAATTATGTGATTTGAACGTGATCTGGCAGAGATGATAATTTACTTCATATGTAGTAGATCTACTTCATTTTTTAATTCTTGTTCATCTGCTACGTAGCAACTAATTTCTACTTCGTTTATTTATGGTTCAAAATATCATTTAAAATAGGCAATATTGATCAATTTGAGTTTAAATACATCAAAAACGACGAAAAAATCAACGAAATATAAATATCAGGAAAAAAATGTGTCATGTAATGCGCACTAGAATATCATTTATGTGCTTCTGTCACACTACACATCCATCTATAGATCCCATTATCCCATTGAAGACCTAACTATATCATTTTGAGCATGTTGTATCGAATCACTACACAATTGAATTTGTATAAGTATGAAAGTAGTATGTGTAAGAGCTTTAGCTCACTCATCATGTCAGAACTAGCTTTAGTTTAGTATAGTGTAGAACGTCAGATCGTACAGTCAGTACAGCGCGGAGTGTTCATTATTGTGTAATTGTATAGTGTTCGAGTTAATAAAGTATAGTCGGGTTTTTCCTAGTTTTTCCCGACTCTAAAAAGTCTTTGTTTTATTTCGCGTCATATTTAATACAGTCCATAAAATACATTGGTCCATGTCGAGTCGGATAAATGGAACCAACGCAATTTTCAGTGAAAATCAAACAGACGCTGCACAGCACAACAGCTAAGTATAATTTCTTATGTAAAGACAAATATTTCTCTCTTTCATTTGTACAGAGCAAGTATAGATTTGACAAGAAGAGTTAACTCTCGCACATAACTGCAACTGCTGGCAAAAAGAAAAGAGAGTGTTACAAATAGATTAAGAAAGCTGCATATTCGCACTCGTTTGATTGTTCAAGACAAGAGGTAAATACGTGAACGTAGTGTTTTGTTTGTAAAAAGAAAAGGTATGTGAATTCAATAACTCACGGTGAGTACAGTGTTTTAAGAATAATGACAGTGAGAATATTATAAAGACAGTTTATGCAAAGGTGATTAGGTATAATCGTAGTTGTCAATATACAGAACAGAAACAGATCGTGAAATATGAAAATTGTTAAAGTGACGTCATTAATAGAATAGAAGCAAATAGTGATAAGTAAAGGTGGTTTTTGTTGGAAGTGCTAAGAATAGAGCATGTTAAGTTCAGTTGTAATGTAATACAGTACAGTCATAGTTTCGTTTTGCGTAGCCTACCACAGGCACGTCTCTTCATTTGGTGAGATATATAGGTACATAATATGCACACACACTCCATATACGTCTCCACTGCAGCTGGTGGAGAAAAGCTATTTTTTGCAAGCGCAAACTTGTTTGTGTCAATGCAGTTTACGACTTTACGTTGTCGCACGCCGCGCCGTTAGTCTCGTTAGTATTATGCTTAGACAAAAGCTTGGACAAAAGGAAATACATAGACGAAGAATTTTTTTTTGTTCTCGTACACATATATTCTTGAAAAATAGAAATAAAATAATTAGGTCAGAGTCAGATGCGCATTGCAATGCGAGAAAGGGGGAAGAAGAGTGTAAATTACAAGGCAGTATAGCCAATGGAGTGTGGAAAAGTGAGGTACAGGCAGAGAATAGTAGTTTGATTGTCAGAATTTTATTATTATATATTGACGTTAATTATCTTAATGATTATCTAAAATTTTAAGTACATATGTACAGAACAGACTATAGACTTTTGTGTACAGGTATATTTCAACTAGAGTTAGTAAAGCATTCAAAATAGAAAACAAACTATAGAAGTTTGTGCACAGATATATTTTACGTAGAGAGTTTGAAAAGCATGCTTGTCAGGTATACAATATTGTGGTTGAAATAAGATGTTAGAATTCTATCACTCAATAAGCTAGCACAGGATGCCAAGATGCTGAGCGATAGAGATAATGTATAGAATATGACATGTCAGTACAGGTGTCACACAGTCTTTCAAGCAATGAATTGAGGTGTGTTACAAATGTAAAGTTTCAAAGCGAACAGTAACTCTTTTGTACAGAGTTAGAGATTAGAGTTACAAGTATATAATAGTACAGATTATAGTTGAGTCTTAGTATATGGTACAATTAAGTTAAGATAAGAAGTATAGAGTATAGTCGCAGAATAAGTTTCTGAGATTTGTGTCAGTAAAAGGGTACAGAATTTTAACCAGACCGAACAGCTCTTTTCTTTTTTTACTTTCAAGAGATGGCAACAGCGGCAAGGCAGACGCTTATGCAGTAACAGGTGTCGGAAGAATTACATATTATATCCTATAAAAGCGTAAAGCTACCCTCAGCAACAATAGAGGAAGATTGAGAGAAGTACTGACAATAGAATAATGATTTACTACCAATGGAAAAAGAGAAAGACCTACAGATATTCATGGAAGAAAGCTCTGATTACTTCAAGCAAGTGGGGCTTTGGAAGACAGATTGGAGGCATTGCGTTCAAATGTACAGACAAGTAGACGATAGTACAGAAAGCGATAATCACCAGATACAGCAACAGGTCAACATCCCATTTCAACATTATGATCTTAAGAACAGGGATGAGTACAACAAAACGTACACCAGATTGATCGTATATTAAACAACGCATAGAGTAGGTACTACGTCAGCTAAAATCGTTCGGTTTGCCAGTAAATAACTGGAATTACTTTAGTCATTTGCATTCTGAAGGACGTTTTGGCTCACCAGCAAATCAGTGGGAGCTGCGTTACTCAGATCAACCGAAGTTAGCCAAAATGCTTAAGTTCATCCAAAAGCAAGCAGCCGCATTACCAAATGTAGCATGCAAATTTGCATACGTCAGGCATGTACACTGTACAGGTAAGATTGCAGCAGTACAAAAATGAAAAAGAGCATCAAGAGTAGAGATAAGTAAAGGGACGACCGTCAAATTTTGAAAGGTATAGATTGCTGTACACGGACCAGGGTCATAAGCCTGAATGCCTGAATGCCTTAAAAATTGCCATAAAGAAACCAGGATTTCCTAGATGTCTTGATGCAACGAAGCATAGCATATTCTTATGCTCAACAAAGAAGGTAAATAAACATGCGCATAAGTATAGGATGTTAAGAAGTCGGTTCCAATTTCAGAAACCAATAAGAAAGGAGGTTAAGAGGAAGATAATATTAACAACCAAGAAGAAGAAGCCTTGGATACACAAGGAGAAGCGCCAGTACTGCAGATAGTACATACGGTGCAGACAGTATAAGCGGTACAAGTAATTCAGGCGGTACAGATAATACAGATAATACAGGTAATAGACGGTACTTGTAGTACCTAAAGGCGGTACAGATAGCACAATCGCTTCTGACAGTAGAGGTGGTGCAGATAGTAAGCAAGCAGGTTGTCAATTCGTTGTTGACAAGTTTGGTCTTCTGAGCACTAAAATCGGTGCTCATAGAGAAAAAAGGGAGGTTATTGATCGTAAGGCGAAGGCTGTCAGCAGAAAGAGAGAATCAAATGAAATGTACAGAGTTTATTGGCTATAAAGAAATTTCAAATAAATGTTACTTTGAGTCGATTAATCATATAGAACAGAAAACAGATTTTTTAATTCTAGCAAATATGGTGAGGATTGAAATAGATGAGAAATAGAGGAACACCGTTCATAATAAAACATCAAACTGTAATAAAATCTTGTCGTGTTACGATTCAAGCTCTCAGAAGCACAACATTATAGGCGAAGGTTTCTGGTTTCTACCAGTGGGAAGCCAATGGCAACTATTTCTGCCATCCAATCTGGTACAGATATGCTGATCCTGAATATTCCAAACAGGGCAAGTAGAGATTTTGTTTGAGTTAAGTTTCTTTGCAAGTCCATATTGACAGGGTTTAATCGAAAATCAAATAGTTCAGTTTTTTTTATATCGTTATGAGATATCGTTAAGTATAGTCATTCTTGCAATGAAGCAACAAATGCTTTTCCAACAATCTAAATATTCGGAGGGCAATCAGTCAGACCAGCTTATGAGCATATTAAAGGCGTACGGAAAAGAAGATCTTGTATAGCAACACTTAATGGCAACACATAACAGAAGAAATACATGCTGAAGAAATACATAAATATATAAAGGAATTAGGAGATTCACGCGACATTGCGTTGCGTCGATTTATGTACCTGTAAATAAAGTTAGAAAAGAACGTAAAGATGAAAGTCAGTCACGTTGAGTAGATGCGTGAGAGCATCTTCTCAGGACATGTGCAGTTAGCAGTAAAAACAATCCTAGTACAATGGCTTAGTGTATTACATACCATATCACTGTACAGACAAACAATTTCGCATAGTTTTGATGCAAGCTGTCGTACAGAAAAAGGTGTATCGTTAAACGATATATACAGATATTGGGTGAAAAGTTGCAGAGAGACCTACGTTTTAGAAGACACAGTAAAGCAATATGTGGTGACATTAAAAAGATGTTCAACCAAGTTAGATTGAATGAAGACCAGTGGGCTCTTCAGAGTGGTGAGAGGGAGTCGTTACGTTTGGTTTAACGTCGTCAGCGCATCTGGCAGTTCGATCAATAGAACGGCCAACAATAGAAGCACAGGAAGAATTTCCAAGCAGTCAAAGCGATCGAAAATGACTACTACATGGACGGTTGGTTATTGTACAACAGGCAAATCTAATGAAGAAAATCAACCAAATTTAGCTAAATTATAAGTACAGAGTATTGAAAGGTGCTGGTTTCTGTCAATGGAAATGTAACTCCTCCGTATTTAGGAAAGCAGTGAACGCTGGCACTGGTGAGACGTCCATGGTGTTTTCGGGGGAAGAGAAATCATCCATTTAAGGATTAAAAGGATGAGACAGTTCAGATTAATTTGCGTATGAGGTGAAAACACCAAAGTTAGACGTCATTCTCCACAAAAGAAAGATTGTTTGTAGTATAGCTTAGCTTTATAACCTCAATGGTTATATCTCTCAATCAGTCACAGTCATAGGCAAAATCATGATTGAAGACATATGGAGATTGTGATTGAGTAAAGGATGGGTAATGAAATACCTACAGATATATAGCATAATTCGAAAGGATATTGGAAAGAGATAAAACTTCTAGGAAGATGGCGTATAGATAAAGGGTTGAGCGCGTTAGGCGAGTCAGTTGATACATAAGTTCCAGATGCATTAAGTACAGTATAAATGGAGCGATGATTTGCATTCGTATAGAGGAAATACTAATACATACATAATGTAGATAGTACATCAGTAACAAGCAGATTGTTAATATCGAAAATGCTTGCGTCAGGGATTAGAGTTAGATGAAAATTGTGTGGAATAGAATAACTATTTTGCATGCACTGATTTGACGGTGGTAGTTCACTGGATAAGAAGCTTCCGTGCAGTTTAAAAACATGTAGCCAATCGTTTCTCATCAGTTCAGACAAACACTGGTGTGAGATGCTGGCACTACCTAAATACAAAAGATAATCCAGGCGATTAATTTAATAGAGGTTAAAAGACGTCTACGTTAGTAGACATTAAATTACAGTTAGAGGGCCAAAATGGTCCTACCTTCCATGTACAGATCGGTCAGTAATAGGTCCAGCTGCGGATATCTCTGCGGAAGTACAGAGAGAGATGAAAGTATCAACAGTCATAATAATTGTTAGGCCGATACCTTATAGGCTTAAGGCAGTCAGCGTACAGAACCCCGCCTTTGGAATATACCAATAAGCTAGAGAAGTTAGTTAGCACTGTCAGCTATGTTATTTGTTTCATAGACAATACGTAAGTTAGTCAAACTTTCAAGATAATAGCGAAACCACTAACGTTAGTAAAGAGCAAGAGCAATTGCATATCTCTTGCGGAAGTCTCAAGAGGAATATTACACTACAGAATTAACATCGCTAAAGAAATGTAGAGATCTGCCAGAGAGGAGCAAGTTAGAACCACTATGTTATGTTAGACATAAGAGGCCTACTAGAGTAGGCGGCATATGAGATGAATCATCCAACTATTGTTTCTAATGGATCCAGGTTAGTGTGACTAATTGTAGATCACGCATATCGGACTACAAAGCATGTTGCCATACAGATCATTATGCAGTTTATTAGATAAAATATTAGATACCAAAACTTAGCAGCGAATTGAGAAATTATCTGCACAATTCTATCGTTTTGTGCCAGAGACAACTACAAGTTAGAGCACCAGCTTATGGCAGATTTGCCACATGATAGAGTACAGATTGGGAAGCCGATTCTGCACTCCGGTGTAGAATATGCAAGCCCATTTGAGATAGAGATAATGAACAAACAAGTTTATCCCCTACTACTACTACTAAAGCTAAATGTTGGGTTGCAGTTTTTTGTATGCTTTAAGGAACCTAGGCCTAGATCTAGTTACAGGCCTGACTTCATTAGCATTTATTGCTTGCTATGAACGCTTTATAGCACGTAGAGGTAGGTTTGAGCGTATGTACAGCGGCAAAAGTACAACATACGTGGGTACCAGTAAGGAATTGAAGAGAGCTATTAAGAAATAGACAGGCGATGAGACAGTGGCTCATTTGAGTTGCAAGAGTACAGAGTGTCGTTTCATGGTTCCAGCAGCACCACATCAGGCGGTGTATACGAAGCTGCCGTAAAGTTGATGAAGTATCATCTGAAAGGGTAATATGTTTGATGGTGCTGCCATACGCGCTGTTCTCAACACTCTTAGTACAGGCAGAGGCAATACTTAACATAAAGACCGGTTCATCCATAGAGTGATGATACGTCAGATATACAGGCCTTAGCACCAGCTCACTGTCTAGTGGGTGAACCAAGAGCCACAATCTTTCCGATTCCATTCGATGTTTAGCAGCCAGTCAAGTGCAGTAGGAGTTCAACTTTAGAGAGATCGGCAGTTGATGCTGATACAGTTCTGGGAAAGGTGGAGTACAAAATAGTTGTCAACTCTTCAACAAATTAAGAAGTGGTCTAGAGGAAAGGAGAATGTTAAGGTTATAGTCAGATAGTCACCATAGAAGTGACATTGTATGCAGAGTCTACGAGCCCATTGTAAGTAAAGACGGACCCATTCATACAGTAATAGTACAGACCGAAACAGGGAAGCTAAGAAGACCAATACAGAAGATTTGCAGAATTCCAGTAGAAGCTGAAAGATTTGAATAAGATATAGAATAAGATATAGGATAAGATATACCTAGAATAAGATGTAGAATAAGATATAAAATTATAAATTTTGCTGGCACTGTATCGAATCACTACACAATTGAATTTGTATAAGTATGAAAGTAGTATGTGTAAGAGCTTTAGCTCACTCATCATGTCAGAACTAGCTTTAGTTTAGTATAGTGTAGAACGTCAGATCGTACAGTCAGTACAGCGCGGAGTGTTCATTATTGTGTAATTGTATAGTGTTCGAGTTAATAAAGTATAGTCGGGTTTTTCCTAGTTTTTCCCGACTCTAAAAAGTCTTTGTTTTATTTCGCGTCATATTTAATACAGTCCATAAAATACACATGTCGCCAAATTTCTGCTTCGTTTTTTCTAAATCTACTTCGTTTTTTCGGACAATTTGCTACTTTTTTTGGGTTCAGCATTATCATCCCTCTGGCGGGAAGTCCGAAACGATTTTTTTGATTGTATTGGTTATAAGAACTTTGTGAAAATTGAAAGCTGGAACATGTTTAAGCTTTCAGTCACACACAAAATTTTAAATTGAGAGAATATACAGAGTTTACTATATGCTGAAGTAGGACAAATGATTTTGTTTACTTTTTTGTACTTTTGTTCACTTTTGTTTCGATGTAGTTCAGGCTTTAACAAACAAATACAAAAGTGTAAAAGTGAAATGTAGAAGTTCGCAAATTTCAGTTCGATTTCAAATTTTTTTTTTGTTATTTCCAGTGTTGCTATAGAGATTAGAAAAAGTGTGCTCACGATGTGATAAAAAAAATACTGTTTCACAATTTTACTAGACCTGATACACCGAATCGTGAATACCCCTATTGTATTTAATTGATCCGTTTCGAAAAAATACAAGGATTAACAGATCACCAACATCGAGATCAAACAAATCAAAAAATAAAAACCAGAGAAACATACGAAATAAAAAACTAGATAATTCAAATAAAAGAAGCAAAAATGCTTTAGAAAAAGTTAGCCAAATCAAAGAAGTAAAGACAAACTAAAAAAACGGCCAAGTGCTAGTATCATTCACGCACCGAAGGTTCCGTACTTGGACAGAGTTGATGTCTTGAAAACGTAAGTGTGTCGGTTGTTCTTTGATTTGATAGACCTAGGTACAAAATTAAACAGTTTTTTGTATGAAGGAAAATATTTTTTTTCACAAAATTACTAGTTACACATGTACTCCAAAACCAATCAATGTATCGCTATCATTGCAATTTGTCGTTTAACTGGCGGTTAAACCTGATGTTGTGTGTGAATTTCAGCCATCTACGTCAATTAGTTCTTGAGATAGACCTTGGAACAAAATTGGCTTAATGGGTTCGGACAGACGGACAGACATCGTAGCGAAAACAATAAGGTTCCTATTAGAACGGAACCTTCAAAAGATCAGGGCCTATTTCATTAATTGCATTTTGCAATTTTTCAATTTATCTTTTCAAATTTGCGTTTAGTGGAAAGAAAACCCAAATTATTCCTTTGAAAAGTTGAACATGTTCCTTCTTTGCAAAATTCGTTTCACCAAAACCAAATTTTCAAAGTACCATGCATGTTTTTGCAAATTACATTTACATTAAAAATTGTGAAAATGTTGTCAATAATATGCAAAGAAAAATATAATTTGCAGTTGAGCTTTTGTTGAACATTTAGTGAAATAGCTAGTTAAAAAATATTAAATTTCAAAGCACGCTTTGAATATATAAAGAAGATACTAATAGTTCAGCACTACCTGTTTTCACAGGAATTGTAACAAACTAGCAGCCCCGGCAAACGTTGTTTTTCAAAAACAAACAAAGGGACTGGTGTACCTAAATGAATCGGGCACCAAGAACTTACAAATAACCGATTCCCAGACGAATATGACGGAGGAAGGAGAAAACTTCCTACTCCAGGAGCCGTCAACAGGCAGGGCAGTTTCGGCTGAGGGAAGCGTGGGAACGGTTGACATCAACCTCGGAAAGCTATTTCTCGAGGATTATGACAACTGCTCCATCGCCAGCTCATCCAAATTCTCTATCTCGTCATGCACATCTGTTAGGACCAAAATACAGAACTGCAAAAAGACGATAAGGAGGTTAGAGAAAAAACACCTACTAGAGGACAACGAACGACGAAGGCTTCAGATGGCTCGTGACTTTCTGGAGAGTCTGACTCAGGATGGAGAAAAGCCGTGTGCGAACACTCCCCCAAAGACTGACACTCCAAAAGCTTTGAGCGAGGGAGTACTTATGCGACCACCAATGCCTGTGATGGGCCATAGCATATCGAGGCAAGGGTCTATCGCATCTGTCCCCACAAAAGAAGCAGACACAGGAAAGACAACGTCACGGGGAGAGGCGGACTCGACACTAGATAGCATCTGCACGGTTGTTGATAAACCAAGTAAGCCAAACGACAGCGACTGTTCGGAAACCACCGAAGCCCTAGCGGTCAATAAGGCGAACCCAGCAAACATCAACACGCAGTCGAGCACAGCGGAAACAGACCCGCTTAAGAAACGCAAAAATGCGCGCCGACTGCTAGGAAGATTTAGGAACCGCGACCCAGACTCCTTCACGGAAAAGGAAGCGGCGCAGGTAGGCAAAGCTAGAGCGGTCATAAAATCGACCGAATCAGTGTGGCGCAGCAGCCTCAGAGATAGGAGGTAGAACCAGACTGACCGGACCAAGGGAGAGGGGCCAATTGCATCTCTCCTTGAGTAGGTCGCAACCCGGAAAACCAGGCGACGGAAAACCAGGATGCTCGAAAAGAGGTCTGCATGACGATACCCTCTCTCCAGCAGTAGGCAGGCAGGCGAAAAAGGCCAAATTCACGGACAAGGTCAAGGAGAGTCTTCGCGTCGCAATCGTCGACCATGGAAACCCAGAACGAAGTATGGAAGTCCTTGTACTTTTAAGCCACAAATCGCTGCCACTGCTCCGGAAGCAAAACTTCAAAGTCCGTGTTGGCATAACACGGTGTAAGCTCAGGCTATTGCCGACTAAACACGCTTATGCGGATGATCTGGTACTGCTGGCGACAGGAAAATTCCTACCAACTATAACTGAGTTATTAGGAAGCTCACTGCGGACACTTCGCAATTTGTGGACAAAACATTTTGGCCTTGGGGTGAACCCCCAGATGACCGATCTTGTGCTGTTTTCAAACAGAGGAAACATACCACACTTTGAACCACCAACTATTGAGGGAATACCCCTGCAGGTGGCAGAGAGTGCGAAATATCTGGGAATAATTCTCGACAGAAAACTTAATTGGAAACTAAATGTCAATGAACGAGTGAAAAAGGCAGCGAATGCATTTTATGCATGCAATCGTATCTTCGGGAGAAACTGGGGACCTAACCCGAAAATAATTCTGTGTATGTATACGGCAATCGTACGCCCAATACTCACATATGGCAACATAGTCTGGTGGCAAGCCACAGACAAGGCAACTAATCTTAATGCAATGACAAAAATACAAAGATGTATAGGAACGACTAGCGTAACGACTACAATTATTGGCACCCCCAATTTTTGACCCAACTATTGGCACCCCATCATTCAACAGTGATTTTCTCAATAACCCTTTGTTCGAATAAGTCAATTTATTTTTTATTTTGAATGTGCACATTTTTCTCATATTTCTGTGTCTTTAGTTTGGAGACATTCCTTTCCAGTTCTGTGTTATAAGTGAAAGTAAAATCACGTGCGACAAAAAAATTAAAACTTCAAAATTTTCAATGTTTCGGTTAAGGACGTATAATTTTGTAAGTGTTTTTTCACTACTTCCTTTTATATTTTTTAATGAAAACTTTCTTTATTTACTATAAGAATGTATTAAATAAGTCGTTTGTAAATATATTTTGTTAAAAATGTTATTGTTTTATTAATAAAAGGGGTGCCAATAATTGGGTTAAAAAAAACGGGAGTTCAATTATTGGCAGGGGGGTGCCAATAATTACATCCTATGTAGCTACAATTATTGGCACTGCCAATAGTTGTACTTTTGTGAGTGCCAATAGTTGTATCATGCAACCGTTATTCATTGATTTTTGGGGGGGTAAATGCGTTTTTCTGCACCAATTTCAGGTTTGTTCAGAGCAAAAAGATTTAACATCTTATATGATATTCATACATAGATAGGTATTGTTTAACGGTAAATTTAGGTTGCTTTTTTTTTAAAAATAGATACTATTTTGCTTTCTTGAATTTATTAAATTCTACAATGATTTAAATAATATTAAAAACAAATTTTTGTTTGTTTCCTTTACAAAATAATAATTTTATAATACTTATTTAAATTAATTAAATTTCCAACGAAGAAAATAATATTTTTTTGTTTATTTGTCTTTGAAAAACATTTATGTATATTTTTATTTATATTTATCTTTTATTTTATAATTTTAAATAAAACATTTTGAAAGCATAATGTAAATAAAATAATATATAAAACATGACGTTTTTCTGTTTAAAGAGTGCCAATAATTGTAGTTTTTGGGGGTACCAATAATTATGTCAGGGTGCCAATAATTGTGGTTTTTTGTAAGCTTTTACTAAATTGCCATTTTAAATATATTTTGAATAACTAAACCGTTATTTATAAAAATTAATCAACGAGGAATTTAATAATTTATACTTCTGTATACAACAGATTCAAATAACTCTATAAACGAAAATGTTATAGGTGGTCAAAGTTGAAATTCCCTTAGGGGTGCCAATAATTGTAGTCGTTACGCTAGTGCGTTAAAAACAACACCGCCAGCTGGGTTGGAAACGCTTCTCAACCTGCTACCTACGGATCTATACATGCAAGAATCGGCTGCCAAAAGTGCCCTGAGGATAAAAAAAATTTTCGAGTTTTTAGCCTTCGAGATTTTTGTCATTCGAGATTACGTCATGATCCCTTTAAGAACACTTCCTAGTTCCTACAGTTACATGAAAGCTTCATCAATATCTTCAAGCTTGAGAAATCTTCATCAATTTCAAAACATGGATTTTCAAGATCCCCAAATTGTTGTATAAATGAAAACGCGCTTTATTTAAGAGTTGAAATTCAATCCCGAATCGATGTTATCGATTTGTGCGACGATGACAAAAAAATAATACAAAATTGTATTTCATTTTACACTTGTGCTACCAAATTTTTAAACGCTTCAATTTTGATGACAATGTTTTAAAATATGTTTCAGTAATAGATCCTGTTAGAATCGTTAAAAAAGAAGATATGTACTTCATTAAATGTATTACTCCAACATTTTTCTAGCTTAGTCTAGGATCAAAACGATTTTCAAAAACTTGATTCCAAATTTAGAGAAGTTTAAACTTCAATGATTTATTTAAAGATTCTTTGGAATCAAAAGAAATTGTGCAGTTTTGGAAAGTTATAGCTGATATTAAGCGTTGTGATAAATCTGAAATGTTTCCCCTCTTAATAAATTCGTTTTTGAGGTTCTAAGTTTCCCAAACTCATCGGCTAATGTTGAAAGAATTTTTTCCCAAATTAATCTTAATAAAACAAAAACAAGCAATAGATTGACAATCAGTAGGTAGGTACACTAAAATTATTTAAAATTTCACAAATGCGAATGTCGTATTCTTAAGGTAAACGACACACTTCTAAAGAAGATCAATTCCAATATGTATTTGGAATAAATCAAAAGTGTTATACATTTTTTGTGATTATTTATTATATTTATTTTTATACCCGGTACCACACTGTGGTGAGGGTATATTCACTTTGTCATTCCATTTGTAACGCCCATAAGGAGGCGTTGTAGGTATGACAAACTATATATATTATTGATCAGCATCACTTTCTTAGTCGATCTAGCGATGTCCGTCTGTCTGTCCGTCTGTCCGTCTGTCCGTCTGTCTGTCCGTCTGTCCGTCTGTCTGTCCGCACGATTACGGCCGTAATTTAAGAGCTATCGACTTGAAATTTGGTACGTAAGCTTTTATCCACCAAACTGAGGCTAAGTTCGAAGATGAGCAAGATCGGATGAAAACTACTACTACCTCCCATACAAAAATATCAGATTTATATAGCTTTTTATGTTAAAAATTAAATTTAAATAGCTACAGTAAAGATAGCAAGTTTAAACTTTGCACATATTGTTTTAATAATATTTAAAAATTGTTGACAAAAAATGAGCTTGGTCGAATAAAAAGTAGGTACCCACACCTCCCATACAAATATATAATTTTTTAATACTAAAATATTTTTTTTATTTTACAATAATATAGTACCGGGTATTTGAGCTTCGGCATAGTCGAAGATAATTCTCTTACTGGTTTCTAATATATATATGTTTTTGTAACGGGCTATAGGTCTTGATTTAAAAAATACTCTTGTTTTGTATTTTTAAATTTCTTTATTGTAGTGTCCAATATTTCGACTTTCTTCGAAGGTCATCTTCAGGGACTGTCAAGAAAAAATGTTTTGACAATAAAATGTTTACAATCAACATATATGCACATTAATAAACTTACACAATTTTTCTACAGAACATAAATTAAAACATTGTACACAATGATGAATAAATTATGACTAGCACAAAACATGAAGTTATTATGACGTTTGAGTCCTCATTGTCTTCTTCTTCTGTTGTTTGTTTATCAGGTGTCTGTAGATATGTGCGCATTTTTCGGTGTCCATTTTATAGTTTAATCGTTGTTGTGCTGGTACATTTATTATATGCAGCATTTCTTTTGTATACCTTCGTATGTAGTTGGTTTCTTCTTGTAGTACTTTAACGTTGTCGAAGTCAGGGTAATGTCCGAATTTTATGCAATGGGCAGCTAACGCAGTTTTTTGTTCTAATGGTGTAGACAGAGCTTTTTGGTCAGATTTGTGTGAGGCTATTCTTGTCCGTAGTTTATTTTTGGTCGTCCCAACATATGTTTTGTTGCATAAGTTGGACCCGTCTCCACTACAGGGAATTTTGTAAATCAGGTTTGATTTATCAAGCTTGTCTAGTTTTGTTTTTGTATTGCTGTATAGTTGTCGTAAAGTATTTGTTGTCTTAAGTGCAATTTGATATTTATTTTTGTCATATCTATATGTCCGATTTTGTAAATCTCTCCGAGAAGTCAGTAACATACGTCATTGATTTATATATTATGTTTGGCTTTTCTTTCAGCTCAATGTTGTCTCTTTTATAATAATTGTTGATTAAATCCGTCGTTGTCTTCTTTGGAAATCCATTTTTGTTTAGTATTATGCTTATCTTCTTAATGTTGTCCTTATGAAATTGTTTGTCGCTGATATTTAGTACTCTTCTAATAAAATTGTTCGCGGTATTGAATATAATTCTTTTAGGATGCTTCGAATAGAAGTTTATGAGTCGTCCTGAGGCCATAGGTTTCTGGTACCAGTCAATTGTTAATTTGTTTCCCTTGCGTATGATAAGTGTGTCCAGGTATGGTAATCTTCCGTTGGTTTCTTCTTCTTTTGTAAATTTAATGTGTCGATGGAACGCGTTCAATTTATTTAATGTTTCATTTATTTGGTCAATTTTAATTATCGCGAAAAGGTCATCTACGTATTTGGTTACCAATCTCGGTTTAGTTTCCAGCTCGTCAATGGATTTGTCTAATAATTCTTCCATAATTATGTCTGCTATAACTGGTGATGCCGGGGATCCCATGGGCATTCCTCTTTGTTGTGTGTAAACCACGTCGTTGTATTTAAAATATCTGTTATCTTTTATGCAGAAGTTTAAAATGTCCATGAAAATGTCTTTGTCCATATTAGTGAAGTCCTTAATTTTTGTCCATTTGTTTTGAATGACATTTAACGCTAAATTAACAGGAATGCTAGGAAATAATGAGACTACATCAAACGAGATAATCATTTCATCGTCGTATATATAGGTGTCATTAATACGGTTCTCGAATTCTACACCATTGTTAATATTGTACATTGAATCTTTAGTCAAGTTTTTCAAAATCTTAAAAAATAAAAATAAAATGTTGGGGATTCATAACACCGAATGGTTCATTAATACGACGGACATAACAATACCAAATGACATACAGTGGTTATTATCTCTCGGGCCTAAACATGCATTGCCGACGACACAAAAACAATTTCCGATGTTCAACTGCATAGCAGAGGGAGAAGACCTTCTACGTGCAATTACAACAAACGAAGATAGGGAAATAGCAAGAAACAAATTTACAACACTTATTGACGGACATATGAGAAAGATGAAAATAGACGATATAGACAAAAGCATACTACATACAGTAGAGGCCACAAAAAAGTTCCTGAAACCGAATGAAAACATATTAGTATTAAACGCGGACAAAGGAAATATAACAGTTGCTATGAATAAAATGGACTACGAAAACAAAATGAAAAATATTCTACGAGATATTATGACATACAAACAAATAAAACGAGATCCAACATCTACATTACAACAAAAGAACAATGTACTCGTTGACAAGTTATTCAAAGGCAATATTATATCTTTACAAGAGAAGAGAAGATTGACCACGAAGACAGCGACAGCACCCCGAATTTATGGACTACCCAAGATACACAAAGAAAATACACCGCTAAGACCTATTTGCTCTTCCATAAACTCCCCGTCGTACGGATTATGCCAATATGTTATAACGATTTTGAAAAACTTGACTAAAGATTCAATGTACAAA